>JAYRCH010000130.1:1200000-1580467 GCA_037179445.1 Phengaris alcon alcon | reverse complement strand
AAAGAAAGAAAGGGGGACCAAACAGGTCTAAACTGGACACAAACAGCACAATCCAGAGAAAACTGGTTCAATTTGGAGGAGTTCTTACAGAATAGTTTTCTTAAAAATGTATATATAGTAAATACATATTTTTATGATAATAACAGATCTATTATAATTCGTTATAAAACTGAAACCACTAACCATTAATTTTTTTAAAATTATTTATCTATATAATATTATTTCAATGTCTCGCTAAAACTCGAGAACGGCTGGACCGATTTGGCTAATTTTGATCTTGAAATAATTGTGGAAGCTCAGGGAAGGTTTGAACGGTGAGAAATTTCAGTTCATAGTTAAGGCTGAACAACGTGTGTCGGGACAGCTAGTAATAAATAAAAATATTCCAGGTGGAACCGGCCAAAGCGCCCAGGAACAACGCTGGCAATATGAAGAAAGACGAAGGATTCTCATTCCGCTCCAGGACTCTAGGACTCAGCAATTTAAAACCTAAGTTCTAAGATTTAGGAAGTTCTTTATAAATTGATCTCAAACGAAGTTGTTATAAGGAGTTTCTTAAAATGTATATTCTAGTATTAATTAAATTGGTTTTAATTTATTTTATTTCAATAATATAATTTTGATAGTTTTAAGTTCAGTCAAGTACACACAGCAATAATTGTAGTTATAAATCCATGGTAATTTTGATTTAACTAATTTTATAACAAAATATGTACCTATATAGTAAGTACTGTTTAAGGAAAATAGTTTTTTTTATAAATATTGTTACATAATATTATTATGTGAAACGTAAATTATAATTTATAATGTTTTGCACATTTTAATATTAGTTTATTTTGTATAACATAAATGTTATTTAAGTTTTAAGTTATGGATGTAATAAATCAGTGCCGTGCGTTGAGCGCTATAGAACGGTTGCGCTCCGCATTACACATGAAGCAAATTTAATGAGGGTGTTTGATATTTTCTCTGCCGCTAGGGGCAGACCCATCGTACAAAAAGCGTCATCTGGTGGCGTAAGTGGTATCAAAAACGATCAATAAGAATTTTAGATTATTTTTCTGTCACCAGGCGGCGCTTGGTAGCCCGACGGTCCTTGTCGTGTCAAAAAGCTGTCAGATGTCACGAATTGAAAAACCCTCATTGTTTGCGAGTCTCGCGGCTGCGCCGCTGCACGTGCACCATGTCGTTGGTGACCAACGAGTTACTGGCGTTCATCCAGCACGCCATCGACACTATGGACCAGGTCAGCATCATGCAGATGTGCAAATCTTCCTTCACCAGCGAGGAGATTTTCACGGGCAAGCAGCTACTCTATGAGACGCTCGGCCAGAGCGCGAACATGCAATCACGGAGGCGAGATGGCGGCGAACGAAGCGTGCAGGACATCATCTCCCTGCTGAAGCAGACAGATCCAGACGACGTGCCGGCCTTTGTGGCGGAAGATCTCCACAAGCTGCCGGTGGTATCGATGGATCACGTCGACGTCTCCATCCTGCACTGGTCCATGGAGGTTGAGGACGTCGTGGACTACATCCGCAAGAACGTCTGGAGTCTCGCCATAAGGTCAACCTCAGTTCCATTGTGGTGAGAGTGCCGACGCATCTTTGGCGACCTTCGAGGTGGAGGAGTTCTGGCCGGTGGGTGTGGTCTACCGGTGGTTCCGGGGGAGACTCCGGAATGAAGCGCGCATCACGTCGCCGACAACACGTCGTTATAAAGCGTTGCTTAGTATGTTAGTCTGCGTGGTATTTATAATATGCCCTATGCCGTCCGAAATAAACTTTTTTAAATTAAATTTTAATATTCCTACAAAAGAACAAATGAACGGTGTGTTAATAAAAATACTATTATGGTGTGATCAACTTTTTTTGTAAGTACCTATGTTTATTATTGATTCACTTGAAAACTACTGCACTGATTTAAAAAATCATCATTAGAATACTACCTACTAGGTAGTATTCTAATGATGATTATACTAATTCCAGTTAGCAAGAATCCCTATTTTTATTAGAAAAAAGAATAGAAATCTTTTCTATAACTTTGTGGCGTGCGGTGTAAAAAAAAACACAAAATAAATTTCATAAATTACATAAACTATTGATTATCAGAAATAATATTCTATCTATGTTTCAGTAGCAATATTTAGCGAATTTAGATAAATATAAGTTCATCTTTGTATCGCTAGATGACACTTTTTTATGTTTGATGAATCTCCTAGAATTACCAAAAAAATCTAATTTCTTGAAATCTCCTAAAAATAATAAAGTACTAAGAGTGCATAAACTGAAAGAAGTAAAACGTTACTGAATAATAGATGTCGCTATACAAGTTGCAGAACTTGTGTTGCGCCATCTATTATTCAGAAGCAATAGAGAAGTTAGACAAACATCTTTTTATATTACTTATTTCTTCTTCGTCTGGCTAGATAGCATTTTTACGTGTTAAATGAATCAACACTAATGTTATATTATTATAGAATTTATAGAGGAAAGATTTGATTCCTTTCTTGTTTGCATTGAATAGACTCCGAAGAATATTATTTAGAGTGTTATTACTAAAATAAACTGTGTATCAAAAAAAAATCATTTTATTATCTACAATATCGATATCAATATAAAATATAGCTTATAACGAGGATAAGTTTTTACAATAACCTTAGCCGATATCCGTCGGAGTAAATAGACCAACATAGGCAAGAGGCGTATGTACAATAAATAAATATTACTCTACTGGTTTTGGTTATAGTTCGATAGATTTCCCGTTGTGGTTCAAGTTCTTGGCGTTCTTATTGCTGAGTTCTAGTTCTAGTTTAAGCCCGTCGAGTTCTGCCTCCAGCGTGCGCGATCTCTTGAACATTTGGACGTAGTTCGTCTGTAACTGTTTCTGGTATCTTAGTACTTTGTCTTTCTCCTCCGACCATTTTCGTCTTTCGTTGTTGAACTGTGTTTCCTTGTTTTCTATCTCGCATTTCAGTCTTTCGACCATGGCACTGGCCGGGCAGGGATCGTTGCAAGAGTCGGGTAGTTCCCCGTTGAGTCTTTGCACTTCTGCGTCTTCTAAGGCACTGTCGCTTGGGTTCCAATGGTACTCGTTGTTTTTGCAGGCGTCGTATATTCCCCTCAAAGTTCTACCGCATTCGATGCCGGCGTATCCGTTGAGAGATACTTCGGACAATTCCTGTCTCAGTTCTTTGATTTCGGTCTTCAGTTTGTCGATTTCGTTCTTGCTACTCTCCTTGGCCTTGGACAGGTCGGAGACACTTTCCATCAGGTCGTTCCTCAGTCTGTCTACTTCCGCTTGCAGTCTCTTTATGGTCTTGTCCTTTTCCTCAGACTCGTTGCGAAGTCTGGTGGTTTCTTTGTCTTTCTTGTCGATGTTCTCTCTGAGAGAACGAACGTCAGCTTTCAGGGTCAAATATTCATGTCCTTTTGCGGTTTGTTCATTCTGAAAAGATATAAAGGTATATGTTAGTACTCAATAAACAAAATGAAAATTGTTTTAAGGATAAAAATACTTATTTTAAGAAAGTATTTTTTATAATTGACGTAGTCGCCACTCATATTTTGTTATAGATTAAGTTTGGCAAACGTGAAGGCTGAACGCTAGATGGTAAGCTATTACCGCTGCCTATTTACGTACACTCACCACATCAGAGGAGGCACCAGTGCCGCCGTAGCCTCCGGTATCCTCACTCCAATCATAACACTTGACTTACTTCACACTGGTGCTTTATTGCTTTGATCAACTTACGCTGAGTTTATCAAGTAATCCGAATCTCGGATACCATTAGGTTTTATAATTCTGATGTCATCGTCTATACCTGAGCGTCCTTCAGCTGCGTCTTCAGGAGCGAGATTTCGCCGGCACGCTGGCAGAGGGACCACTCGGCGTCCTCCAGCCTCTGCCGGAGCAGCGCGCGGTCGCGCCGCACGCGTGCCAGCTCCGCGTCGTGCGGCGCGCGGTTGACGCCGCTGTATGTCTGTAGGAGCAGACGCGGCGCGTGGACCCGCACGTCGCTGCGGAGACGGTCAGCTGTGCTGAAAGTTAAAAATATTCGAGTTATTTGACTGCTTAACATGTGAAGAAAAAGAACAAGCGACGCTTCGTTACTTTGTTAGTTTTGTATTATGTCCTTGCATTAATTTTAGCCTATTTATGAAATTGCTGGGTGTCTGCGTATTATTCAAAATCGACCGTTGAGTAAATGTAAATAAAACGAACGTGGGAAAGGGGAATACTTGGAGATTATATTGATAACGGACCTTATCATAACAAACACAGCTCTGTCAATACCTGATATTACCGTAACTTTTAATACATACTCGTAGGTAGGCAAAGTGTCTTAGTTGCTGTCAGCTTGGTTTGGTTGAGTTTGGGAGCTGGCCCTGGCCCCTGGTTCCCAAAGAGATCTATGGCCCTACTGCTATTATAAAATATGTGAAAACTTGCGAGGACGGATGGACGGATGGATGTTTGTTACGCTTTCACTCAAAAACTACTGAACAGACTTTGATGAAATTTGTTATGGTAGTAGTTTAAGCACTGGATTAACACCTAGGCGTTTTTTAGCTAGTAGAATATAGATGTGTCAGTAGCGAAGGCCGGTTCTCCATCAAAGGGAAGCCCTAGCCTGTACACGTATTGATGAGTTGCAGAACTTATTTTAATACCTTTCTTAAGAAATTTAGTACCTTGGACAAAAAAAATGTCGTGTCCGTAAATAAGCACAAGTAGGTATTTCAGATATATCTATAACTTAAAAGGCTATGTTGTAGGTTAAAGGTTAATATGTTTCAAACTGTACTGTCATAAATTGATTTCTTATGCTTACGAGAATATTGTTCATCGTTTTAAACACTTACGGATTGTGTCGCGGTGCACTTTTCTTTTTCCCGACGTTTCAGGCTACTTTCCAGCAGCCGCGGTCACGGGAGGACTGAGGTGTCAATTGTCCTATTTGTTGAAGTTGTTCAAACTACCCGAAGATTCTTCAATTATTATTTGTGTTCCGATCCACGCAAAACATACTAACAGTATCTTGAAGTCGCGGTGGTTTTGATGGAACGGATGGAAAGTAACCGAAACGTCGGGAAAAAGAAAAGTGCACCGCGACAATCCATTAGTGTTTAAAACAATGTACTGTCATAGTTATTGTATGTTAATTAAACGTGAAGCCGGCGTGAATCGTGTTATATACACACGTCGCTACTGGTACCTGTAGTCGTGGTGGTCTCTCTCCAGCTCGGAGACGCCGGAGTCTGCGGGCGAGGGCGCCGGCGCGGGCTCCTTGCCCTCGCTGCCCAGCATGCTGCTGGATTTCGTTCTGAAAACGACAACGGAAGTAAGTTAGACAAGTCGTCGAAATCTGGTAATTATAATATCTATGGACGCTTCACACGAGGTCAGTGTAGCCCCGTGCTAATACTCGAAGAACTCGTGTTACGGGAACCAGACAACGGGAAGTATATTTAATACTTTTATATTGTACATATATTTAAAATTTTTATTATATTATACACATTTATTACACTGTACACATTCATGACCCAGGAACATAGACAAACTTTTTGTTCCTTCGGCAGAATTCGAACCCGCGAATCCCGGCTTGAGCACCATCGCGCTCAACCGCTGAGCCAAATTAAGGATAGTCAGTCTAGAATCTAAATAGAGTCGTTGTTAAACTAGCGATTGTCAAAATAAGCGTTTGGGCTGCGCATGCGCAGCGTAGAGCTCTCGGTTTGTCTTCGAATCTCAATAATATATATTTTTTTCAAATTACCTAAGTATAAATCTAACTTTAGCCAAACTTCTGCTTTACGATGGTTTCGTTCGTAGACGTTCTTAGTTTCTACATGTAAAGTCCTACTACTATCCTTACTATACCTGCTAGTATTATAAATGTGAATGTAAGTTTGTTTGTTACGCTTTCACGCGAAAACTACTGAACGGATTTTGATGAAATTTGGTATGGTAGTAGTTTGGACTCTGGATTAAAACATAGATTACTTTTTATCTCGGAAAAGTACAGTGTTCCCGCGAGATACTGGATACTATATTTACGCGGGCGGAGCAGCGGGAAAAAGAAAGTATTATTATAAACGCAGCAACATTCTATCACTTGGCAAACGGTTTGTATATTTTCCTATGGTCTTACGTTCATGGTATCGTCATGTAAAGGCATGGGGGTATGTCGCGGTCGACGGGCTGCGTGCGTCGCAGAGCGGAACTGAACCTGTACTTAAGTAAAAATGTTCCTAACAGTTCAAGTCGTTTTCTAGAGAAAAGTTTTCTTTAAACAATATCTGTTTGAAACTGACGACGATGATTTGAATCAGAAGAAGATTGAATGTGTTGTGTGAAGTATGAATTTCTTATTCTGACGTATCTGTCTGTCTGTATATGTCTGTCAGTGACATCGTAGCACAGAAATGGACGAATCTGAAGGTCGATTCTGCTAATTAAATCCAGAAATAATCCACTAGCAGTGCAGTCTCGATAATATGTTAAAACTGCAAAATGGTGTTCTCATAAACGTCAAACGCAGAAATCTACCGCGATGCGGACATTATAAGATCGAAACTTATCTTTTGCTTGACCGAACCACTTATTCATACAAAACGGTATTCTGTTATTATCTATGTCGTAATCTCACTTTGTGACTTACAAGTTACAGCTGATAGTCTTCTTCTTATTTGTGTTAAGGCTCACAACTGTCATTTTTGAGGATGCTATTCCCTAAGCACGAAATACTCTTAATAATTACATATATCCAAATGTAATTTACACAAACGTAAAATGTAATATTATTTAAACGAACTATGTATACTTACAGAAAAACAGCATAATTTTATAGAAAGTTTTGTAAATATAATCAATGTAAAACAAACTATATTCCGTGTTACCATTAAACTCAAGAGTCGCCACTTTATCAATAAAACCATACATTGGCAACATTGTATCTCACAATGTTACATTGATACATTAAAACAGAAACGAATGGATAAACTGCGATTTTACCGAAATGTGGTTGTGATATGTGAGTAATAGGAGAATATGGTGTTTCGGACTCAAAATCAGTTTTTGATAACAAGACGATACATTTATTTTAAATTGGCAGTTAAATACGAGAATTGGGGTTTTAGTTTTTTGGTTTGGTTCTTAGCTATGATTCATCATCATCAGCTCGCTCACTGCTCGGACATGCCCATTAATAATAATTAGCATACATAAGCTTCTCTCCTCTTGTCCACCTGACGTAGAGTACATCTACACCCCTACATAATAATATATTACCACTGTGATGAACAAAAAAGTCAGAAACTACACAAGGGCGTACCCAGGATTTCAGCTAGGGGGGGCAGCTCATACCTGTTTCGAGAAGATGGTCGGTCTGGTATATTGAAAATTGGAAAATTGACGTTTATTTTATCTTCCGCCCCTACCTGGGTACACCCATGAAACTACAGCATCTAAATATTGTTTTTATTACAAAGTATCGTAAATCGTGAGTCTTCCACGGTAGTGACTGGACCTAGCAACAACAATTTACAACAGCGTATGAATAATAAAAAAGTACTAAGACAATTAAAAGCGGATGAAGTTTTCTATAAAACCAATATTGAAACTACCCTCAACGGCGCTATAGGTGACTTAAGGCTGGCTGGTAAATAACGACATTTAGAGCGTGTTTCACAATCTACTAATAAGTGTCAATAGCTTATTTGCATGTTTTGTCTCTGTCGCTCAATATAAGTAAGCAACGACCAAACCTCCGAATAAGCTATTCGACACATAATTGTGAAACAGGTTACAAGAACACAAAATATAAAGATTGGTTATAGACGAAGTATAACTAGTCCATGGTAAATGTCGAGGCCTAATAGTTACAACTTATAGTTAGATATTAGGTATAATAACATAACGGAAGACAATTAAAATGTGAAAACGTTTAAATAACATTTTCGATAACACAATCTAATTAATCGCAGTTTAACACGAATAGTTATTTGTAATAACAATATCGGAAATGTAGGCTAGACAGCTAATAATTGTAACATTATTCGGAAGCACTTGTAGGTTAGAAACATTAGGTAGGTTTGGTGTAATACAAACATTGAACAACACAACTTTTTGACATTGGAAATGTCTCCGTTCGCTCCAGTGTAGGCTCCGATTTCACGAAAAAGAACCCCTTCCTCGGCCCCCTTATCGGTAGCGACGTGTGTATGTAACACGAGTCACGCCGGCTTCACGTTTAATTAGGATACACTAACTTTGACAGTACAGTTTGAAACTTATTAACCTTTAACCTACAACATTGCCTTATAGATCATGACTACCTACTTGTACTTATTTACGGATACTACTTTTTTGTCCTAAGTACTAAATTTCTTAAGATATCTAGGTGTTAAGATAATTTGATAAAGAATCAGCCGTCGCTACTGCCTCATATCTCGGAGTGTTGTGAAGATGTCATATTCAAAAAAAGTCTCAAAAGACGCGTATTCTCGAGATCTGTAAGGTGCAAAAAGAATTATTCGAAAAAAATCGAAAACGAAAAAAGTTATGGCCTGAATAGTGAAAAAAATAATTTTATTTATCCGAATTTTTTATTTTGGCGCTCGATATTTTGTAAACGAAGAATGATATGAAAAGTTTGAGATCTGTACAATTTAGTCAGCTACAATTTGAGCCTAAAACAAAGACGATCGGGTTAAAGGTTTGCCCTGTAGCCTAATCTTTTTGAATATAGTTTCTTTTGCAGATTGCTCGATAGTCGAGGCACGAAATCGGTGATTTTTTGGAAGAAGAAAGTACACACATACAGAAGCCGGCAATTCTCGTAACTATTTGTGATCATAATCCTGTAGTTATTATGGTATTGTAAATAACCGACCAATATTTATATTGTCAACATTACAGGACGCTACTGTTTCGGTCCGCGTGCTGTCTCACTCGCTCACGCGCGATAGGCACGTTTGTGAATGCGACACAACTTAAACATCTGCTTCTACTGGGGCTTGGGTTGGAAGAATATGACATGGAAGGAGTACTAATATATATCTTCGCCGTATTATAGTATCTTCGCCGACTGTGATGCAAGGGGCAATTACTAGTCTTCTGTTCATGCTATATCTTTAAAGGTTTGAGAGACCGTACAGTCCTACTAGAATCTTTTGGCACTTGGATGACAACATGGAGGCGTGAGTGTCGCAACTAAGAACAAAACGTAATACTAAGGGGCCCCGTACACGGTCCGGTTCTCCTTCAGTTCGGCCTGAACGGATGCAAAATCAGTCGGCCGTATGGACTGAAGCGATTCGTTCCAGTGTTGCCAACTCTGTTTTTGCGAAACTACTAAACTCACTTCGTTTTCTACAAAAAACTACTAAAAGAGTACTGATAACTATAAAAAAAGCTACTAAACTTAGGAATCCCTAAAAGTTTTTTTAGGGATTTTGTGTTTACAAACATTACATTTTCAGTTTTAATATTTAACCGTTAAATTAAAAAAATATAGTAGGAAATATTACGTACGAGGGCGGCACTGAAAATTTCGGGAATCAAGGAAGTGACACAACATTACTATTTAAAAATGTATTTATTGCTTTTCGAAGTATTCTCCGCGAAATTTGACACATTTTTCCATACGATGGAACCAATCATTGAAGCAACCATTCCATTCGGAAGTTGGGGTCTCCAAAACGGCCGTTTTGTAGGCGTCCACAGCTTCTTCAGGTGATGAAAATCTCTGACCACGCAATTTATTCTTTATTTTAGGGAAAGTATAGAAATCATTAGGGCTTAGGACGGGGCTGTACGGCGGATGGTCTAATAATTCTATGATTTCTTGCTTTAAAAACTCTTTTGTTCTGTGCGCGGTGTGAGAACTCGCATTGTCGTGATGGAGGATGATGCGGCGGTTGCAGTTCTCTTCACGGAGTTCAGAAACGACCTGTGGCAAACAAATGTTAGCATACCATTCTGCATTAACCGTTCTTTGTCCCTCAAGAGGAATAGTCGCAACATGGCCGGTTTTGGAGACAAACGTGGCCACCATTTTTTTTGGAACACTCCGTGAACGAACATTTTTTGTTGGCTTTAACTCATTTTCGAACACCCAAACTCGTGACTGGTTTTTTGTTTCGGGTTCGTACGCGTATATCCAGGATTCGTCACCGAGATATTGTCATACGAGATGTTGTATACAGCATTTGAGGATCCTGCGTGGAATCTTTCGAGAGTTCTGACCACGGAATATAAAACACAAGAGGAAAGGGCATGTGGGCGTGGCCCGCTTGTCATAGTTAAGTACAGCGAGACTTAACTGGACTCACTTGCTTTGTGGTTGCTTAAGTATTGTGACATGTGCTGCCGGTGATTTTCATACGCGTGTTTTATAAAAAAACTCCTTATAATGACTCGATGTTCCATCCTCGAGTGCAAAAACAATAGTGGTACGAAGAACTTACTACGATCAGGTGTTTCTTATCATCGGTAAGTCATTATTTAATTTATAATTAATAAATAATCTTTCAGAAAATCCTCTATCCATTTAAAATATTAGTGAAAATTAAGAATGACACATATTACTATTGAAATAAAGTCTAAAATTATATGAGCCTTAATACGCCACCTGGTGTCGAGTAGTAAGCACAATCTGAAATTATGCACAGACGCAGGTGGAACGAACATTAGGGTTGTGACTTACGATATCATCGATTTATCGATTTATTAATTTTAGATATAGGTAATTGTTATTTTAACTAAAATCAAAATAGTTATCTAAAGTATTGATTATTTCCGTTTTAGCTTTCCTAAAGATCCTCATACAAAAGAGAAGTGGATTACTGCGACTGGTAGGGTCAACTGGATGCCTACGAAATCGAGTTGCATTTGTTCAGAACATTTTGCAGAAAATACAATCCTTATAACAAAAAAAGCATACAGATATTTAGATCACCGTGTAGTTCCCACGAAAAAAATTATGTGTTATTAAGTACATAAGTATTCATACATTTTTCTTAAACCACAAATACAGTTTTAGGGCTAGCGCATACATATAACTTTTAGTTGAACAACTGTTTTGTTGTGTGTCATAAGATTATATCAATATAGAACGTGCGCATACTATCAACTCGATAGTTGATCGATAAAAATCAAAAATCTGTATCGATCTGCTTTTGACTAAAAAGTTGGACAACTATTGATTACGCGCTTATTTTGCATTGCAATGTATTGCAAAATATTGAAGTGCGCATACCATCGACTAAACAGTCGATCCGCGACTGTTCAGGACCCAGTAATGATAAGATTTCATTAAAAGTTTCTTCACACATTCTATAATATTTAAAAAACTTATCTGGTTGCCCTTTTAGTTTAGAATGCAATGTATGAAATATTCTACAAATTAATTTGTCACTGAATATGGGATATACACAATACCTCCTTTTCTTTTCTCTTTTAAAACGTATATAAAACAAAGCATAAGCTATAACCACGCTATAACTTAATAGTTAAATGGCATTGCAATTAGCACCTTAACTCGAGCGTTTCCTACAGAAGACTGTTAGATTTGTTCAGGAGATAAATCAACTTAAATCGATTGTATGCGTACCTCCATTTACTAAACAGTTTAGTCAATGCAAAAGTTGTATGTATGAGGTATTCCTGAATTGCACATTAAGCTGAATATTTTTATTTGTACGTAAATTGTATGAAAATACAGTATTAAAGTCTTACTTCTTATTGAGGTGGGTATACTTTCACAGATACAGTTTTAATAAACCTATCGGTAATTCATTTCTTTCATGGGTCAGAGTAGTTACAGTTGTTAATCTTCGTGTAAATTAAACACAAACAACTTTTCTCTTCTATATTTCTTTTACAGGTTTTCAACAGGAGAATATATGTACATACAATTTTATAAATACGCTTTTTATTTCTGTATCATGGAGAGAGCCCGGAAAAACCATTCGCTGTTGTTATTATTTGACATATACATTTTAATTATAATAATATAATAATAATATATATTTGTTGTTACAGAACGTAACAATGACTTCAAACTCTCCTGGAAAAAAGTATTCTAGATGAACCAGGGCCCAGTTCAGAGCCAGCAGCAAAAAAACCCTGAAATGAAATTATATACAGCCGAACGTCTAACCGCATCCTTTTTCTCATTATCTTTTCCGTACTCGATTCGTACGAAATATCATACAAATATGTCCAAGGAATAAAAGTTTAATGTACAATTATATTAAGTATTAGCTGACTAGCTGATGCCCGCAAATTCGTTTGCATAGAACTAAAGGAAACATAACCTTATTTTTTAAACCTAAAGTAGCATATGCTAGACCTTATAATATCAGCTATATATGCCAGTGAAAGTCACGGGACTTCGAAAATCGGTCTAGCCGTTTAGAGATTAGCCGGAACAAAGACACAGACTGACAGACGGACAGAAAAATGTTAATAATTTATATTTTATTGTAAGTAACGATCATACTTTTAAATGCAGTAAGTGAAAATAAAAGCTGTTAATTTGAAATTACAAACAGACACTTCAATTTTGTTTATCTGTATAGATATAATATATTATATTAATTATCTGCCAAATTAACAGTATGCTCATTTGCAGTCGCAAACTATTTTTGTTCGCACGATCAATAATTATAACCCTTTTTACATATAACTATATTATTTATATTGATTGATTTCAGAATCTATCGATTTTATCGAGATCATAAACATTCATATGATTACATCCCTATTTGAGTAGCAGAACATTCTAGAAAGAAACAATCACACGAATTTGAATTAAAACTGATTAAAACCTTGCATCTATGACTGTAAAGTGCAAATTTGCGTGCATAAAATACAAATTTCAAGAGCGTCAAATAGTTGAACTAAGTAGTCAAAGATGGCCGAAAGCATGATAAGCATGAAAGCTCGTATATAGAAATTAAATCGGTAGTTTTAAGCGACTTATGGATGCGTGCTATGTGTGATGTGCTATTATGATAAGGTGCCATAATAGCACATAGAAGCAGGCCACTTTGCATATTATGATTACTGTCTAGCTATTTTCTACCAAACCACTACTACGAGGGCTGCACTAAAAGTATCGGGAATGGAATATTTCCACTGTTCCTGTCATATTAAAATCTTTTTAATTTAAAACTCCTTGGTTTTAAAAATCAAATACCGTTTATTTATTTAAAAAAAGATTCTCGGTCTCGTCTCAAGGTCTTGTCAAACTTGTTTAGTCGTTGAGAAAATGGAATTAACTCGAGAAAATTCTAGAGCGATGATTTATTATGACTTTCGAAGTGGTTTAACACAAGAACAGTGTGTTGACCGGATGATTTCTGCATTTGGTGATGAAGCCCCATCCAAAACCACAATTAATCGCTGGTTTGCTGAATTTTAACGTGGACGTGTCAAGCTCAGTGATGATCCCCGTCAAGGTCGTCCAAAAACTGCAGTCACCCAAGAAAACGTTGATGCTGTGCGTAAGTTGATTGAGGAAGATCGACATGTGACATACCGCGAAATTCAGGCAACTTTAGACATTGGCATGAGTCAAATAATCTTGCATGAACAATTAGGTGTAAAAAAGTTGTTTTCCCGATGGATACCGCATTTGCTCTGTGAAGAGCAAAAAGCGGCTCGCGTTACTGTTGGTGCGTCAGAACTCTCGAAAGATTCCACACAGGATCCTCAAACGCTGTATACAACATCGTATCAGGTGACGAATCCTGGATATACGCGTACGAACCCGAAACAAAAAACCAGTCACGAGTTTGGGTGTTCGAAAATGAGTTAAAGCCAACAAAAATTGTTCGTCCACGGAGTGTTGCAAAAAAAATGGTGGCCACGTTTGTCTCCAAAACCGGCCATGTTGCGACTATTCCTCTTGAGGGACAAAGAACGGTTAATGCAGAATGGTATGCTAACATTTGTTTGCCACAGGTCGTTTCTGAACTCCGTAAAGAGAACTGCAACCGTCGCATCATCCTCCATCACGACAATGCGAGTTCTCACACCGCGCACAGAACAAAAGAGTTTTTAGAGCAAGAAATCATAGAATTATTAGACCATCCGCCGTACAGCCCCAACCTAAGCCCTAATGATTTCTATACTTTCCCTAAAATAAAAAATAAATTGCGTGGTCAGAGATTTTCATCACCTGAAGAAGCTGTGGACGCCTACAAAACGGCCATTTTGGAGACCCCAACTTCCGAATGGAATGGTTGCTTCAATGATTGGTTCCATCGTATGGAAAAATGTGTTAAATTTCGCGGAGAATACTTCGAAAAGCAATAAATACATTTTTAAATAGTAATGTTGTGTCACTTCCTTGATTCCCGAAATATTCAGTGCCGCCCTCGTAACAACTAAATTCCTACTAAGGAGGGAATAAAATACAACATTTTTTTAGTAAAACTTTGTAAAACAACTAAGTTGGCAATATTAATTCTGACCTGTACGGATGGACTGAACGGCAATAAAATTGTACTCAACAGTAATAAAATTCGAGTGTAAAATAAAACCGGTCCAGTACGAGTCGGCAAGATGAGTTCCGTACAAAACGGAAAAATCACGTTTGTTGTATGTGAGCCTCAAATTTTTATTTTATTCTGTTATTAGTATTTGTTGTTATAACGGCAATAGAAATACCTACATACATTTGTGTAAATTTAGTGTGAGCTGAGAAAATTGTGAGCTATCACGGTATAAGAAGGTTAAGATAGAAGGTAGAAGCCTGGCGACAGATTGACGAACAGCAAAGTGTCAGTAATAAGGTTCCGTTTTTACCCTTTGGGTACGGAACCCTAAAAGTGGCACGTGGTCTTAAGAAATTTATTAAAGTTCATTGAAGTATTAAAATTTTAGAGCCACTATGGCTGATAAAATCTAAAGACTATTACTATAAAACAAAGAGAAATTATTTCTATAACATATTACTGGAAAAATGTATGACAAATTAATTCGGTTTCGTCGATAGCGTGATTACAATTGCAGCAAAATACAATTAATAATTAAAATAATAGCCTAAACTGACCAAGAGCATGTCACGACATATCTAAGAAGGGTGCTGTAACTATCAACGCGCAATAGGTTTTCTTTGAATTACTACAAAAGTTATTGTCATAAAGTTATTACAGAAGCTAGGAGAGCGGCGGACAGACAGACAGACGGACGGGCAGAGTGAAATTATAAGGGTTCCTTAAGTATTACGGAACCCTAAAAACACGACCGAAACTCGCGGCAATCTTCCGTGTATATGCTCGAATCCGTTCAGGCCGAACCTTAGATTAAAACGCCTAGAAACCAGGTACGCGCATGAAAAGTGAAGTAAATCGTACTGAGTCATATCGGCTCAGTTTGTTCGAACGACCCGTCAGTTGTCAAGGTTAAGCGCTAGTGTATACATCTTCGACTATTAAAAACATTATGACGGTTTGTGTCGTTATTGGGGTCACAATGCATCGGAAAAGAATTAAACAAGCTTCGGACATAACATTTCATATGTAAGTATGAAATGTTGTGTCCCAACAATTTGACTTGTATTAAGTCAAATATTTAAAACATATTATGTCGCCATCTTGCTGCCCTATTGTGAATTGTGAAAGTGTTACTAGTAAAAATAAATTTAGTTCAAAATTTTCATGGCTAACTAATAGTTGCAACTTTTTTATATTTTCAGATTTTTTTAACTATCAATTTAAAATATTGCCAGTATTAAGATAATCCTTAATATATTCCTTGATACCAGTTTAATATAAATAAAGTTCACAAATTGTGTTTAGATGGTTTAAAATGACATATAAGTTATATTTTTACATCTCACGATATTACGAAAAACAAATACAATAATTCCAATTTTAAGAGTACACACTCCACAACTTTAAAGTTTTGTTTGTGAGCGTGTCGGTATGTAATGCTTACGCCTACATCTATCTGTTGCTTGCTTCACTTTGTACGATGCGTTTGTTTGAAGACTATCTAGGCGTTATTAATCTAAGGGCCGAACTGACGTCAGTTCGGTCGGATGCGATTTTCTCCGCGTATGTGCTCGAATACGTTCAGGCCGAACTGACATCAGTTCAACTGAAACGATCGGCCTCTCGTCTGTGGAGGCCTTAAAAGAGACATTTTACAAGATGGCGGCGTTCTGATTTTGGCCACGCGCCAAAAGATCCTTGTTGGACTATAGCTAGGTTTTACGAAACCCAGTCCTACAAAACCTGCGATTCACTTTCTGGGTAAAGCACTCAAAGTATTGAGCAATAGCCTTGCGAAACCACGATTATTTTAATTGCACCCTCGCATGGTAATGAGCGCGGCGGAGCGTACTTCCTCTACTGATGGTCGCAGCATCCATCCATCATACTTTTACGACTCTATATTGGAGTTATTTGGCACGAATGGACCGGCTTGAACGGAATGCTATCATGGGCTCTCACAAAGACAGCGTTAAATAGTGCTTGCTTATTTATTTCTGCTGATGGTCGCACCAATCATACTTTGTGTATGGGCCATTCATGATATGACTCTACCACATACTATGGCGTAGTCATGGTTTGAAAGAGCGGACTTGAACGGAGAGATACCGCGGCCAGGCAGAACACTTAAGCGAAAAACGCTCGCGCCTTGTTTTGCCAAGTTGCTAAGAATACTGACCACTGTATAAATAAAGGAGGAGTTTAAAAGTGTCCAATGTCCATGTAATAGTAATAATAATAGCTCTCCACACCGATTTCGGTGATGGTGGCCGGTTTCATTGAATCCAGGCCAGCTACGCAGAAGTTATTTTATAGTGCCCAATACAAAAAAGCACTCTCTCTTCTTTACTCTTGAAACCCAGTGGGACCGACACGACTGACGAGAGATCAGTCGCAGGGTCGCCTTTTTATATGCTTATCCGACGCATGGATCATCTTTCTTGTCAGACAATCAGGTGATCAGGCTGCATCTGAACCACTGGACCACGGAGGACGACGTATTTTCTAAATCTGCAGCACGCTTAGCATGACCACGAAAGAAATGCGTTTTGTCTACCCAAGAATAGACATACTGACAGATAATATGGACAAATGAGAGATTTCCTTTATCACTCTATCATTTCGTCTATTCTTCCGTAGAATGAAACCTTTTGTACGGTGGTTGTGGTACGCGTGCAGGTTAGATTACTGCTAAGTACCTACTCTTATTTCCTTTCGGTTACCTACAGACACAGATATTATGCTTCTGGCATTCTTAGACAGGATTTATAATTTTGTATGTACGATTTTTATTAATACACGTGTAAACAATAGGTGTGCTTCTGTTAAGGATATTTATTAATACATTCATGATAATTGATTATATTAATACAGATTCAGATTAAACATTTCTACATAATTAGTTCTACATTCATATACCTAATATTCTATTTTTGTAACGATATGGTACGTAATATGTATATTTATGTAAATATGAGTAATACTTAGTTCATATAAAAATATTTTTGTACACTCGTTTATAAGAAGAAAATCATAAAAGGTTTATTCAAGAATCAAGAATAATTAATTTATCCTTTTACTACAAAATATCTTGTGCCATTTACATATTTATAAAAAAAAATGTTCTTGTATAAGCTTATACTTAATATAATGTTAGTAAGTAAGTTACATAAATAAGTAGGTATGTAGCTTTGTTTTTTCTTATTAATTTATCAACAAAACAAGGTTGTTCGTTCATACAGGCAAGTAACGGTGATATTACATTAATCAAAGATCTTTGTCCAATATGCATTTGATCAAAGAAATTGGATGACTTTATCTAAAAAACTTTGTCAAAAATAGAGGAAAAGGAGACAGGGAGACAAAGGAAACAGAAAGAGACAAGAAACTTGAAAATATCGAATTATGTCGTAGGGTAAATTGGAAACTTAATAGTTGCGCGATAATACTAGGATATTTGCTAAGGATCCTGATCATTTGAGGCTGAGATAAAATTTCACTATCTTCCTAACAATTTTCAGGATCTTCGAAAAAACTTGACGAATTTAGAAATACTAGAGGTCCCTCTGTGTCGATTTTTCGCCCATAACAATTCGTAAGTTTGATCTTCTAAGGGTTCTTTCGCTTCTTAGATGGAAAATATTATAAAAAAATGTAAATTTTGTAACAGATTAACAAAGGTCAACGTGTAACAAATATCTATCGCGCGCAGGGCCGGATTTAAAATTAGTGGCGCCCTGGACACCGAAGAAAATGCCGCCCTACACAGAAATTTTACCTAAAATTATAGTTTTTATATCTTTTTTTTTTTAATAGAATAACTAATTGCTTGCTAATTGCATAAATTTTATTATTTATTATATACTTCAATAATATAAAAAAATATTTGTTTCTGTTCCAAGAATCCATAGACAAATCATTGATCGAGCGCCCAGCGAAATCAATCATATATCTTTGTAAGAATCATAAATTTTGCACAAACGATGACTTAAGATTGTATTATTATATTTGTTTGTCAGGCAAACACACCTGACTTTGTAAATTGGTCGATTAAATCTTCACAATCTAAACATTAAAGTAGACGTACACGTACAAATTCTATGCATAGAATAGCCAATCTTTTGAGACTATTTGCAGTCATTGTAAAACGTAAGTAGATTTTAACTCGTTTTAAACAAGAAATAAAAAATGATTAATTAATAGAATTAATTAATTAATTATTATAATGTGCAATTTTGATAATTGTAAAAAAAATATTCTAAAAATATTTTTTTACGTTCCAAATTTTGGCGCCCCACAAAATTTGCCGCCCTGGGCACTAGCCCTGACTGCCCCTAGTATAAATCCACCACTGATCGCACGGTAGTGTGTGTTAATAATCTAAAGGAAGTGTTGTTACTTTTACGAATTTTATATATTTCTAAGCATTATTTATGAAAAATATTAGCTACTCACCTTTCTCCACAAAAGCTTTAACTGTGCCAAATATGATACTCCTCCGTTCGCATTATTCTTGTAAAACTGTGCTGAAATCGTCTACATTAGACCACACTAGACTAGACCACAGTAAAGTGCGTAACAAAGTTAACTGCGTAGTGGGTACATTAATATATTTTATCAACAATAAGGGCGAGCGCTCACTTGGGAGTTGGGACACGATAGTCTTAAGACAGTTGTGTCTCACATAGTGAATCCTGTCTTACGATTGGTATAATGGTCATGAGAACAATCTCATTGGCACACGCAATAATCTGAAATCGAACCTGGGGGTCTAAAAAGGCCACTTTAGGAGTTTCATGTTTTTTTTGCCATACAAAAATCGTGAAATGGTAAAATTGCTACATGATTCATCTGATTTCATCATATTAGAAAACATCAATTTTGACAGACAATAGAATTGCGTAAAATGGCGCACACAAATTGAGTTGAAAAAAATGTATGAAACATAATATGAAACACCTAATGTGACCTTTTTAGACTCCCAACACCCTCTTTAGTGCATCCCAAGCGATACATTACAGAACAATCATTTATAGTATTATTTATATTGCTCAGTAGTACAAGCATTTCCTGTGTTATCAATCCGTATGTATTCGTCATCCAGGGCAATGTTTCCTGGAATACTTTAATCAGGTTCATACACACGGCACACCACATCTGCGAACCCCACGGTGCTATAAAAATATTACTATTTTGCCCGCATGGTTTTCGTCATTAAAGCATGCCTGTACAATTTAATGACTCATCTCGTTTAGGGGCAAAGCCCTACATATGCGACTATGGGCAGAAGTACAACCTTTGGGGGTGTACAAAATTGGAGAGTTATAGATGGATAATGTGGATATAGAGATAGCTGGTACCTATGGTGAGTTGTGCTGAGCAGCACTTCTGAGCGAAGTTTTCTTCTCAATACGCTACACAACTATTGGGCGGATTATCAATAGATTTATTGCGGTTCGCCGGCGAATTTGGATTTATATTAACGGGCGCAAATAAGCATTTGCGCACGCGGTCGCGTCTGTGTTAAAATTGCAAGTCCCGAAGGCCTTCAGCTGATTGGCCAAAACATGCGCGTGATTGGCCGATTTGAATGCCCTTAAATGGTTATTCTGTGAATTTCTTGTCTGTTAGTCCGTCTGTCTGTCTATTTGTTCCGGCTAATCTCTGAAACGTGTTGACCGATTTTGAACGGACTTTCACTGGTAGATAGCTGATGTTATAAAATATAAAGACTAAAAGAGTAACTTGGGCTACTTTAATCTCAGGGCTTCGTTAAAAAAAAAGTTCCCGTTTCTATTGGCTCCACGCAAACGAATTCGCGAGCACCAGCTAGTAATAAAATAAATCCCAATCAGGACAAAATACCTAGCCAGTTTATCTAGCGTTCAAGTTACGGTAAACTATGACATATTCGTGCCCAGGCTTTAGCTACGGTACATCATACGACAACAAAAACATGTCGACACTAAACACTGACACCAATCTGACCTTTATAAGTCAAAAATCGGAGGTCGACCATGGGTCAATCAATGATTCGATGAATAATATTTATGAAGCACTGCACTAGACGTTGCCCACGACTTCGTAGTTCTATACCGAACCCTATATTTTGCGGCGATAAAAATTATATTTTATCCTTCCCCGCGGTCTACTCTTTATATGCCAAAATTAATCCCCAATATTTTATTAAATTTAAGAATACATTTAAAAATTGACTCAATCTTTATTTTAGGACGTTTTTCTGCATCTGAACTCCAATAATCACTCTATACTAGTGCCAGCTGGGGCTAGTGCTCGCTACTAATCTCTCTCTAGTAGTGACAGCTGGAGCTAGTGCTCTTCACTAATCTCTCTCTAGTAGTGACAGCTGGATCTAGTACACTCAACCAATATCTATCTACTAGTGACAGCTGGAGCTAGTACTCGCTACTAATCTCTCTCTAGTAGTGACAGCTGGAGCTAGTGCTCTCCACTAATCTCTCTCTAGTGGTGATAGCTGGATCTAGTACTCTTTACTAATCTCTCTACACTAGCTCTCTCTTATCCCTAGAAACTGTTGCTTTCATCAAGCGTGTAAGATTGTAACGAGGACCGAGATTACAATAATGTTAATCATTCAGCGAAAGTTCTAATGATGCAACGTATTGTACGATATCATATTATTAGCTCTATCTATATTTGTTTTTAGATTGTTGGTCAAGTAGTTTAGGCTGGAGAAATTGTCAGTTAAGAGTTAAGCCTCAACAAATTACATTTTATTTAAATCTTCCTCTAAATCCCAGACAAAGAATCCAAAATTATTTTGTAAAACATTATTGTTGAAGATTATTATATCTTCACATTTTTTATTTAATATATCTGTCCATTGTCCACATCTATAAAATGAGATTTTAAAAATCGTCCCTAAAAATCAAAATCACGTTTAAACCTTACCTATACATGATTATCACTATCACACTATTCACTTCACATCACATGAAATTTAATCACAGTAAGTACATCACTAATTAAAATTAGACTACAACACTATTTATTAACATCACGATAATAACGTACACACGTCCATTTGACGATGTTCATGCGATATGAATAACGCATGCCGCGGCCCGCGTGCAGTACCCGGGGCTCTAAACTGTAGCATATTAATTAAATATTATGTAGAATATGTACCGTATATCGTTAACAGTTATTGTTATTATTATACAACATTATATATTATGCATATGTATATAAAAGGAGATGTGATATTGTGTATGTAATACGGTACCTAGTAGGTGCATTTTAACAAAAACATTATACAAGTAGAACGGAAAACGCATATTATTAAACGTTTTAATAATATTTGAATTGTGCTACTATGTTAAATAAGTAAATAATATGTTTTTTACATAATATAATAAAAATAGTTTACATATTTATAAGCTTGAACTAGTGTTTAACAAGATTTTAGCATTACAGCGAGGGTAATGAAATGGTAAACAAATTCTAATTAGATTTTCGAAATTCTAAATATTGTAGCAATATCAACATAAATTAAATTCAAAATTGCAAACGTTTCTATTTTCTCCTATCGTATTTCAATCGCAAATAAAACTAGAGCAAGACATTATTAAGTCGTTTATATTTTATTACACTTTCGATAGCAATAAAGATAAAAGCAGCATTTTACTCGTCCATTGAGCAGTCATTCAGTAGAGTTAGGCCGAGAGCACACCTATGAATTTAATTGAACTAATTAATAAAATAAAAGACGCGAAGAAAACAAATATATTTTTAGTCAGGGGTACAATTTTAACCAAACAAAACCAAAACTAAATAATACACTTGAAATGTTACATATTGTGTGTTTAATGTTTTCTAATTTATACCAGATACTATACGCAAAAACTAAGATATGTTAAAGGACTTTGGACAAAATAAATACACTAGTCAAACTGAGAGACTTCCTTTTTTGAAGTCGGTTAATATAAGGGAAACAATTTACGGCGCATAGAGAAGTCATTCAATAAGTTGGGACGGGCGCACACTAATAAGTTTAATGAAACTAATTGAAAAGACGCGGACGTTGACATTACAAATGGCGGCCAGGACCAGGCACATCTTTATTGAGATGGGAGAACGGGAGAGCAAATAGTCATTCATCATTGAAAGAAGCTCATAGTACAGCCATGACTACTGAATATGCGCCTTTTCTTAGCAGTTTTTTTCTTTAAGATAAGATTGGGTAATTGATTTTTTTATTCATGGCCATTCATGGTCCGTCATGGACATGGACTTGGACCGTCCAGCCTGCAAATCCAGCACGGGTACCTTTGGCCGACCGCGACACAAGTGTCATTCGTGTCAATAATATTTATTTATTTATTGCCTACTAGTCCGTTTCAATGAGGGTTTTTGATGTTTTTCAAGCTTCAAGATCACAAAGCGTCATCTGGTGGCGTAAGTGGTATCAAAAACGGTAAATAAGAATTTTCATTTCCTTTTCTGTCACGAGGTGGCGCTTGATAGCCCGACGGCTCTCGTCCTGTCAAAAAGCTGTCAGATGTCACGAATTAAAAACCCCTCATTAGACACTGTTGACTGGCTGCTGGATTTGCAGGTTGGACCGTGAGGATGGCCATTTATAACTTTTATTGTCGAGATACTTTCGTTTTTTATTTACTGGCACAATAATTGAATTGGCTCAAAGTAGTGACCATAGACATTACTTCGGTGTTCGAATTAAGTAACCCCCGAATTGTCAAGCAGTGAGCAACCTGATAATGATGAGTTATAGCTAAGAACCATCTCGATCACGACAGACATCAAACACAAAAAACCGCATCCAAATCGGACCTTTCGTTTAGGATAATACGGACGCACACACAGACAAACACGTCAAACTTATAACACACCTCTTTTTGGGTCGGGGTTTAAAAGGATGATGATGATGTTATGGATACCTTGTTTTTACAGAATAACTGTTACTTTTAATTTTAATTGTACAAAATCTCGGTCAATTTTAACGGAAGTGGCTCTACGGTTTATGATTTTACATTAAAATAATCTTAACTATTTACCTCAAATGAAAAAAGTTACGACACAGACCTCGATGCTCACTCAAAACGGAGGAAATGAGAGGTTATACAACAAAATGGCGGATTTACATTAAAAATGATTATTTTATCAAACCAGAAGGAAATAATGTAACATCCTGACGTGACGTTACGGCTCAGTATTAAGTTTACTACAACCAACAAATAAAATCTCTCTAATCTATAACCGACTTCCCAAATGTCTAAAAATGCACTAAGGTTGGGACCATAGATAAATCATTGGTCGCTGGGCGCTCTTCAAGATAGAGCTTTACCGAACAACAAGAGCTTCGTCAATGCGGCAACTCATTATTGTAGTGTGTAAAGTGGCAATTGACTTACATGTGAAAAAATTGTAGTTGCGGAAAAATTGTGATGCCAGATACTCAACTTTTGCCCGATTAAATGGGAAAAATATCTTATGCTGTGGTCTATTAGTTAAGTTTAAGTGTAGTTTATAAATGTAGCTAAGTAAATACTTAAAAACAAGCTTTTTCCCGCGGCCTCACCCGCGTAAATACAGGATCCCGCAGGAACACTGTACTTTTAACTTTCACATTTATAAATATAGTAGTAGAATAGTAGGATTAAAAATAATTAAAAGTTAATATATCAATATATTTTTCTTATGGGCTTCTTCTTTAGAAAAATAATAAAAATGACTGTCTTACATATAATATACTTAACTGTAACGTTTTCATATTTTTTAAATATAATATTTCGACGTATGCTTCTGGGGAATAGTTACTTAGTTACATGGGTAGAATCATAACAACTAGGATAGGTAAATGAAATAGGATATATTATGATAAATTACAATGACAATAAATTCACATCATAAAAATATCAACCACGGGGAACTTGATTCTTGTATACGCGGCAACACTGAATGGTGTTTTGAGTTCCTGTAATTTTATGTTGAAATTTCGAAGTTATACGATACTTACTGATATGTGATACATAGTTTCACTACGAAACTTGTTTTTTTTTTCGAATACAACTAAAATTGAATAAAATATTCGGGATGTACATCTGTCATAAAGCTTTCAATATAAAAAGCCGACCTCAGTCACAGGGGCGATACTCGCTATAAATGACAGCTCGAGCACCGGCGAATGTCAGCAATATTGACGTAAGCCTCAGGTTGACAACAAAATAATTTTAAAAATATTTTTTTAGCGTCAGTCAAATCTATCTTATATATTATGAAATAATACAGTCAATTATGTCAAAAACCAAAGCGACTCGTCTTGAAATAATCCCTTTTAATTTAACTATGTTTCCCGTCAATCTTCACAATTTTGAAGTCAGTGTGAGTTACTAATGAAAAATATGATTTCAACAGACAAAAGCAAGCTACAAATTACTATTACATTCCATAAGATGATCTACATGCTCGTTTAATTTTTAATGAAAGCAGAAAGTAAAAATACGCGATGATATCAAGCGATACATCATACAAGTGATTCAATGATTCAGAATTTGTGATTTGAATTTAATTTAAATAAAAATTCACTCTATTATTTATCAAAATGATGTCATCGCTGAAGTATTTTATGACTTTATTCTTTTATACAAATTTATTTTAGTGCGTTTTAGAAATTTATTGATGGCTTAATTGTGGTGAATAGCATCTGCATACCAAACCAATTCGGTATTCACGGTTGTATTTTTGCAATTTTAACTAAACAAAATAATAATATAATATTAATAGACGCAATGCTTCACACCACGTCAATCTGGTGGTAAATCGCCCCAGTGGTAAGTATCCAAAGAACTTGTGTTACGGAGACTAGAAAAAACTTTTTTATTCCTTAGGCTTAGGATTCGACCTTCGGCTTGAGCACCAACGCGCTAACCACTGAGCCACAGACGTCGTCAGATAATAAGGACATAGGAATAAGCAATAGTATGATTACTTTCAAAGTAATCAACACCTTTTCGCTTAAGGGTCTTCCCACACGCACCACAGCCACACCACACCGACGCGACGCGACAAAATGTGTTCAAGCTGTAACTGCTTGTCGTTGCGGTACCGACAAAACTTCGACGTTTGTTATGAATTACCGTATTAATACTCGCTGTCGTTGGTCGTTGCGTTGTGGTTGCGATGTCGTGCACACCTCACCGACGCGCGAAAAGGTGGTCAAGCTCTGTGGTCGTGGCACGTGTGGCAAGACCCTAAACAGTCGGTGTCGCTGGTGGTTGCGATGTGGTTCCCACGTAACCGCAGCTTGACCACCTTTGATCGCATCGGTGTGGTGTGGTTATGACTTGTGGTATGTGCGGGAAGGCCCTAAGAGACTACTTATGTATAGAGGTCTATGACCCATCGACGAAAGTAGAAGTGATTGTACATAAAATGTGAATAATATGAACAATGTGCAACGCGCACGCTAATTATTGTTTATGTTTACATCTCATTCGTAGAGAAGATTCTAGATGAAACACTCTTACGGAGCCGATGCATTACATACAAACAAACAAATCTTTATAATATTATACCTATGCAAAAGCCTACTAGTTTAGGAGAACTTTACAATTTTCACAGGCTTTACTCTAAAAAGAGAAGCAATTTTTCTCTAAGCGCTGTCAGTGGCATTTGCCATCAATTCATAGCTTAAGTTCCTGATTTTTAGGGTTCCGTACCCAAGGGGTAAAAACGGGAACCTATTACTAAGACTCCGCTGTCCGTCCGTCCGTCTGTCTGTCACCAGGCTCTCTTGTCCTGCCACCAGGGTCTCTCATTAACCGTGCTAAGCTAGACAGTGGACATTTTCACGGGATTTTCACTGGCAGATGGCTGATGTTATAAGGAGGTTTAGGCTATTTTTATCTTAGGGATCCGTTTGAAAAAATAGGGTTCGGTCTCCGTCAGTTCCACGCAAACGAAGTAGCGGGCACTAGCTAGTAGTAAATATTTTTTTCTGATCGATAGAGATCCCTCTGCAGGCACCCGGCTACACAGTTTGAGCTCAGTACAGTTGTGGCACTTGTAGTGTGAATGTGTTAGCCAGTCTATCTCTACCATACACAGTTCCCTCGGCGAGACCGTGTATGGGTCAATATCTACCACTAACAAATACACTCACACAATAGCGGAGCGGTGTCTGTGATGCGCCGGCGGTAACGACGACAGGGACGCCGGCTGCGGCGACCCGCACCAGCGACTCTCGCGCACGTCCGACGAACCTGGAATATAGAAGATGATCGTGGTTGCAATAATGCAATAACATGCATAAATTGATTAAATTAGATATATCGCAATATCGCCCGTAATAATTAATATAATTTTTAACTTTGAACTTTATAAGGGTTCTTTTGCTCGAGTGATGGCAACATATTCGAACAAACCGCGCATCATATTGTATGGGAGTGTGCAGTTCTTTCATCTCTGGCGAGATGAAAGAACTGCAATGCTATACAGGCCTACTTTGTAAATCTGGAGTCGCATATTACGGTGATCTCGTGGACAACGCTGGAAATTTCCGTGCTTTCAAGCGTTTTTGCCACGATTATCATTGGAAACAATCCAATACAATAAATTCCGAATAAAAGAAATAAACTTATCTTTCGCTTATTATGACATAATCTTTTTTTCCGTGGTCCTTCTTTGATTTTTTGGTCTATGCAACTTTGTGCTGTCTTTTGCTTGGCGGAATTTATAATTATTTCTACTCCTGCAACCTTTCTTCTGATTAATTTTGTTGCGGGTCCCAACTCCCAAGACAGATTTAGCATTTCCCTCGGGCACCCCTGAGAGCATGTCCAAAGGGTTTTTGAGGTGCAGTGGTGGGAATGTGAAATGCCAATGCCCGTCGAGTTTTGTGCAAATCATTTTTTTGAATTTTGTGAAAATGCCCCATACAAATAAATGCGGACTGATTATTGTAGAAAGCAAATGTCAAATCCGACTCCCCCAAACAACCACAAAAGTAGGGTAGTTTAAGTGTGGACACTTTTTGCCTCGGCATGCTTCGTCTATCCTACTACTATTATATATGTGAAAGTTTGTGAGGATGGATATATGGATGGAGGATTGTTGGTATTAATTTGGTATGGTAGTAGTTTAAGCTCTGGATTAAAACATAGGATACTTTTTATCCCGAAAATTACAAGTGTTCCCGTGGGATACTGTATTTACGCGGGCGGAGCCGCGGGTACCACCTAGTATAACATAGTAACATAGGCTAAAACAATACTTTAGATTGTGATTTATTTCAAAACAAAGATA
The DNA here is from genome assembly GCA_037179445.1 of Phengaris alcon alcon. Taxonomy (NCBI): domain Eukaryota; kingdom Metazoa; phylum Arthropoda; class Insecta; order Lepidoptera; family Lycaenidae; genus Phengaris; species Phengaris alcon. The sequence continues at coordinate 1,552,646 of JAYRCH010000130.1, read as the reverse complement.
AAATAAAATTCTATAATTGAAGAATTTAGTTGAATTACAATGTCATCATCACAGAACCTTCAATTATGTGATTTATATCAAGGTTCAGGATTGTGTTACAAATATGAATACGGCCGTAACGTCACTGACTCGATAGTGAACTAAGGCGTGACCAAAAAAGAAAAAAAAAGTTAAAACGGATTTTGTTTTTAACAATAAATTTTTCTGCGAAAATATCGTTGGTCGGATCAGGTCAAAGTAGAAGCTATGAATGATTTTATGTTTAGACAAGAGTCCCCGTCATCTATCGAGTAATAAAGAGGAAAGGTTTGTTTGTTTGTTTGCATTGAATAGGCTCCGAAACAACTGAACCGTTTTTGATGAAATTTGACACAGATATAGAGTAGTAGGTATTGCTGCAAAATGTATGGTTGTCGAGGACGGAAGGATTTTCTTTTGCGCGCACGAAGTCGCGGGAAAAATCGGGTCAGTAATAAAATTAGTAATAACTACAATTTTCATAAAAAACTATAAGCCGACTACGTAAATTAAATAGCCTATGTTACCCCGGCTATTATTACGAACCTATTGACACCTCACCAGTAATTTAGGCGCTACGGTGGAACAAACATACATAGTTTACATACACACATACTGCCAAAATCATCACCCTTCCTTTCGGATTCGCCGTAGTCCGGTAATTAGAGAACAAAAGAATTAGAGACAGGCAACGCAAGTCGCAACACCAGAGGTATTAATATTGGTACTCTGGTATTATCGCGGGAGTCCATCCATCCAGTTTATACAATCAGGCGATCCGTCTGCTTGTTTCGTGTATTTGGTCTTAGTTTAAAAATGGTGTACTTACTGCCGTAGAGCGTCATGAGCGAGGGCGGACGGCTGGCCAGGGCGGGCGTGGAGCCGTAGCGCTCGCCGCCCGCCGACAGCCGCCCGCCCAGCGGCTTGAATGCGATCGGCCGGATCACCGACTTGCCCTGGAACAACAGAATATCGGTGTTATTTATTACAGTACGTTAAGAACACACATGTGGCGGATCAATTCACGTCACGATCCTGAATCGCGCTATCGAAGTTTTCACAGCTTGGCGCTATAATATATTATACAACATCTGAAATGCATACAAGTGGGCTCCGGCCTGACCGAGCATGCCGCCTCGCTTGGTCGGAGATCTCCCTTTGGGACACTTCCTATTGGTGACCCCGACGTGATTGTGAGGATATTTTTTTACACTTCAATTCTCTACAGGCTTTCACACCAAAAAACCTATCCTCTGCCTTCAGTTTCTACGTATGGGAAACTGACGAGATAAGTTACGAGTATGGCTGAGGAGTGAGGCCCCGTTAGTGCATTGAGTTGCGTCGCGACGTCGCATACAATTATTGTAAAGGATCAACGCTTTCTATGCCGATTGCCGACGCATTGTCATCGACGACGCGACGCAACGCTGCGCATCGCAGTAAGATCACATATTAATAATAGAAGAACAGATAAACAGCTAATAGTTAGCTTTCGATTTGATTGCAATACTACAAGCACACGGCGTGTCATCCATTGTTTGGGAAATTGTAGCCCGTTGAAGGGGACGTCAAAATTTTAAAGGATCGATTTGGATCGTTCATACACTGCACATGCGCTGCGCAGCGCGGTGCAACTTGACATTGGAACTCTAACAACGAAACGTGTATCTATTTTTCTAAATAATAAAGTTCAATGTTGAATAGCTATCTTAAAAATGCGTTTCGGTGTGAATTGACCCTTAGCCTATGAGAGGTATGACATACAAATGACAGAGTACTGACGTTTCAGACATCCTGTACAAACCAAATTAAAATTCTGAGTCCGCTTTAAAATACAACTATGGTATCGTGAACACGCTCGTGCAGATGACACAGTTCGGTATAATAATATAGTAATCGCGTTTGTTCCAGAGATATAAACTAACATATCGAAGCACGGACTCGACATTTGGTGGCGCAACCAAATGTCACGATTGCGGCAACACTGATTGTTTATTTTAATAGTGCCATCGATAGCGTTTGATATCAATGCATATTTTTTTTTTTTATGTAATTTAAAAATCAATTCAAATCTAGGCAAAAATGTCTAGATTTGAATTTTGTTTATTTCCCGAAGGGAGAAAAATTCCTTGACGCAAGTTTTCGAAATAATCGCTAACTCAAAGTAGCCCTAGACGTAATTGAAATGTTTTTACTCGTTTTTACAGCGGTGTGTGTTGTCGAAGATATTTTGTCTCTCTCAACTACCTATACCTACTCACATACCAAATAAATAGCTACAATTTTTATAAAATACTATAACCCCCACCTATGTTATCCGAGCTATTGTTATTATTACGAATCTCGTAAATCTAATTTATTAAAATCGAGTCAGTAGTTTAGTCGCTACGGCGAAACAAACATACAAACATACATAGACTGCCAAAATCTTTAGGTATCATTCCTTTTGGCTTCGCCGTAGTCGGGTAAAAAGTGAAGACAGAGTTCTGCGAACCACACACTGAGGCTGGTCTAAACTAAACTACGCCTGGCTGTGTAATTACAATGTCACGCCACCAGATCAGTCGCAAGCTTTTATTGCGCGACTAGGCTGAAAAAACGCTAAAATTTTCTTTCAAGGGGTCTCTGTGGTAATAATAGGACTTTACCTATGAAATTGCCGTTCTGTACTGTACTGGCCATTTCAAATCAAAATAATTTTTGTTTTGCTAAGAATTCTAATTACAAATTAATTTTATTTTAAAAACATGGAATTATTGTTCCAAAAGTAGTTATTTGTTTATTGATTAGTGTTACATTTTCATCGCATTTCAATATTTTCCGTCATCATGGATACGTTAAAAATTCGAGTAATTATGGAATATGAGTACCGTCGTGGCAGCAACGCGGCAAAAGCGGCACGCAACATCAACGACGTTTACGGAGCTAACACTACAAACCAACGCACCACCTGTTATTGGTTTGCTCGCTTTCGTTCTGGAAATTTCGACCTGAAAAATGAACCTCGCGGTCGTCCGAAGACTTTGGTCGACAATGACGAATTAAAGACGATTGTGGAAGCTGATGATACACAATCTACGGCTAAATTAGCAGCAGCTTTCAACGTTAGCGTCAAAACAATATTGGTTCATTTGCGTCAAATTGGCAAGGTAAAAAAGCTTGAAAAATGGGTGCCCCACGAACTCAATGATCGCCAGCGCGAAGTACGCGTCGAGACGTGCCTTGCACTGCTCAACAGACACACAAATGAAGGAATTTTGAACCGCATTGTTACCTGCGACGAAAAATGGATTCTGTTTGATAACCGCAAGCGCTCAGCAAGTTGGTTGGATCCTGGTTCAGCACCTAAACAATGCCCTAAACGAAAACTTACCCCTAGAAAAGTGATGGTCACAGTTTGGTGGTCTAGCGCCGGTGTGATTCATCACAGCTTCTTACCAAATGAGGTGAGCATTACTGCAGATATGTACTGTGAAGAACTGAACACAATGATGGAGAAGCTGGCACATCTCCAACCAGCATTGGTCAATCACTCGTCTCCGCTGCTTCTGCACGACAACGCGCGACCTCATACTGCACAGCAGACGGTCTCCAAGTTGCAAGAACTAGGGTTGGAAGCTCTTCGTCATCCGCCCTACTCACCAGACCTTGCGCCTACAGACTACTACTTTTTTCAGAATTTGGATAACTTCTTGGCGGGAAAAAAATTCAATACCCGAGAGGCAGTACAAAATGCCTTTGAAGAATTTGTTGCCTCCCGTCCAGCTGATTTCTTTAAGAAGGGTATCAATAAACTGCCACTGCGTTGGCAAAGATGCATTGATTGCATGGGTGATTACTTCGATTAATACGAATAAAAAATACATGAAAAAAATTAGTTTAAATCTTTTCATACAAAACGGCAATTTCATAGGTAAAGACCTAATATTATAACTTTCCTACAAAATATGACAAATTCATAAAACAAAATCATAAAACTATTTTAAACAATTACAATTTAGACTGGATAATATTACTTACAACTCGTTACTTAATTTACAATTTGTCTAAATGCATTAAAAAATAAATGTAATTTACCTACCTATTTCCATTTAAATTAAATTAACTGATATTTTATTGTAGTATTTTATAAGCCGAATAATTACTTACCATGACGTAAAATCTGACCTCACTGTGACCTACTGCGCTATTTTTGTTAATAATTAATTTTTCCTTGACCTTTATCTAAGTTGTAAAAAGTTATTTATTGCAAATGTAACATTTCAGCTTTTTGTTTACAGTTGTAATGCATTTCGAGATGCATATTAATTCTGTTTCTTAAATGGCATATTTAATTGGTTTGAATTAATAATGTCGGTTAAAATTGGCAATTAATATTAGTTACCTAATAAATGATGGCTTAACTCCTCTTTTTTAAAATTACGGTTTTAATTGGCGACGGCTTTTACGAAGACGACGACTTTTAATAAATGACGGCAAAACTACAAACCTACTAAGGGTCAGTTCACACCCCGACGATACGCAACGTCACGAAACACGCGGCTCTGCATTTTTAAGATAGCTGTTAAAAATTGAACTTTATTCACTAATCACGGGCATTTTGTACAGCCTCTCGGGTATTGAATTTTTTTCCCGCCAAGAAGTTATCCAAATTCTGGAAAAAGTAGGTGGTAAGTAAATGTAAAATGTAAGTCTGTAGGCGCAAGGTCTGGTGAGTAGGGCGGATGACGGAGAGCTTTCAACCCCAGTTCTTGCAACTTGGAGCCCGTCTGCTGTGCAGTATGAGGTCGCGCGTTGTCGTGCAGGAGCAGCGGAGACGAGCGATTAACCAATGCTGGTTGGAGATGTGCCAGCTTCTCCATCATTGTGTTCAGTTCTTCACAGTACACATCTGCAGTAATGCTCACCTCGTTTGGTAAGAAGCTGTGATGAATCACACCGGCGCTAGACCACCAAACAGTGACCATCACTTTTCTAGGGGTAAGTCGTTCGTTTAGGGCATTGTTTAGGTGCTGAACCAGGATCCAACCAACTTGCTGAGCGTTTGCGGTTATCAAAAAGAATCCATTTTTCATCGCAGGTAATAATGCGGTTCAAAATTCCTTCATTTGTGTGTCTGTTGAGCAGTGCAAGGCACGTCTCGACGCGTACTTCGCGCTGGCGATCATTGAGTTCGTGGGGCACCCATTTGTCAAGCTTTTTTACCTTGCCAATTTGACGCAAATGGACCAATATTGTTTTGACGCTAACGTCGAAAGTTGCTGCTAATTCAGCCGTAGATTGTGTATCATCAGCTTCCACAACCGCCTTTAATTCGTCATTGTCGCCCAAAGTCTTCGGACAACCGCGAGGTTCATTTTTCAGGTCGAAATTTCCAGAACGGAAGCCAGCAAACCAATAACAGGTGGTGCGTTGGTTTGTACTTTGTACGTCGTTGATGTTGCGTGCCGCTTGTGCCGCGTTGCTGCCACGACGGTACTCATATTCCATAATTACTCGAATTTTTAACGTATCCATGATGACGAAAAAGATTGAAATGCGATGAAAATGTAACACTAATCAATAAACAAATGACTACTATTGGAAAAAGAATTCAATGTTTTTAAAATAAAATTAATTTTAAATTAGAATTCTTAGCCAAACAAAAATTATTTTGATTTGAAATGGCCAGTACTGCAGAACGGCAATTTCATAGGTAAATACCTATTATAACGCATTGAAGATGATCTCATACTTTTCAAATCATAATCTGCCCTAGCACTGATGGAACAGAGAAGAAGGGATAGTTTTGTAGATCCATCCCATAGATATATTAAATTAAAATAACCTAACGAAGGGCATGTCGGGAGTTCGGGACATGTCTAAGGAGGGTTCCGTAACTTTCAATGCGTTAAGCTCATTTCAGACTATACTATTGTGCTATATAGTATAGCAAAGAAGGACCTAATGCTATACTATATAGCAGGACATTCACATTACGCGATATTATCGCAAGCATTTTTGTATATAACAAGCCCAGTATGATTGTGTCGCTCGTTTCGCTTGCGGGACGGCCGGGGGTGAGAGACATCAATTTATATCCATAAGTACAGAAGATAGAGGCGCGGACAGACAGAAAGAGAGACGGACGGACAGAGCGAAACTATAGGGGTTCCTTATGTATTACGGAATCGTAAAAATAATGTAATTTATAATCTAAGATCCATCCCCAATATAAAAACCGGTCAAGTGAGAGACAAAACGGCAACACATTTGGTGTCCCCCCCTTAAATATTTATTTTATTATGTCCACACACTTTTAATATATATGTATTTCGCAATTCGGAGTATCAAAGTGCATTGTCAGCTCATTTGATTATTATGTGTTATGTATGTACGAGGACGACACTCCTGCGAGAGCCAGTCCTCTGCCTACCACCACCTAACGAGAGTGTCTCAATAAAGTATGAAGCCGTAGAAGACCCAGTGAATGCATCTATATATTAAAAGGGTGTGGACCTGTCCGTCTGTCACTACAAATGCTAAAAACAGAATAACACAAATATTTAGTATTTGTTGTCATAGCGGTAACAGAAATACATCATCTGTGAAAATTTCAGCTGTACAGCTATCACGGTGAAGAGATATAGCCTGGTAACAAACGGATGGACGGACAGACAGACAGACCAACTGGCAGACAGACAGAGAGCGAAGTCTCAGTAATAGGGTCCCGTTTTTACCCCTTGGGGATACGGAACCCTAAAAATGTTGGACAATGATGAAACTATAAATAATCTTTCTCTATCCACCTAAAATATTACCAAAATTAATCAACGACAATCCAACCAGTTCCTTATCTTCGAACAAGCTCTAATTTATCAGCTATTAACGTATTTGACTAGTATCAAGTATTGAATTAATCTGTGTGCGGTCACCGAGTCTCGGTGTGCCACTTTTGGACCTTATTTCCATAGACATAAGATCGAAATGTGGTACGCGTAACGCGGGTCGGCGATCGTACCTATTAGCGGCGCCTGTAGAGTGTAGACTACAATCTGAAATATTGATTACATTTCCTTGAAACGACTTAATACTACCGATATCTAGTGCATTAACTTATCTTACATGCGCTTGCTAATAGCTACGATTAAGGACATTTTCAAACTGATAGATACTAATGTGTATCTATATTTTTAAATGTTTAAAAATAAATATATCTATAAAGAATGAGGGTTTTTAAATTCGTGACATCTGATAGCTTTTTGAGACGACAAGGACCGTCGGGCTACCAAGAGCCGTCTGGTGACTGGTTTTTGATACCACTTACGTCATCAGGTGACGCTTTGTGTGAGTTGGGTCTATAAAAAATATCAGAAACCCTCATTGAATAGGCTCCGAAACTACTAGACTTATTTTGATGAAATTTGGCACAGATTTAGCGTAGCCCACGGGGAAGGACACGTACATTTTACTGCGACGTTATTTTAAAAAGTATTTTGTCGCAGTGAACGTACGGTTCCAGTGGAATTTCTTTTTGAGCGCACGTAGGCAGACGTGCAGACAAATGATATCTGTTCGTCTTTCTGTAGTCTGTCGCGGACCGCGGTATTAGAGTTTCTGCGAGAGTGAGCCTTATGTCGTCGGCATAAGTCCTGTCACAGGTAAAATAACTCTGAACCAAATGTTATTGGTCAGTTTCTAGGTTACTAAACTCAAAGAGGTTTAAATAATGGACAGTACACACTACATGCATGTTCATTGTTCACGCAATAAGTGCGGCCAATAGCGGCAGTAATTAGCATACTTTATGTGCATGCAGAATCCGGAACTAGTATAACCCTATATTACGTTTTAACTGCTACGAAGATTACACCTTATTGACATGTAAAGGAATTTATCAGCAGAGGTCCGCCCTGTGGTCGAAATTCCCCCATAATGATTCATATAATTTTTAATTTTGAACTTTATAAGGATTTTTCTGCCTCTTAGAGAAAAAAAGTTGCATATTGACAAACTTCGACGAGTAGCAAAATTGTATCTATCAAACGCACGGTAATGTGTGTTAATAAACTGAGGTAGTGTGTGCTGTTGTTATTTTTATTTAAAAAATTAGCTTACTCCTTCGTCCGCATAAACTTTAACTGTGCCAAATATCATACTCCTCCGTTCGCACAATTCTCGTAAAGCTGTACTTAAAGCTTTCGGTTCACGTATTATTAATATTTATCAGCATAGAGAATAGACAAATCGACTCCCTTAGTAAATTTAATAAGCATGAGAGTGCGTAAAAAGCGACACACTTGATACCACTTTTGTACCCGGGCGAGCCATGCACGAATGGGCCGGCTCAACCGGATAAATACCACGGCCTCACAGAACCAACCGGCGTGAAATAACGCTTGCGTTGCTTGCTTCGCCGAGTGAGTGAGGTTACCGGAGGCCCAAGGGGGACCAGGAACGCAAGTGCGCCATGCGTAACACCAGGTCAGAGGAGTTACAAGCGTAACTCCTCTGGTGTTGTGAGTGTCCATGGGCGGCAGTAATCGCTTACCTTGATGCGATCCGTTTGCTCGTTTCCTGGTGCATATCATAAGAAACAACTCCAAAGACTTGTCACCTTCTTGACTCTCTTCTTAACTCCAAAGACTTACTAGGTACCTAAACGTGTGAGAGTATCCCCGCGAATTGTAATACAGTGGGCGTAGCACTAACTATTGACAACAACGTAAACGTAACTTTATCGAATGAAAATTGTATGAAAATAATGACAGCTGCAGCGCGCTGCGCGGCGCCTATACACTTTTCATTGGATAACGTTACGAATACGATGATGTCAATTGTTCGTGCTAAGCCCACAGTTGTTACACGAGTATTTTTTTACTACATGAACAAGATCCATTACGTAGCATGCAATTTGACGCCTACATCAGTTCATTCAGGAATGAATCATCATGCTTAAGTTCTCAGGTATATGATGCCGACATAATAGCAGCTACTTGACAGATGGTAACTGGTGATTAAGATAAGTGTCAGGGTACAATACATGGAAAAGTGTACGACTCAAGGTCTATGGGTCTAAAAAGACCATTTTATGTTCAGGAAATGCGTAAAATGGCGCACATGAGTTTAAAAAAATATATGAAACAAATAAAGTGGCCTTTTTAGACCCCCAGTTCACACCGCGACGATACGGGACGCTACGCGGCGCTCCATATTTAAGACTGCTATTCAAAATTGAACTTTATTCATTACTTACACAAGATACACGTTTCATATGACATCAGTCATACTCCATACTGGCATACACTAGTCACTACACATGCAACCTGTTACCTGACATTCGAACTCTTAAAATGAAACGTGTACTTCTCGTGTAATGAATAGACTTAAAAATGCAGCACCATGTCGCGTATTGTAGTTTTGTAGGACGTTTCGGTGTGAATTGACCCTTACGACGCCTTTTTCTGGAGGTGTCCAAAAAAGGACCCTAATTTCAAACATGCATATTTTTGTAACAAATAGCTAAGTGAAAATAATTTAGGGCCGGATACTAGGCTATGTAGCAGATTCATCTCTCTAAGGATTTAAATCAGCGTCCGCTTCATGAACCCCTCAGCTTTACTCTCAGTGCTGCCAACTTACGGGTTTTCCCCCTAAGTTTAGCGGGGGGAAAATCTGTACAGGGGGTTTCTAGGTAATGGTGTCTTAATCTAATGGGACAACGGTTTGCAGACACCGCATAATACATTGGAGTATGGACCACCGTGCGCGTACTAGTGGTGCGCAAAATGTTTCACTAAAAAGATAACGTTTTTATACTATCTACTTACTATCTTTATACATCTTTATACTATCTTTATACCTTTTGATCACGGCGAACTATATCACTCTTTTAGTTCAGTAGTTCAGTTACTAGTTCACTGGGCAACAGCTCACTACTCGAGTCATATCTCTGTATTCACTTCCACAAAATAGTTAATTTTTGGTGGTTTGACTCGTTTATTTAACAAAATGTTTTATGTTACTTACTGTGAATGAGCTTAATGAGCGTAGTTTTGGGCATTGTCGAGCGGGCGGGGCCGGGCGATGGTCGTGAACTAAGAGCTGTATTGAAACAGAATGAATGAATGAACAACATGACGCAAGTGAACTAGTCCAATTGAACGGCTCATTCACGAACTATACACGTCTAGCGCGTACGTGGAGGTCGCAGCTACATGCAAGAGAGTCGCCGATAAGCCGGTGTACCACTTATTGACCTTATTACTACGGGGATAAGGTTCGCAAGTATATTGCGGCGAGTGTCGACTGTAGTTAGTAACGGGTAACGGAACTAATTTTTACGTTAGTGCCTATAGTGGCTACAAAAATCTACCGACTGATATATCAATCATAGTTGGAAATTATATTACCATTGCAAAGTTATGAAATTCACCCCCTAAGGGGACGAAACTGGGTGAAAGTTATGCTGAATTTAGAGCATGTTTATGTTACACTACATTACACTACATTATATTATTTACATTATAAGGTTTACTTACTTTAATAAAGTTACATTAACAAACTATAGCCTATACGTCAGAGGGGTAAGCACGAACAATTGACAAGTACATATTCGTAACGTGTTAGAATGTCTATAATACTATAGACTACATGTAAAATATGTATTTTAGTTTAATATATATACTTAAAAATATTGAGGCATTACAGCTTGATAAATGTTTAAAATATTATATTTTATGTGTAGTTTAGTAATTAGACACATCTAACAAAATACATAAAAGTTAAAAAACTTTTTTGCTAAATTTGTAAAAAAAACCCGCATCATTAGTTCACTTAAGTAGGTATGAACTCAAACACAAATTTCGGAGATATTTACAAAATATATTATGTTCCTGCGCCCTTACAATTTAAGTACTACGCTAATCGTGACGTCACAGTTAGGTACGACTTTCGCATTAAGCGTTTTCACGAGACTTGCGAAATTTTGTAAACAAATCGCTGTACCCACCTATTAATATATTGATTTTGAATATACTGTTTCTTCTGAGAACTTACTCATATTTAAGAGTACTATTCATTTATGCAATAAAAAAATCGTTGTTATTATTCGTGCTAGCCCCACAGCTACCTACATAAGCTAAACCGGTCAATAGTTACTTAGATCAGAGGGTCAGTTCTACTCAATAAAACCTGCAATGATACAATTACAATAAAGTCCCGGATGCGCTAAAACTGCCAAACCGGTATTCTCGTAAACGTTAAACCAGCGCCAAACGCGCTATGATTGGTCCAAACTTCACAAAATCAGTTTATGAGAACAAGTCGCTTCACTTACAATACAATCAAAGTAAAATGAAACTCTACTTTAAATACGAGAATTGAGGTTCTGGAATAGATCATTTAGATGCAAGTCTATAATTGTGTCGATAAAAAGGCTTTGAATGGAGAGAGCCGCTTTCCGAATACCCGCGGGCGAGCCCTAGCATCGATACATACAAAATCGCAATACTTCACTTTTTGTGGCGAGAAAGCCGTGTTCTTGCTGCTTGTTCTATTAATAATAAAATAATAATGACGCTTTCACACTTAAATCCCTTGCTATCTGAATAACTTGTGTTACAGGTAGGCACAGGGCCAGACAGTAAGTTTAGGGGACCCAGGGCTAATATAGGGTTGCCCACTCAGGACAATTCAGTTTAAAATCAGGACAAAAAGTTCAATTAATATGTAGTGAAAATAGGTTTAAAATGAAATACATGTAATATATGATTATTGGAATCATATTTTTTCATAAAAGTATGTGAATAAAATTAAATGAGAAAGTAAAATTGTAAAAGTGGCGCGCGAATTTTAAAATACATGACCGATATATCAGGGCGCTTTAAAAACCCAGGACGCTGTTTAAATACTATCCAGGATATCCCAGGGCACTACAAATACTCGGACATGTCCTGGGAAAACAGGACGGTAGGCAACCCTAGGCTAATAGCCTAATACTACATAGAGGCCCACCTAATATAACATAACACTCAAAGTATAGGAAAAAATACTAGCGATCTATTTAATTTAGTAAAATTATGGATTTCTTCGCATTATCGTCTATTTTTAACTTTGACTTGAATTCGCCCCTTGAAAAAAGTTCATGGTCCAAAATCCATACAAAAAAAACCCAGAATCAACAGCAATGAAATGGTTGCAAATGAGTTCACTTTAAATCATATTTGATGTCACCGAAAGGGCAAGCAATTGACTCTGGGTCAATTTTGGACTATCACCTTTATTTCTATCAGTTATGTAGGTACCTACTTCAGGCAATATATAATATTTTGAGTTGTCTGTATACTCGCTAGCGTACTTTGTGGACAGATTTCAGGGTGTTTTGAACTTTGAAGCTGGTATCCTCACTTTGCTCAGACACAGATTTCCTGGCGATGTTTTCATTCGCTACTTAAACTTCCTCAGAGAACTTGCGAAAAATCTTATTACGCGACAATCCGGGATCGAAACTGCACCTTTTCGAGTACACGACACAAGATCTAGGCCAGGAGTTCCCAACTTTTACCCTATGCTATTTCAAAACGTTGGGCTAGGCCAGCGTTTTGAAAAAATACGTACGATCCCCTTAATGCTGGCAGCAATTTGCCACATCAGTGCTTTCGTCACACTGCACTGCAAACCAGGAAGAATACATAATTACCTCTACAACCTGGTCTTGTAAATTTGCTCCCATAATGTTATCACAAGTCGGCGCGTAAGTAGGTCGAACAATTTCAATAAAATTGAGAGCTATATTAGTATAATTAATTATAAAAAACTATAACCCAACCAATCCGAGCTATTATGACGAATCTATTGACACCTCATTTATTAAAATCGGACCAGCCGTTTAGGCGCTACGGTAGGACAAACACATAGACTACCAAAATCATTACCCTTCCTTTTGGCTTCGCCGTAGTCGGGTAAAAAGTAACATACAGCTGAAGCTACCTCCCTAGGAGGAGGGAGGCTAAGATGGGGTCTTTGAAGAATTCTACGCTCCCCAAGTGGAGCGCGTCCCACTGGTTGGGAATCCCTGCACTAGACCATCGATGTAAATCTTTAAGCATATAGGTGTTTTATGTAAATTGATTTGCTGGTGTACAAATGACAGTGTTTAGCAGGCGGTAAGTGGTGCGGCGTGCGGCGTGCGGCGTGAGAGAACAGCGCATTTATTACTTTATAGCCCTGCACTGCACAGTTATAATACTTAGGGCTGTCGCGAGGGACTAGTCATTATTATTTAATACGTAGAGCAAAAACTTTCAGTGCATTTTTACAAGAATTGTGGACCCGGAAGAGTGTGAAGTTTATGTGGATGTTGACATGTGTATTCGATCTTAAACTCTAATGAATTGAAGTAGAGCTCTATTTTCAGTGCTCTGAATTTTCCCAGGACTGCAGGATTCCGGATCATACAGTCCCACGCCCCACTAATAATACAAAAAGGAAGGATTTGTTTGTTGCTTTGCATTGAATAGACTCCTAAACTACTGGACCGATTTTGATGAAATTTGGCACATACATAGAATAGGCGACGGAGAAGGACATAGACTTTTTATCGCGAGAAAATGTACGGTTTCCGCGATATTCCCTTTTGTGCATACGAAGTAGCGGGCAACACGTGCGTATAATCAAATAGGGCAGTGGGCAGTAGGCAGCCCTGCTGTCCTGCACAGCAGATTAATTCCCGTTCAAGGTATATTTTATATCACCATTGAATAGCGTAAAGTATAATATGTCTAACACCATTTACAGCAGATTTATGTTGCACAATCGCAAGAGATATTAAACGAATCAAAGTGATCCGTTATATTCCAGTATCCAGTACGGCGCCCAGTATTCATAGTCAAATAGCGAATTATATAAACTGTCTCAGAGTTATTTATTAAGGAATAGAAATTAGAAATTAAACAAAATGAATAACATTTGTTGTGTACATACCGGCTAGTTCGTGCCCAGATAAATAAGATGCTATGTTGAATATCAAGTATCAACCAATACTGATCATATGGATATGGGTGATGAAGGGTGAAAAAAAAACCGGCCAAGTGCGAGTAGGATTCGCGCGCGTAGGGTTTTTCGTGGTTTTATGTCAGCACTTTGTCGACGTGGTATGCATGCAAAGTTTCATCTTTCTAGCACTAACCGTTTGGACGATAAGCCGAAGACGGACGGACGGATATGACAAAACCACAAGTGTTCCGAGACGGATCCCTAAAAAGCCAACGAACTTTAGCGACATCCGTGTCAGTTAGCAATAAATAGGTCCTATATAAGGATACATTACGCAGTAACTCATTAAAATCCGCTTATAAGAACATAAACGTCTCAAAACGTACGTATTATTATAAAGAAGACAAAAGGTGACGTAAAGGAAGCACACATAATTATTATGAACTACGGTCCACGAACAAAAGAGATTGCAAATACATAATATGTATTTCATTTCTGGCAAATGGCTAGTGATTTGGGGCACCCGAAGAAACATAACAAACTAATGTTTCCCGCGACTCCGTACGCGCAAAAGGAAATCTCGCGGGAGTCGTACATTTTGCTGCGACGCCATCCCAAATGTCATAAAAGATCGTTCAGTAATTTTTGCGTGAAACTGTAACAAATATCCATTCATCCGTCGATCCTCATAAACTTTCATATTTATAATAGTATAGTAGACGTCATCTTAAATTTTGACGAAATTATCGTATAAAATATTTAACGTCGTTTAAAAAATACATTCTGTAAAGTCACAAAACCGTATGCTTATTATTTTTAAAGAATATCAATTGTTTGCAAAAAGTGCCCTAACGAAAGCCCACACGAACAAAGACATTGCAAAAATTCCATGTTGCCTTGTTGGAAGAATTGCAACACCTGAGGCGTCTCCCACGCTGCCCCACGCCTAACACGCAACTTAGACACGTGTTTAAGCATTTAGGAGCAGGTTAAGTGAGGCGCAGAGTTACTTTTGGTTTTAAAAAATAATTTTAGATTAATAAATAATAAATAACACCTATGGAGGCTTTCACATCCATGAAATTGAGTTAAACAGACATCAATCATAAACGACTACACGGTTTCAGTGGGACATTAACATTTTTCGGTCTACGTGACCGAAGTGAAGGGCAAATGTGTTTTGTGTAACTTGGTAAAGATTACCTAGATAGACATAGTAAATAAAAGAGCACACCAAATCGAAGAAAGTTTATCAGGTTTTCTACAAAAAAATATACAAGTTTGCGCCATTCCTTGGCCCAAAATATTCAGTGACAGTGCATTTTGAACATGCCCCTGGCCAAATCCCATGGTTAGTGGAAATTGGAGGATCGGGAGCTAATCAGCTAACGGATAATACTGTCACGCCATGTTTGGGTTCTGGAGCTAAAAGATGTATTTCAAACGGGCATTTGGTATACAATACATTCCCACCACTGCAGATGCTATGTATGCTGAGGCTATATGATCCGGAATCCGAATAGAGTTGAAAATCGAAGTGTCGAGTGTCGAGCTGTCATATTTGATATTGACATTTGGCTCGACCCTTGTGTATTCGATTTTCAGTGCTCTGAATTTTCAGCAGCCTACCGGATTCCGGATCATATAGCCCTAGCTTAAGAGTGTGTAGCCGGAACCCCGATTCTCGTATTAGGGCCTATTTCGCAATCTCGTATTAGGGCCTGTTTCGCAATCGCCTAGTAAGTGTCGGATAGCTTATTAGGAAGTTATATCGATCGATAGAGACAAAACATGCAAATAAGCTATCTAACGCCTAACACAAAATTGTGAAACAGGTCCTTAGACTTTAAATTTTCTTTCAATTAATTATAAATTAATCGTCTTGATATCATGAATAGATTTTTTGAGTATGGACCAAACAAAACGCGATGGTGTCTTTATCCAAGTTGCCGTCGCTAATTACGACGACGAAGTTCGAAAACAAAAATGTATGGAATGCGCATCCCCAATCTACCATTTATAATTATTTCCTATCCTATTTTTATTTCCGTGACTAATCTTTAATCTTTATTACAAAAGATTCATATAGCACGTGGCCGACAGATGTTTGAACCAGCTGCCCTCAATTCAGCCCTAAAATACCTCGCCCTATTTCAAAACAGTTCAAATATAAGGACATTACGATGCCATTACGTTAGTGGAGTTAGTAAACACAAAGCTTTCAACCAGGGTTTCAATCAATTTTTTCAAATTCAAATCAATTCAGGTTTCAATGAACCAGCAACAACCAATGTTTACCACATTTGATTGAACAAGTTTTAATGATATTCCTGAATTATTTTATGAAGAGAGAGCCGTATCTTGAATGTTACTTATATTGTCGATGTGAAAATAATTTTTTTAATGCAAAGTTAATTACTTTTGAAACTGCAGACTTGATTCACAAAAATCTTGAATGATTTATTGGTTGTAAATGTAAAATGCGAAATACCCTCTTTAAGACCTGACTGAAGCTAAGCGATGGCACTAATTCAAGAACTTTCCGTCCTAATGTTACATTGAGTAATGAGTTCCAATATTTATTTATTTACTTAATTAAATTGTGTATATCAATCAAGATTTTACACCGCTATTAATAAAGATGATAACAATAAAAATGTTTATCCAATCAAGTTCGCAAAAAACATAAATAAGAAACCACGTCGGGTCGGACCGGTTGTGATAACCGATAGAGAGGGTCACGCGGTCGGAGAAAGTTGGACATCTGATCGCCAAATAACACCTGATTATTGCGGGTGGAGGTAGGTTCTTCACGAATTGCATTTCCAGGATTAACAGATACCTGGGTAACCGAGCTTTGCTCGGAGTTCTGATAAATTTAAAAATAAAATAGAATAAAAAGAAACACAAAAATTTTTATCTGACCGGTATTTTAACCCACCACGTTCCAAATTTTCGAACAAAGCAAAAATTATACATACGCATAAGAAACTGCCAATCGGACTGACATGATAGTCAAAATTATAGATAAGTTGTTCCACGACGAAAGAAAAACACAATGCGCAGTTTCGCAGGGATAAGACCTATCTAGATCGATTTTTCTCCCCCACAACGTCATGCATATTAAATTTCATAGTAATACTTGCAGCCTTTTTTGAGAAACCGATTATATATATACAAGACAAGATTGTCCCCTTTAAAGTATAAGATGTAGTTTTCGCCATGACTAGCAGTAATGTCTGCAATATTTTCACGATGGTCCTGTACATAACAACATTTAAAATTTCTACTGATATCATTCCCAATGTTAGCGCATTACAAGTTACAACGCTCGAAAACGCAAGGTACTCGGATAGGAATCACGGAGGATTGACCTTACCCTTAGCTGTGGTTAGTAGATTTTTAAACAAGCCTTACTGATACTTTCAGACTTTGCTGTGATAAATGGACCCCTTAACAATACTAGGAGATATTCGTTGATACCAAGGTATATTTCTGAAACTATATTTCATTATAATAACAAGAGGGAATAAGTAATGATAGATGGTTGGTAATTAAGGATTACAAAAGATCTAAAACTTGACATAAAGGTTAACAGCCACATGTAAATAGAGCACTAAATCAACGAGGCGTTAGGTAATGGTATAGTGATAATTAGGTAGTACATTATGGTCCAAGTCATTACAAAGGGCAATGATGAAGCCAATAATTATTATGATATATGACGGTGTTATAAAACTGAATGCAAAATTCTACACCAGATTTGAAAGGTGAGATAAGAACGAAGTAGTTAAATTTAATAATAATTAACGATTAGTAGATGAATGAAGTGAAACTAATAAACAATAAAAACGGTTGGTTTCTAGTCAAGTACTGCACCGCCACTCGATTGTTTGACCTTAATTGAATTAAGATTATTGCTTAAGACGTTATAATTCATTCATATATTCATCAATTTAGTTTTACAGTTGATAATGAACTTCTAGTCTGCAGTTCTGCTAGCGTCATATAATACGCATGCAAAATAAATACTTAAATAATGAATAATTATAAACATCTTTGAATTCCTATTAATAAAAACATATTAAAATCCATTATAAAGTTCAAAAGATCTAAGCTAGATGAGTAATAATGTACTACATATATAATATATAAATATATATAACTCCCCACACCAATTTCGGTGACGGAGACCGTTTTCTGAAACCAGACCAGTTACGCAGGAGTAATTTTATAGTGCCCAAGTGTTTGTGCAGTACACGAGAGCACTCTCTCTCTTCCTTTGTTCTCATAACCCAGTGGGACGGATAACCGACATGACTGTCGAGAGATCAGGCTCAGGTCCGACTAAAAAGTCGGTAATAAAAGGCATGTAAAAACATGCCCATCCGACGCATGGATCATCTTTCTTGTCAGACAATCAGGTGATCAGCCTGCACTGTCCTAACCAAACTTGGAAACAATATTTAACATAGTACATATAATAATATGATAAGGGTGTATGGATTATGGTTCGTACGATACTGTTTAAGAGGAAACACAAAAGCCACATAATGTATGGAAAAGCATACAAACGTAGTTCGCTGTTTCCTCCCTGGATAATGCCGGTAGAGTAACAATTTTTTCCTGAATATTTATGGATACTATTAGCATGTTCCTATGATTTCCTTTATTTCATATATTAATTATTAAAAGGGATATGGACGTTCAAAAACTTAAAAAATGTCCAGATTTTCCGCTGTGTTCAAACATCCAGAAATTAAATTTGACTAAATTGTATGAAAAAATTAAAACATGGGAACACAGTTCAAGTCTTTTTTGAATTGTTAATGAAAGAAGTACTTAAATCGGTTAAGTTTTGGAGAAGGAATCAGGGGACTACGAATCGTTGATTTTTTGTAATTTTAATAGGTAATTTCAGTTAAGTTACAGTTGTCTCTATCGCACTCTTACACATTGATAACTAGCTTGTTCGGGCACTGCGGGACAGCAATTGATTTTACAAATACCTATTTTTCATTTCTCTAGCCCTTGATGTTTCCTCTTTATTCCTATTCTCTTTTTCCTATTTAAATCATAACGGATGATGTTAATGGTTGTGCATAACCTCATTATTTTTAGGAGTTACTGTACATGCGGGAACCTTGGCACAAATGTTAGTTCGTGACCAGAACATAAGTAATCCTATTAAATCGCTCACGACTAGTTCGGGTAATAGTACTTCCATTGGAAGGACCAACTGTTTTCTTCAGTTCTAACCAGCTTTATGAGCAATAATAACAAATATTTTTTCTAAACGGGACTATTAGTAAGTACTTATCATTAAAGCTAATTACGTCTAGCTAACTACAAAGTAGCATTTAGTCACCACACGATTTTGGACGTAACGCCATCTGTCGGAATCTACTTATACTTCTTACATTACTACTAAACTTTCAAAATTACGGCTCAGTTTAGGCACGCTGAGAGTATTTTTGGATTTTAAATGATGAATGAAGTTTTACTTCTGCCACTCTATACACATATTATACCATGTTTTTTTTTATTTTAGCAGAAGTAAAAAAGTTTCTTAAAATCTTATATTTTATAGAATTTGGAAAACAAACTTAAATTAATTACTGACACTATACCGAAGCTTTTTGTAAAACATACCTCAAATATTCATTGGTAAAATCCGTTAAAGTAATCTTGAATGCTTCTTAATTTCTAGATAAGATGATAGTGTTTTGAAGAAAAAAATTACTGTAAAGAAATCTAAACTTCAGCTGGGAACGAATTTGTGTAAGATATAAATATCGCAAAGCTTACGAGAGGAAATAAATTAAATAAAAGTACACCGTTTAAATTCTCACACTAATACAAATTAATCGAATGCACTATAAAAAAGATAATTTAGCACTAAGTGTATACTTAAGTGAGCAAAGCGGATTATTATGAAATAAAGTTTCCTATACTTGGATTCCAAGTTAATAAGTCATCGCATCTTCTCAAATAACTTCATTTCTTTGAGAAGATGCGATGACCTTCATGGAGCTTAGATATTAGGATAAACTGTATTTACTAACTCTAATTAATAACAGAAATAATTGAAAAGAAACGTTTAAAAGTAAATACTGGCTTACTGATCCATACACACAATTCATGAATTATAAAATTATTGGTGAAATCGCTGTAAAGTTTTCCACTCAAATATTTATTTTGACTTCGGTATTTGCTAAGAAAGGATTCGTCCTCTAAAAAGGTGAAGGAAGAAAGTGGTCCAAACTTTGAACGGAGACAAGGCGGACGAAAGCTAGTTTATGATAATGAATGAACTACGGTTCTGAATCTCGGTGATAATAATATTAATATTGAAGATGTGCGAGATAGAAACAATGTGGTCGCTGATATTGATGATAATATCCAAGCTGTATACTCTTGTTAGTGGTATTGTGTGCAGAACCTTATAAGGCAAGGCGCCGGCATTGTGCAATCATAATGAGACGAATTACACCGCCTTGTTAAGATGATCCGTTTGCACAATTTAATTTATATCTGTGGGCGGTTGTGTTTTGTAGTGAACTCTATTGTAATTTGTAGTATTGCTTGGTTTACCGTTTAAGTGAAGGAAGCATGTTATTTCCTTGTTTTTAACCGACCTCGAAAAGCGGCGGTTATTATTTTATTTTATGTTAGTGGTGTTTGTTTTCAATTTTTCTATTGAAAAATTACTGAGCTACTTAACTGTTAGAAACTTTTGAAATGTTATAATGTGCACATTGCAAACTTATGTTTTATTTAAAGATAAAAAATTGAGGTAATAAATATTGTTTTTTCATTCTCTGTATTGAGCATTATTATATAAAATACAGTTATGATATCCATAACTGTATTTTATATAATAATCAACAAGTAACACTGCAAAATGCGTTTGAAATTCCATTTGAAATACCTGAATAACGACGAAAACATTGTCAACAAGGGAAACATTATTATTTTTAGAGCATATGCCAAGCGTTGTAAAAGTTGTAAGCTTTCGGAGTTAATGACATGGTTCTACTATAGGTATAAATTTCTATTTATACCTATAGTAGAACCATGTCACTATCTCCGAAATCAAATATTTCCTCTTTAGTTAGTGTATATTGTACTGATAACATTATTATAAATTAAGTATTAAAGGAAATGGTTCAACATTATTGTTAACCTGAATAACGACGAAAACATTGTCAACAAGGGAAACATTATTATTTTTAGAGCATATGCCAAGCGTTGTAAAAGTTGTAAGCTTTCGGAGTTAATGACATGGTTCTACTATAGGTATAAATTTCTATTTATACCTATAGTAGAACCATGTCACTAAAAATAATAATGTTTCCCTTGTTGACAATGTTTTCGTCGTTATTCAGGTTAACAATAATGTGGTCAACATTATTGTTTTAATACTTAATTTATAATAATGTTATCAGTACAATATACACTAACTAAAGAGGTAATATTTGATTGTTTGTTTGTTAGCTTGCAGTGAATAAGATCCGATATGACTAGCCCGATTTTGAGAATTTTTGGCACAGATATAGAATATTTATATATTCTATTTCTCAATTTACATTCGTAGGCTACACCTGTAAGCCAATTTCGTGCTTCGTCGACCCGATAGAACAATGAACGAATAAACGCATTTCATTAAGGAACAATAGAGTATAGGGATTTATTAGACATGTTTTTTCCTTTCTAACTAAACGTCGATTGTGTTTCAATGGGACATTGTGTACCAACAAAATAAACATATTGATTGAGATAAATTACAATGTATTCAAACTAGGCGAACGAATTGATAAATTCTTGAGGAAGTAATAGTTTCAATAATAAGGAAAAAACTGTGTAAGATCTGAGAAAGAACGAATTTTAAAATTAACATAGGTAAGTATAAATTATGTTGAAATCAATAATAGATTGCTTTACGCATCTATCCTTACATAATGTAAGGACAGATAATATATTCCTCACATTGAAAACGTTTACGACTAATTTAATTAGAAACGACATAATAAAACAAAAGCTTATGAACCACACACCCAGTCCATCGAAGGTCTCCAATAACCATATTACTTAACACCAATTATTTTTATTACAAAAACTGGTCGATCTTCGCGATAAACTGGTAACCCCATTGCAAAACCCCAATTATACTCGATTGAAATGAATTGTTAATTTTTTGTTGCGAATTCTCGACAATATGTCTCGTTATACGCACGAGATTTATCGAAGCCTTATAAGTGAAGGCAATAATATGATAATATCGTCTTCTTAATTGATACGACAGTTCACAGTGTTCGCAAAAAGAGTGTTGTTTTTCCTCTTCGTATAGGAGAAAGCATAACGGGCTCAAGAAACCCTTGAGGTACACCGTGGAATCTATGTAGCTTTTGAAAAAACTAAAGTAGGTTTTGTAGAGAGCCTGACATTGATACAGATAGATGACAGATAGATATGGATCGAAATAAATAAATATATAGATTGATACATAGGTATTAAAATTTATAGAAAGGACACAATTTGTCACTTGTAGGTAGCTAAACAAACAACGAAAATTTATATTGTATACCTACTCTTCTCTTTCTCTCTCTTTCTCTTTAACATGGACTATTACGTTTAGTATAACCCCCCAACCCCCTTGCACTGTGACGTAATATGTGGATGATCCCTTATGTTCATGATACATTAGACTAGCACTTATTATACATATGTTTTATATTATAGTACTTAGACTTTGGTGGTAGTTTAAAGCTCACCAGCTACTGCTACAGAGGCACGTTCGAACTCTAAATATCTCACTATTATATTTGTTGAACTTTTTGTGTCTACTTTCTACATTTGTACAGGTGAAAGCACTTTTTGCGTTGATTTCGACTAAATTTTGAAAGCAAATATTTTACCATCTTAGAGCATAGATTTTTATCTGGATTAATTTTTATGTAATATTTTAAGTAAATGATCAACATTATTCCAGCGTCCGATAGTAAAAGTTATACAGATGTACCAAACAGCTATTGCTAAAATCTTACTATTCATACCTATTCAATTAAGTGTACACTTAATGTAAATAAGTTTAAGGTCTCTTTTAATAAAAAAATTAATCCATGGTAAAAGTATAACATAATAATATTAGGTCATTACATATGAAATTAGCGTTTTGTAAAGGAGGAACATAAATTCGTTATTTTTTTAAACATAATATATTAATTTAATCAAAGTATTTACCTATCTATGCACTTTTGCCATCTCATAGGTCGTTCATTGATTCATTTACTAAAAAAATCATTCGGACAGGAATTAATAAAATCTTTAAAGGCGCTTTGGACTGCCTCATTGGAGTTGAATTTTTTCCCTTGCAAGAAATTATCCAAATTTCGAAAAAAATGGTAATCTGTTGGAGCAAGGTCCGGGGAGTACGATGGATTTCTTAGACATTCCAATTGAAGCTCCTCTAATTTGGTAGCCGTCTGTTGTGCAGTGTGTGGTCTAGCGTTGTCCTGAAGCAACAGTGGCCTAGAGCGAATGACCAGTCTCGGTTGTTTAGCAGCTAGCTTTTCCATCATGATTTGCAGTTGCTGCCAATAGACATCTGCCGTAATCGCCTGGCCAGATTTAAGAAAGCTGTAGTGAACGACACCGGCACTAGTCCACCAAACGCTCACAAGTAACTTTTTTTGAGTAAATTTTCGCTTGGGGCAGGCTTGGCTGGTTCGCCAGGGTTCAGCCATTGTGATGAGCGTTTCCGATTATCGTACATGATCCACTTTTCATCACAGGTGATGATTCGATTTAAAATCCCTTCATTATTGTGCCGGTTGAGTAATGTAACGCAGCAGTCGACGCGCGTTTGTCGGTTTGCTGCACTCAATTCATGAGTTACCCACCTTTCACCTTTTTCACCTTCCCAATTTACTTCAAGTGGATTAAAACAGTTCTTATCACTAACACCGCAGCCTGCAGCTAACTCGGACGTGGTTTGCGATGGATCCGCTTCCACAATAGCCTTCAATTCTTCATTATCAACTTTCTTCATTATCGTCTTCGGCCGTCCACGGGGCGTGTTCTGCAGGTCGAAATTTCCAGAACGAAAAAGTTGGAACCAAAAACGCACTGTGTTTTCTTTTGCGACACCGCCGCCGCCATACACATCATTAATCCTTCGAGCCGTTTCTGCAGCACTGGTGCCACGGTGGAACTCGTACTCGAAAATAATACGATATTTCAAGTTTTCCATTTTGTAAACAGAGTGACGCAAAGAAAAAACCAAAAGAGGAAAAAACAAATGAATTACGGTTTTGAAATTGAATTAAATTTGAAATTGGAATTCCTAACCAAAGAAGATATATTTGAGATCAAAGTGGCCAGTACGACAAAACTCCAATTTCATATGTAAGGACCTAATATTATTAAAGACACATCTACAATAAGTAAAAAGTAAACTTATTAGTAGGTATTGTTGTGGTTTGAATTGAGTGTGAAAGTTTTCAGAGTGGAAACCACAAAAAAAAATATATATTACATAATTTTCTATCACTAAAGCTTCTCAATTGACGCCGTGCGTGCCGCGAAAATCGTCACCCATGTAAATCCCCCATTAGACTGGCAATTGTAGAAATCACCTACAAAATGACGAGAAGAAGAGAATTTAATCCCACAAAAAGTAGTAGATAGTATAATATTAATATGTTGTTAGATAAAATATCCAAATTCTCTTTCTACGTTTTTTTGCAACCTCAGACTTCAGGGAACAAAATCCATGGTTTTTAAGCTTTTCCTTATAACAATAACTCTACCCGCCCACACTTGTCGTATCTCTACATTTCTTCAATCTGTATCACACAAACAAACAAACGCAATCGAGTTTCATTACCTCTCGGCGGTGACGCGAATAACTCAGTCACTTAATCTCTTGTATCTTCAGCTCGGAATAAACTTGTCAGCCCTAGGCTAGGGGTGGGGGGGTAATGCAAATAAGCCACTAAGGTTTCTAGTTTTATCTATAGGGTTTATCAAGTTAAGAGATATAATATAGTAAGAAATCTAGTCCAGAATTTAAGAAACCACGTCATTTTGGATTACTAATATTACTTAGTCTGGCCATAAATACTGTTGCAATTAAAAATAAACAAAATATTACATTTCAATTTGGAATATGTCATTTTTATATGATTGTTCATAGAGTTTTCTCATTTTGGCGCCAATACATTGTACAATATTTTGCGATATTAAAATGGAGTGGGGTGATAAAGAGAACCGAATCGCTGTGATTGCATAACACAAAGTAGGTATGGAGCCAAATGTAATTTTTAAAGTTTCCATACGCTTAGTATTAGTAAAATGTTTGTGTACTGGGAATCAATAGGTACAATGAGACTTCCTCTGTTTGTGACAGAATGAGATCTGTCCGCCCAGTGTTCGTACGAAAAAGGTGGTAAAAGCAGTAAGGGAAAGAATTCGAAGAAATCCTGTCCGAAAGCAAAAGATTTTATCTCGGGAGATGAAGATAACACCTAGAACCATGTCGCGTATTTTAAAAGATGACTTAGGACTTGCAGCCTATAAGAGACGTACTGGTAATTTCTTAACTGATAATTTAAAAAATAATAGGGTGGTAAAATCGAAACAACTACTGAAGCTACTACTGAAGCGTACCGGTACGCAAAGGGACCTCCCTTTGCGTACCTACCGCTTCAGTAGTTGTTCACAGAAAATTTTTGCTTACGGATGAGAATTTTTACAATTGAGCAACATTTTAACAAACAAAATGACCGTATTTATGCTCAAAGCTCTAAGGAAGCTTCCCAATTAGTCGACAGAGTGCAACGTGGGCACTATCCGACTTCAGTGATGGTTTGGTGGGCTATTAGCTATGAAGGAGTGACTGAGCCATACTTTTGTGAAAAAGGTATCAAAAAATCGGCACAAGTGTATCAAGATACCATTCTTGAGAAGGTAGT
The DNA here is from genome assembly GCA_037179445.1 of Phengaris alcon alcon. Lineage (NCBI taxonomy): Eukaryota > Metazoa > Arthropoda > Insecta > Lepidoptera > Lycaenidae > Phengaris > Phengaris alcon. The sequence goes on along the minus strand of JAYRCH010000130.1, from coordinate 1,526,679 downwards.
GAAGCCCCTTAACAACACCATGTTCAATAACCAAGAATGGTCCTTCCAGCAAGACTCGGCGCCGGGTCATAAAGCTCGGTCTACGCAGTCTTGGTTAGAAACGAACGTTTCGAACTTCGTCAGAGCTGAAGACTGGCCGTCGTCTAATCCCGATCTTAATCCGCTCGATTATGATTTATGGTCAGTTTTAGAGAGTACGGCTAGCTCTAAACGCCATGATAATTTGGAGTCCCTAAAACAATCCGTGCGGTTGGCAGTGAAGAATTTTCCCATGAAAAGAGTGCGTGCTTCTATTGATAACTGGCCAAAGTTTAAAGGACTGTATTGCAGCCAATGAAGACCACTTCGAATACGATTTTTATATTTTAAATTGTTTTATATTTATGTATTAAACTAACACACTGTAAAAGTAATAAATGTTATTTGCAATAGAAATTTTATTTTTCACCTACTTTTGGGGGACGGATCTTCTCAATGTGATAAGAAAGGAAAAATGCTCTTGCTACAATTTAGAATCACTTTAAGTATATATTAGAAATTATTTTTTTAAGTTTTTACAGTTTTGCCAACCCTGTTCAAGACGTAGGCGCACTTCAGCTGGCAGGTCGGACAAGCGTGAACCTCACACGTCCACATGCTATCTGGGAATGAATCAGGGTTATCACAAACACGCGTCATCGTTTTGTGTGTGCAGTTTCAATTATAGAACGCTACATGACGTTTTTTATTTAATTTATCGTGATATTCTTTTAGAAATGAGCGTTCATAGATGAAAAAAGAATAGAAAACTATAAGTGAATAATATTAATGTATAAGACTGCAACTGTAATAAAAATGAAATATATTATTACGGGAACATAAAAGGCTTTCAATTCAGGAAATGTAAGATATTTCAGTTAGTATTGTAAATTAATACGTGGGAAAGATAAGAATTATAAAAACGGATGTTTAGATTAATCGGAAAGGAAAGAAGAATATTAACCGATTAATAGCGGATATAATACTTATTGGTATTTGGTATATTATCTGTGTTTATTACCTGTTCATGATTATTATATAATAACCAATCATTATGAAAAAAATACTTAACACAATTTTAATATACCTACTTAAGGAGGTTTTAAAATATTTTCTTCAGTAACCATTTCATTATTTAAAATTTGCATTTTCTCTTGTAAAGAAATATCTTGAATCTGCCTAAGGCAAGCAACTAGTAATTACTGTGAGGTCAAAGGGTGTGTCCCGGATATTATGAACAATACGCGTACACCGTTAGCTGACGATGCGTATAGCGTAAACTTGCTAATTCTGACTTGAATGCTGAGGAAATAATATTATATTTTGAAGGAAAAATATATATTTAGAGGATATGATATAATGTAAATAAATGAAACGGCAGAAGTTAAGCGATTGCCGCTCACTATGGATACTCGCAATATCAGAGAAGACACCATGCGTTGTCCTTTAAAAAATATTTTTGTAATGACAATTATTAATCGTAAGATTTGTGGTATTATGATACGAATTTACTTTCAATATCTTACTGTTAAATACAATTTGAACAGGAATCTACAGAAACATCAACAAACTTCACGCTACCAATGGAACTGTACAATTTGAAATACCAATCACAATAGAAGAACAGCGATATAAAAGCATTTCAGCAAATGAAAAGCTGAGAATACTATTCACCGTTACCCTTTCTAATGAGAGCATTGTTATCTAAAATAGGTATTAACACTTAGCTTAGAATTGTTCTAGAGCATGCTGAACAGAAGTCGTGATAGCCTACTATAGACATTTGGGTGATAAATGGTAATGTTTTTAGGTTATGTCCATAAATATCAAGGGGAACGCTTTTGAAATCAGTAAATAGTATCCTAGAATGGAGACATTGGGATTGCAAAAGATTCATCAACCGCAAATGCGTTAAAATATATATTTTTTAACACTTGGACTCTTCAATATCACAGTCTAAAAGACATACCAAAATAGGTTATACCAGAAATTTTTCTAAAATTTTCGAAAAAGGGTTATTCACTCCGAAATGAGACGATACGCGACGCGGCGCTGCATTTTAAGATAGCTATTCGAAATTGAAATTTATTCCCTATACAAGAAGATACACGTTTCAGTGCAAGAGTTCGCACTGCACCGAGCTGCATAGCGCGTCGTCGCATGCTCTGATCCTATATCAACATGATACAAAGAAGAAGAAGAAGAATTGTTGAAGCTGATGTATGAATAGTTTCATTATATCTCGCAATTTTAATAATGCTCTTAAAGACAGGCTAAGCAGTACATTACTTTTATCTATAGTGCCATAATTTAGAAGCACAAATACCAGAATTAGATCAGATCAAAGTAAATGCGCTAAACTAATAAACAATATTAATCGGTGAACAAAATCGCAAAATTATTTAATGTGTACATAAATATGAATGAAGATTTCTACGAAGATACATGAATAGTCAAGTAAGGCTATACAACCACCGTAAAAGGCGGTATGAGTCTGGTAAACAATGACGATTAATAAAACATACTCTTATCGTATTGGGGTTACAGAGATGCATATTGCATTTGTGCTACTCGTATGGTTTTCGCCATTTTTGATAAAGAAATCTTGTTTTTACTCTATTAGGCCTTGTGCTACGAGACATTATTGTTCATTTGATAAGGCGAATGATAAATGTTATGCAGAAAGTATACTCAAATTCACGGACAATAAGATCAAAATGCCATGCCAACGAAAGAACTAGATTAGTTTTAAGGTGTAGCTGTATGGTAGTTTATTAAAGATAATTGAAATCCATATAATTTATGTGAATTAATAACTGAACAATCTGTTAACCTAAAGATTAGACATAGAATTTAAAAAATCTGCTAATCTTGCTTTAATTTTTGTTTCTAGCTGACATTATACTCTATAAGCATTAGAAAATACCTCATGTGTAGACGGTTAAAGCTATCGAATTGTCGGATGTTTGTCGGTCACGCGGTCAGGCGTTGTCTATAAATCATTGTGTATTACACGTTTAATACACTACACTAAGATACACTTTCGATTCCTCGGCACCGTTCGCAGGATCTGGATGTGTATCTGGGACACTTGATGGCCGCTTATGTTGAAATTAATAACTCTATTTCGAAATACAGGTGTGTTATAAATAATTTTATGAAGGTGTCCCGTAAGGGTTTATATTGGGTTCGTTAATGCTTTTAGTTTACGTTGCCAAAGGAAAAGTTAATTAATAATATCTAAGCAATGTTGTAGATTTTAGGCAATTCCCTTTTTCCGCAGAGCTCGGCCAAAATCTTAACATATATGTTAAGTATTGTGATCCCTCGAATGATTTAAAAGTATTGTTGTAGTTTGATTTTTTTCATCAGTAACCTAAAAGCCTTTAAGCTTTCTTAGTTAGCAATTAGCAAAGTGGATAGATTGGTAAATAGGCAGGTGTAGATGTAGGTTGTAGTTGTAGATGTTGGTATCGATCAGAGGTTCCTAAGCTTATTCCGTCTAACGCCCACTATGAAAATCAGTTATTTTGTAGCGCCCCCCATTACTTTTTCACCTTAAAAGACTCAATATCACCTCCCCTGGAGTTTAATTAAACCTATATTCTAAGCGAGACTTCTTAACAAAGAAAGCAATAATAATGCAACTTTACAATATTAAGAGTATCTTTTATTCAAAATTAGCAATAATCAACATTTGTTTTAAAACTAATCTAATGTGAAGGATGAATTTGATGATTTTTAACAAGTTTGTTAAAATTAGGTTCCAATTTGATTTGACGGACTATACAGGATTGCATACTGATCGTACGATATTTGTTCGCGCCAAACGTGAATTATAATTGAACCTTATAATTTTGATTTTATTTTTACTAGATCAGGTACATAAAAAATCCCGCGTTCGCAAAGTGCTCAGCTTGGCCGCAACAATAAATATACCTATTTTTAATACGTGTCTTCGGAGGTGGGGACCTCACCTGCGACATTTGAAAACACGAATATTTTTCAGTGTTTGATACCTATTACTAAATATCTTAAGATATAAATACCATTGTGAACGCAAAAATAATAAATATTTAATATATATGTTTATTTTATATTTATACCATAAAATAGGATATAAATATAAACTAATAAATGGATGTTGTGTAGTAGGTGTTTAGGTGTTAGTGGTAGGTGTAATTTCAGTGAATTTTAAAATATAAAGTAGCTGAACATACAAACCACTCATCGCCCCCTTAAATCACATCAGCGCCCCCCAATTTTTCTGGGCCCTTACCTAGACCTTACCCTCTAGGCCTCCGGCGCCCACAAAGGGGCGTTATCGCCCACTTTGGGAAAGACTGGTATATATTGTAGGTGTAGGTGTAAATATATATTTATTCTAGTTCATACTTAAGACAGAACAACGCATTTTAAGTATAAGGACAGCCAGTAAAAGATATAAAACAAATCAGAAGTTGTTATAACATATATAGTATAACACAATACAACGACAACCGTAAGACAGAAAAAGCAATGTCAAATAAAAACAGCATAGCAAATTACGATTTATAGAATTTGAATAGGCAATCGTCTATCTGGTCCAATCGGCAGTTCCGGTTGAATGACCTATCGACGTGACCGTGAATGCCTAGATAAGGACAAAACGGAGGCTTTTATTGCTTCAAATAAATTCTATTGTGTCTTCAGATAAAATATGAGAATTTCCATAAATTGTTGTATCTTGTAAAACAAGATTGAAAGTATAAGATGAGAAGTGGTTGTATATTGATGTGAAGTATCAAATGTGGCAGAATGTCTATTAGCGTGATGACGTGGCTGAGTAGCACTTCGACATTTACAGTAGAACAGATAGGAATAAGGAAAGGTTTGAGTTGTAAATATTATAAAGTTCAATTAACTTATGGTGGTAATATGATTTTATCAAAATATCTTGGTCCAGTGTTGCTTTTAAATGTCATACATATTTTATCAAATCTCTTATCCCTTTCTCTTTCTTGTGTATCCGTATCTCCTTTCCTTGTTCATATTTTAATGAAGTCGTTAAATTTATTTGATCAAATGACCCAAGATATTTAATAAATGTAATACCACCGTAAGCCAGCAGGAAATTATGAATTGAGTCAATAAAAAGATTAAATAGCCTACATTAAATAACATGCTTAGGTAATCATTATCGATAATATTTTTGTTGCCTTAATAAATTCCACGGCGATGTTTTTTTTTTGCCATTATTTTCCTTAACGGTAGCCAAAATCTTAACCGAGGAGTATACAAATGCCTACCTACACTCGGTAGCATTTAAAATACATTAGTCAATCTTGTCATTAAAGTTAAAATAAATGGTACGTGAAACTCTGAGAAGAAATTGGAGACAGTAATTGGCCAAAGAAGAAATAACTCAACCACAAGACTAATGACTTGGGAACTGACCAAAAGACAAAAGTCCATAACCGATAGCCATAATAGGGACGATGACTACATCTAAAATATTTAGTTTCATTAATATACTCAGAAATATTGAGGCATTACTACTTGGTAAATGTAAAAAAATATAATATTTTATGTGTAGTTTAGTAATTAGATACATCTAAATAGTACAAACAAGTTTTTGTTTTTGCTAAATTAGTAAACAAAATCTACATCATTAGTTTACTTACATCATATACAAAAACATTCATTACGGTAAGTATGAACTTAAACGCACTAATATTGGAGTTATTTACAATTAATATCTTCCTGCGGCCTTACACTTCATACACTTTAACCTAGGCGACGTCACGGCTAGGTACAACTTTAGTATGGAGCGTTTTCACGAGACTTGCGAAATTTTGTATACAAATCGCTGTTGTACCTTTGAAAATATTGTTTTTTGTTATGCTGTTTCTTCTAAGAAATTACTCATAATATTCATTTATGCAATAAAAAAATATTAGTCATCTAGCCCAGGGGTCTCCAAACTTTCCAGCCTTAGGACCATACTGATTACTCCAGTAAGTTCCGAGGGCCAAAACCATATTATCATTGTTGCCGGTGGTAAAAAGTGAAATAGTCCACTGATTAAAAAAAAAGTCCGAAAAAGTACGCAACGTTTAAAAAGGCTGCAAATCGGACTAAAGTCCGCAAAACGGTAACACTGCATATTATTAATTTTCCTGTCATTATCTGTAATTTCTAGATTAGTCGTAGAGTACGAGCCATGAGGAGTAACGTGACACGACATCTGGTGGACACAAGCGGAAATATGTAGTACCTTCTATCGCTAACAGATGACGCTAATAGCACGTACAGAATAATCTCGTTGGTTCGAGAAAGTTCTGGTGTCTTCCACTCACTTCTAGATAGCAGTAATTGGAATATATAAGAAGGCTAGCGCCGCAACCACGAGTCAGTTCTTATGACACTGTTGTGAAATAAAATAGTGCGTACCTCCTTAAAACATGTTTGTGCGTGTTTAAGTTTAAGACATCTTTGTAACAGTATTTTGATTTGAATTGTTGCTTTTGTGTGTGATTTAGTAGTATGGAAAAGAAGCGAAAAATTGATAGTGAATGCAGAAAATTCAAAGATCAGTGGAACATTCAGTATTTCGTAATTGAGTCCAGTAACAAGGCGCTATGTTTGATTTGCAATGAAAGCATAGCCGTTCTCAAGGAACGGCTATGCTTTCATAATGACATTAAACGTCATTATGAAACAAAACATTTTCAAAATTACTCAAAATATACAGGAAGTTTGCGGACAGAAAAATTCGATGCTATGAAGCGCGGATTGAAATCGCAGCAATCTTCATTTACAAAACTCAAAACTGAACAAGAGGCTGCAACTCGTGCCAGCTTTCGTGTGGCTCTTGAAATTGCAAAACGTGGAAAACCATTCACCGATGGAGAAATGATCAAAGAATGCATAATTGCAGTAGCCGAAGAAATGTGCCCTGAAAAGGTAAATTTATTAAAAACTGTCAGTATGTCAGCAAACACTGTGGCTCGAAGGGTAGAAAACATCGCTGAAAATATATACTCTCAACTGTCCGACAAAAATGGACATGTTGAGTGGTGTTCTTTGGCCTTAGATGACTCAACGGATGTGTCAGATACTGCTCAGGTGTTGATTTATATTCGAGGAGTAGATAAAAGCTATGAAGTGCATGAAGAACTTCTTGATATGTATAGTATTCATGGCACAACTACTGGTACATATATTTTTAAAAGAGTTGAAATGGCCACTAATCAAAAGAACCTTCGATGGAAAAACTTGAAATGTATTACAACTATTGGAGGCAAAAACATGAGTGGGAAAGATAAAGGAGTGGTCGCTCTTGTGTCAAAGGCTGTAGAAAATGACGGTGGTTCAAAAACATTAGTCTTACATTGTATCATTCATCAACAGTCTTTGTGCGGAATATGTTTGGATATGTCTGAAGTTCTGAAACCAGTCATATCAACTGTTAATTTTATCAGATCTTTTGGGCTGAATCACCGAAAATTCCGACAATTTATTGAAGAGATTGGAGAAAATGACTTACCTTATCATACTGCCGTACGTTGGCTTAGTTGTGGGAAAGTCCTTCAGCGCTTTTTTGAACTTCGAGCAGTGATCGAAATTTTTTTGAATGAAAAGCATCGCCCTCCTACTGAATTACAAAACAACGCATGTCTGTGGAAGTTAGCATTCTATGTTGATTTGACAAAATATGTGAACGAACTGAATTTGAGAATTGCAAGGAGAAAACCAGCATCTTCCTGATTTATACACTAATATCAAATCATTCCGGAAGAAATTGATACTGTTTCAATCACAACTACGAAGTAAATGATTTTCACATTTTAAAACATGTGAAATATTCAGCCACACCACTGAGACTGAGTTTCCTATCGATTTTGTAATCGAAACTTTGAGTGCTTTGAAAATAAATTTTGATACTCGTTTCTCGGACTTTGATGCCATTGCGAATTAAATTAAAATTTTCCTTTAAAATTTTAAAAATCCTTTTGATACTGACATTGAAATCCTAGCCCCGGAACTTCAAATGGAAATGATTGATCTAGAGTGCAGTGGTATAATTAAGAACAAATATCAAAACTCATCTTTGTTGGAATTTTATAAGGGTCTTCCACTGACACAATTTGATAATTTGCATAAATTTGCTCGTGGGCTGTTTTCTGTTTTTGGTACTACTTATTTGTGTGAAGACCTTCTCCAAAATGAAGTACACAAAAAATGTTTACAGATCTAAATTAACTGATGAGCATCTTAAATCTCTTTTAATAATTGGTACAAGTAAAATTAGTCCACAACTACAAACTATTGTCAGTGGAAAATCTCAATTACATAAATCTCATTAGTATTTCATATGTCATTATGCTTGTTATAAGTTATGTTTTTATTTAAAATGTATAAAATGTTAGTTGGATTCATTTCAATAATTTGTTATTATATACTGAAGTTAAATTTTCTGCATATTATACATGTCTTTACTCATTACAATTCTGTGTTTCTTTATCCAACTTATCACAAAAACAATAACAATAAGCCTACAACAATGTTATGAGTAGTTAGCCCATGACCATATCAATGTAGATGTCATATTAATAATTATTCAACATAAAATTAGAATACTTCAGTAAACTAAATTTAATTTGCTATAAAAAATATATTCTCTAAAAGGAGTTTTCAAGTATGCTAGCTCTCCGCGGACCGGACAAAATCTGTCCGCGGGCCGGATGTGGCCCTCGGGCCGTAGTTTGGAGACCCCTGATCTAGCCTATTATGTGGACGTGCAATTGTCACAGCTTACATAATATCAGAACATATTAAAGAACAAATTGAAAGCAATAATTAACCAAAAATAATTGGCCAAAGAAGAAATAAGGCAACAGAGAGAGAACATTGACGGAATATGTTATGAGAACTGACCAAGTAAGCTTATATTATTAGCCGTAATTATGTGGGTGTGCAATTGTCACTTATCAGTTATCAGCTATTGTCAGGTCGTGAGCCTCAGATCCGCCATCGCAGTCGCCCTTGGACTAATTCTGCAAAGGTCAGCTAGAAAGTTGATGTAGACAAAAGACCTACATTCCTGACAAATTTTGATCCGTATCTGTAATTATTATAATGTACAAAAATTATGCAATGTTTAACGTTTGAGACTTGAGTATATATCAGCAAGTACCTAGCAGTAGGATCAAAATGACTGAATTTTTCTGCAGAGAATCAGGTAAGTATATAGATTAAGAATATTAAACGTAAGCACATAATATGAACCCTTAGTAAAATATGTCAAGAATATGAATAAAAAAAATCAAATATAAAATAAAAGTGTATGTAACAGCCTGTGTAATTTTTTTTTCTAGGGTAATAACGACATATTGTCTCTATGGCTCGATATAAAGTATGCAGAAACAAAAGTTTCAGTTCAGTTTAAATCACAAAAACAAAATGGTCGTTACACGTAACAGATAAGCGTAATGGCCGTGTAATGCTCACAGCTACGCGATCCGACGTGACAACGCGAGTTACAACACACAACGACGGTACTGGAACTAACGGACAAGGTCAAGCTCCACCGAAACAGATGGATAATGACGATCGGGTAATGGAAGCAGAGGAATTATAGAAGTAGACGTAGTAAAAATACAAAATGAAGACGATAGGAAACGCAGAAACAATATGAACAATATACAAAATGAACATCCTGACCATCCAGCCCCCAAATCCATCGCCAGTACATAACCGTACCTAAGGACGTCATTAGCGTCAATCGTGTCAAACGTTTTGAACTTTTGCCTACCAGTCTACTTCAATTTGACGCTATTGACAGGCTGCTGGGCTTGCAGGCTGGATGGTCAGGATGCCCCTTTATAAGTCATGTCCAACCTAGCTAACGTGAGCTAGAAATATCGATGATGAAATTCCTGGCGAAAGCTTTTCAGAATTCAATACAAAGTAAGACACCTTCGTTGAGAAGGTCAAAAGGCAGGATGAAAATAGTTTTAAATGAATCATGTAATGAATTAATGTAATTATGTAAATCCTATTATACCTACATATTATTCCCAAAAGATCATATTGTAGGCAAACTTTATCTGGTGCTTTTATTAATAGCTACTGATTTTTAATGTAAGAGGTCTGTCCCAAATCTATACAATAATAAATAAAAAGATTTAATATAAACCACCCACGTAGGCCGTATCTGAATAATATTTATTATCTACGAATTATACGCCGATTAAAATTTAGCCTGATTTGAATTGTCTCACCTAACCGATTTATGATAATAGGTAATGTGACGAAAAAACTATAATACATTTGAGTTATTTGTATCTGCTAAAACAATTTAAAGTGATGGAAAAGGCAAAGTTTTAATTTGCAATCGACTCTCCTTAATATTTTTATGTAAAATATTCTATAAATAGGTGTGTTGACAAAAATGTATACGACGCGACCACCTATTATAAACAAAATTTAAAAAAATTAAGTACCTAACCCCGGATCGTCAAGCAGTGAGCGAGTTGATGATTATGAATTATTATATCTAAGAACAATGTCGATCATCTTAGCTGTCAATAAAAAAAAAACTAGTTTCCGTAACTTAAAATAGGTTAATCCGTTTGGGAGCTACGACGCCACGTACATACACACAGTAATACATGTCAAAAATCTATGGCACCTCTGTTTTCGTCGGGGGTTAAACATACCTTAACTGTGGCGTCGGCTTTAATTGTTCTTTGATTTACCAGTAGAACCTTTCCTATTCGTCATTATTTGCTTTAATGAGGATTTTCGATATTTTTTTGCCGCTGTCAAAAATCTATCGCACCTCTGTTTTCGTCGGGGGTTAAACATACCTTAACTGTGGCGTCGGCTTTAATTGTTCTTTGATTTACCAGTAGAACCTTTCCTATTCGTCATTATTTGCTTTAAAGAGGATTTTCGATATTTTTTTGCCGCTACGGGGCAGACCCGACTCACACAAAGCGCCGTCTGGTGGCTGAAGCTGTATCGAAAACTGTCAATAAGAATTTTTTTCGACACCTTTTCTGCCACCAGGCAGCGCGATTCAAGTAATCTATGATTTTAATACAATTTTTTCATACCTAAATACTACATAGCCTGTGTAAGGTTCAATTTAAACAATCTTAATTCTAAATTAATAGAGTTATAAGTATTTAGCTCGTGAGTACAATGTAATTAATTTAAACCATGTAATGACTGTGGATGAGAAACATTGATGCTTTCTCATCGGTAACATCAGTCATCCGTTAACTCCACAAGCTCCCACGGCGGCCATCTTGGAAACCATAGACTATAGATACACTATACTCTATATAAATCTTTTTCTCGTCATACTTAATTATTTGCTTATAACCGTTTTTTGCCATATATCAACTTAGGACAAATAAGGAGAAAATAAATATGATTTCTGTTACTTTTATATCATGAAATAAAAATAAAAACGTCTATATAATAGAAGAAACAGCTTCCCCGTGCCAAATAATATTTCACACAAATCTGCAAACTACAAAAACGGCTGATGGGATCGTCCTAAAAGGCTTATACACCAGACATTAAGGCACCTTTTGAAAAATAATTTGCATATAAATAGCTATATGCCCACATTTTTTCACATGATGGTCATACACTTAAAAACGTAGGCGCAGCCGGGCGTTAAATATTTCTGTCGTTTGCTACTTTTTGCTGCGATGAATCATCAGGAATCTGGGTGTACGAACTGGTTAATTTTTGGCCAGTTATTATTGGCAGTTAATCGATTTTATATTATTATGGTTTTTCAAAACACATAGATTACACTCATGACTCAACCAAGGAGGAGTAATAACAACTCATTAAAAAAAATACAAAGAGAGACTTTAGAAAATATTTTAGAATTAATTAAATTTTTAAAATTGAATTATTGTTCTGTAAACTTTCGTTATGATTATTTGTGATTAATATAAGACTTACAAATTGGCAAAAAACTGCTCTACATTTTAAATTTAAATGTACATTTGTGAGTATAATGACTTGCCAAAACAAATATCATTAATAAAAATAAATTAGATTACAACTTCATTCGCGTACAACATTAATTCATTATTATGTTTAAATTGCGTATGTGTGATTATGGACTTTATATACGTAGAAATAAGATCGATTCAATCAGTTCCGGGAAATCACACTAGGGAATAAGTCTTTAACCAATAATATATTTTTTTTCGAATGGGTCTACGCTAATGGCTTTTGGCCGTCTTAGCTTAATCGGTCTGGTGACTGCCATTTGGCTAGTCGTTCTGGTCAATTAATAATAATTTTAAAACCGGCTTATAAAATGAGGGTTAATGTGTTGAGTGGGCGATTTGTAAGCGATATTAATATAGAGATTACTATGACAGATCATCTTCTGACGTATGTATTTGTGAATCGTAGAGGTAGATCTAGGAATGACAGGATGGTTAAAGAGGGTGTGTTCCAAAATATAACCCAGCGTACTGGGGCCCAATTCTCGTAACTCGAATCTCGGTTCGATTATCGCGCTGACTCATTCGCATAGGCGGCAGATCATGCGCGCGCGAGCGGGACAGACTGACAATCGAACCGAGATTCGAGTTACGAGAATTGGGCCCCTGGTCTGTGCTTATGACGTCATGAATCCGACGCCATGACCCGCTGATTAATTAAAAAAGTGTCGACCACAAACCAAAATACGATTAGATTATATATAGATTGTACAATTTTCATTCACATTTCATTTCCTGTAATTATTTTAATTGTTATCCGTGGAGAAGATGAGATAGTAAATATATTGTTAATCATATTTTATATGAATATTCGTTGAAATGAGTTAAAATGCATGAGAATTTACCCCACCTCCTGCAGATATGCGACCTGTGTCGTAGTAATCCAGGTGTAATTACGCTTGTATCTAGCCTAATTTTGTCTTTGGTCGCCGTAGCAAATTGTTCCATAGAAAATGCTCAGCGACCATTTATTGTTTCATTTATATTCGCAATAATAACATCTCAACAAGATCAACAATTATTTTCTAGTGGACGTAGCAAATAAAAAGGGGATATAAATAATCTTGCGAACAAAAAAAAAGTTGCCGACTTCACATGAGCATACTGTATTACTGAATTTGGCAGCGAATTAATATGTTGGCGACTAAATTACTAAACTGGCGAAAGCACTCAGGTGACAAAAAATACAAAAATCGGCAGATAAAAAGTGGCGAAATTTAATCCAAATTGGCACCGAAATTTATAAGTTGGCGACTAATTTCCGACTTGGTGACGATACGATGTAAGCAGCTATATAACCAGATTAGGTTGATGAATTAATGGCTGCTGAAAGTTCAATTTGCAGGCTACGGAAAATCGCATTTTTGGATATTGTTGGAGTTTGTTTTCCTTTGGTATGGGTGTCGTTTTGAAGGTTTTTGGGGGTTCAAATAATATGAATATTAAATCCATTTTGAAATTCCTAAATGGCGTACATTTTTCTCGTTAAAATTAATATGGGTGCCTTTTCTAGGTTTCTAGGGATGCTGATTATAAAAGTGTCTTCCAATATCAATTTCCAAAATGGAGAATTTTCATTCTTCGTTAAAATGACATGAGTACTAATTTAAAAGCTGTTGCGGGTGACGATTTGATTGATGATTATTAACACAGTACGTTATGTAGTACCAGCTATGTAAGCGATGTATAAAGCTATAGAAATGTTGTAAAATTCAGGATTTTCAAATTTCTTTTTCTCCCATCATGAAAAAATATGTGGTTGCAGGATTACTAAGGGGGAGGAAATTTTCATTATTTTTTTCAGTAGGATGCACCTTTCCGAGCTAGGAGAAATTATAGAAAAAAATATGGCAATGCCTACTTTGAGCTACGAACGATGTATGAAGCTATAGAAATGTTGGAAAATTTAGGATTTTCAAATTTCTTTCTCTCCCATCATGAAGAATATATGTGGTGGCGAGGTTACTAAGGGAAAGGAAATTTTCATTATTTTTTCAGTAGTACGCACCTTTATGAGATTTTACAGATATTAAAAGATAACCGCCTCTTTGAAATTTCAAAATAAATGATTTGGTTTTTAATTAACATCCCCTAAACCTAGAAAAGGACACCTAGATTCATTTTATTAAAAAGAAATGTCCGCTATCTTTGAAATTCAAAATGGATATCATTTTTATATTCAGCACACCTAAAAACCTCGAAGACGACACCCGTATCGAATTTATAGAAAAATAAATATTCGCCAGTTTGTAAATTTCAAAATGAATCTACACAATATCTACACGCTCCGAAACTGACAAAAATTAAAAATTGGAATTTTGTACCTTTACGTTTTTTTTGTGTGCGCTCGTTTTGCTGCTTATTATGTTTTTTGAATTACCTACATCAGGGACAATATATGTGCCTATTCTTAAATTAAATGTGTAGGTACTCTCAAATTGTCGCCAAGATGCTAAAATAATATCTGTCTGCCAGTTTGGAATATTCAGTGAAAAAAACTGGTATTAATTAGTCACCAGTCATTAGAATTGAAATTTTTTGTACCTTATATTATTTCGCCAACTTGGTAACTTAGTATTCAAGTAACCCTTGTACCTAGTAGTAAATATATTGCAATGACTTAGTATTCAATATTCGGTTTTTTCACACTCCAAATTGGATTGTTTTGTCGCAAGTTTAAATACATGCCAATAAAAAGTCTTAGGTACATGTTTACTGGACAGTATATTACGGAAAGAAACTCGTCGAATTCTCGACGACATTAGCACTGGCCAGTATGCTGGGTTATATTTCGGAATACATCTAGATGGACTGAAATCCCGCCGCTGCACCTGACAATTGGCCCACCGAACAATCTGGCGGGTATACAAACGTTCATTGTATATATTATGACATATTACATTTTATCAGTAAGATTATATGGGGTCTGGCGGGGCTCGGATGTCAGAATAAGAGTCTTGGTTCAATTTTATTTTTGAAACGATCAAAGATGCACCAACAATTATTCATAATAATGTCAGTAAAATAAAAACTATATTTCTGTAGCTTAATAAAGTCAACATAATATTATGTAAGTAGATAAGAGCACGGGGAAGGGACATAGACTACTTTAAATCGCGGCGAAATGTACGGTTCAAGCGAGATTTCCTTTTGCCCGTACGATGTCGCGGGAAACATCTAGTATCTAAATAAAATCAGCATTTACTACCGAGGTAAAATTAATGCGGCACTAGCAATGTTCCAACTTCTAAATTGATGCTAAATATAATTTTCATACAATTTATTATTCTGATATGTTGATGTTAATGTGGATTGTGGAGTAAATACTAGGATCTAGGTCTAGTTTGCGGTAAATACTAGAATACTCTAAGTAAAAGTACCTAATGCTCGAAGCTATTTTCATCTTGGTGTAAACCGTCTTGATTGTGTATAGTCTATAGTCAAAATGCTCGGTAAGTACTTCCAAAGTAATAAAATGCTAAATAGACTAGCTACAGTCTGTCTAGACTCTAGACAGATAGACTTCAAAGAGGAACTTACCTGTAAATGACAATAAATAATCAAATTAACACATAAATACTGTTAAAATTGCGCATAAAATGGTGCTAAAGGCTTAAATACCATAAAAGCTTATCTTAAATTCTATAAAAGCTTATTTAAATGCCATAATTGGAATAAAATGGAGCTATAAAAATAAAAAGAATTTTATTTCATTTTTTTATTCTATGTAGTCGCGTAGTCGAGCGAAAATCTTTTAGTAAACGTACTTTGGCCGAGTTAAATATAAAAGCAACCTCTTAGGCTACGTTCGGAACGTAGGTTTATAGGTTACTTTTATAGCGTAACAATCAACGCTCGTGGGACGTAACGTTCCCACGAGCGTTTATTAGTGGTCGCGGCAGAAAAAACTGCACTGTAAAGTGTAGCGCATAGTTCTAACTGTGCGCTAATATTATTGAGCTGAAAATCGTGTACAGCTGTCAAATCTGACATTTGACACTTGATACTTCGACTTCCAGCTTTATTGTATTGGCCCAGAGTTCTATTTAAAGTGCAGTTTTTTCTGTCACGACCACAAAAAACCTCTCGTGTGTATAGGCCCTAACTTGATAATAAAAATAAAAAAGTTATGAGCATTCGAAATGCTCATATTTTTTGCAATTTGCAGCAACATATTGAATGCAGGTATATAAATAATAATGAATACATAAATTATAAAAACTATCTGAATATTTTTAAACGCAATAAATAACATATTTTGTTGTTTTTAAATCGAATTACCTCAAACTTAACACTCAAAATCATTATCTCGTAATATTACGATCTTGTTAATTTTACCGTTGGGTTTTAATGAGTTTAATAAACGAATATAAAGTAATTAAGTGTGACAAAATTTTAAACGCTAATTAAAATAAATTCCATAATTTGCATCACATTTATTAAAAATTATAATTTTAAGGACCTATCATACGGAATCGGTTTTTAATTCTTTATGGTCTTCTGGATGACATTCCATTTTGGAATAAGATGTACGTTTGTACAAAATGTTTTATTTTTAAATAATGTTTGTTAACCTATATTGTTGTGTGTACATAAATTGTAAAATAAAATAAATAAAAATAAATGAATAGGTAGGCATACTTTTAAATTAATAATGTAAAGTTTCGCATCTAGTTTACAGTTTACACGTATGTTAGGTTTAGCTACATTGTTAGTTATCAAATACCTACTTATCATCTGTATAGAATTAACTGTTTAACTATATTCCTGAAAATTATAAAATAAGTAGAATTAGCTCTTGCAATAATGATACACTTTTAGTTGTCAATAAAAACCATATTATCACTCCTTTTAAAAGCTTTACTTTTCGCTAATTCGCTCTTAGTTCCGTATTTGGATTCCGTGTTTCATTTAAAGGGTCCAAAATAGGAAGTCACTGAAAATTGGACGAGTACAAACGTGCCTTAAAACTGAGAACCTATGAACAAAAGTGACACCACCAGCTGTTCAAGCAGCTGATTTCCGATATAGAAAAAACTAATAATATCAGGGTATCTTATTCATAAGCAGGTAGAGTGTTCCCATAATTAATTTATATCATAACGCCATGCAGTTACAATACAATTAGCAAAGATAAATATTATGTCAGTTTGATATCTATTATATAATACGAAAAAACTATGCCAACGATCAACCTACTTATGAATTAGATTCCCTGATAGTACGGGATTAAGTATAAATTATAATAGTAATTTCAAGAGTTACAAAGGTTAATAATTAAGTCAACTCAGCTAAGATCAGCTTCGTTTCCGATATTAGGAGGATAAGGACGTTAGTGTTAAGAATGATGGCGATTTACAATGAAATCTCGAAATAATACGGAAACGTAAAGAAAGTGTGAAGAAACCAGCAGTGAGGCCATTAGTGTTGAAAATAGCTTGAAATGAATATACAAAATTTCGAAACAGTTGACATTTTTAAAAGTTCACTGAACCGAGGATTTTTTTCTTTTATTCTCGTAACGTGTTAATAAATTAAAAAAAAACATATACGTACCAGTTGGTATGTATATGTTTTTTAAATTAAAAGTAAATATAGGTAAACTGCTAGTAGGCACTGTTGTGCCTTCTAGCAGTTAAGAAAGAGTTGGCCGATACAGTTATATTGTCTGCCAATATTTCCGATATCCCATTGTTGTTACAGTAATTCACAGATTAAAGAAAGATGTATAGACAAACAGATACATAGTTAGCTTTTGATTTGATTGAAATACTACAAGCAAAAAAAGATATGTCGACGATTGTGTGGAAAAATTGTGGGCCGTTGAAGGGGACGTCAAAATTTTAAATTTGGATCGTTCTATGAGAGCTGTTTCTCTGTACGTATGTATATAATATATTTTAACTCTGTGGTAATGCCATAGATAGTGTAACAAGTACTGGAGTAAAAGGTAGCGTTTGTAATTTGTTACACTCCACCACAGAACACAATAATTATAATAGTTGATTGCACTAGTTATAGGTACCTTAACATCACACGAATAATCTGTACAATAATAGTTACGACTTACAAGTTACAACAGATTTTCAATACTTCTCACGCGTTTCTCAATAGACATCAGTAGACGGTAAATCATCTGTAATTTATCTTATCTCAGGCAGTAACTTGGTGAATGGAAGTGACTCATGATGACGTCATCGTATCCCGACAGGTCCTTGGACTGTTATTACATTTCGTGTGAACACAATTTTTTTACCAATAAAAGGAAATAATAAATGTACAATTTCAAATCGTGCAATAGAGTTGGCGTTTAATTGGTCGAGTTTTAATAAGAGATTTAGTTAAAATTGTAAATAAACATAATTATACAACTAACCCAACCAAAAAAGTCCCAAATTGAGCATTTGAAGTCGAAGTAAAAAATTTAACACATCCTTCCTATTCTCGTAACAAAACTTCCCACAAACACAACAAAATAAACAAGAAGTGTGAATAATACTAACCAGGCTGATACATTACGTTACAACGTAAATATTAAATAAAGTGCAATGAACCTTATGGCACAGAGTGCCTTATGGCCTTCGCCTTCAACTACATAAATAAAAAAAGGTAAAGTGTTCTAAATTTGATGGAAAATATTAAGTATGTCAATTCAATTAGATTCGACATACTAAATATTTTTTTAAACCATTGCCAGTGTGAAAACTAGTTAAAAGAGTTTTGCCGGGGAATTAATTTGGTAACGTTGTGGTTTTTGTATTTTTTCTTAAATTTGTGTTATTTCGGTTCTTAATGTGTAATATTGGTAGAATATTAACCATTAAATATTCGTTAACGTGCAAAAGTGTGGGCAAGTGGTACAACTTCAAAAAACGTGCTATTTTGTCTTCCCTCCAAAACTCCCTAGGAACTTTCAGTTAAGCTTTTACTACTTTACTGAATCGACTGACTTGACTCATTGACTGTACTGACTATTTATTTGAACTTTGACTTGACTTTAGACTTGACGATTTAGGAATACGGTGTTGAAAATTGAAACGATAATTCTATTTCCCGCCCTTTTAACTTGACACTGGCAAATGGTTTTAAGACGACGCCATATATTTAAAAAAAAACTAGTTAAAAATGCGGAAAAATAGAATTTTCGCTTAAGTTTTCAACACCATTTTTTAAATCGTCAAAGTCCAAATATATCGTGATAGTCAAGTCGGAGTTTTGGAGAAAACACAAAATAGCACGCTTTTTGCAGTTCAACTGCATCAATGCCCACAATTGTGCACGTTGACGAATATTTAATGGTTATTATCCTTCCAATATTACACATTAAAAACAGAAATAACAGTTTATGGAATAAATACAAAAACAACAATGTCACTCTTTCACATCCAGGACAAAACTCTTTTCGATTTCATGCTTAAAAGTTAACCCCAATTTACCCTAAAAGTGAAACAAAAATGTACAAACTTGGAAATGTTCAAATGAATGAAAAAATGGAAGTGAATATTTCATTATAAAATTATCAGGTTTGCGAAAACGTGATAGTTAATTTATGATTAGCATAAATTAACACACAAAATAAATCAATGCGAGCGACATAAATATGTATAAAGCTTTCCGAACGGAATGTCCTGATGAAAACAAACGATACACATCTTCACACCTAAAACGACCGGATGTGAACACCCATAAAATAAGGAACACAACTTGATGTGCAAAATTACGAGAAACTTATCTTAAAACAGCAATTATATTACGTATTTAAAAAGGGTAATTTAAATAGTACTTAAAAGTTATAGCGTGGAATAGCGTAAAGCGGACCACCAGGTATTTTATGTTGGAGTTAAATTATAAATAAAAAAAGCTCATTGTAATGAACTCAAAACACAACACTAGATAACGCTACGATAAAAAAAACAATGCCATACACTCACCTCATTGTATAGAGAGGTCATCTCGTCAATTTACAATGTTTTTGTTCACTGTTATACTAAAAACACATTTCGCGACAAAATCCGCAATAAAACAAAAATAAATCCAATATTAAAAAAAAAAAAACAAAATGTTAATTGAAACAAAAATGAAAAAAATCAAATTTCTCGCGCAAGGCAAATATTTGCGGTCTTCTGCGGTATACAGTCGCGCGTGTGACGCGGTTGGCGTTTAGAATCGACACTGAGCTTACTCTCGGGAGCGGCGCCCAATGGGTGCGGTCGCCAGTCAGCTGTGCTCAATGAACCACAAAGTTCGAGGGTCACTGCGAACGTATTTCAATTTCGAGTCTAACCCAAACTACATTAACCTCTAATTTTGCTATGTACTACTAATTGTATTGAACTAAATCGAGCAAATCAAATTATTATGCTACTAATTGCATAATTAATCTACTGATGTAAAAAAAGCTAAAGCCTAAGTAATAACAAAGTAGTTTTGAATTTAGAATAGGGAAAGTAATGCACTGTTTACCATGTTTATTATTTTTATTTTTATTTATTACAAATTTTATACAAAATTACCGATAATTATGAATTAGAATATCTAACGAAGTCATTTTAATTAAAAATTATTTATTCGCTAGAAAAATAAAACAACAAATTTCTGAGATAATTAAAATAATTTGTAACAATAAAGCTTAATCCACTTTCGAATTTTAAGCTTTTAAAATTGTAAGTATGTGGATGTTTTCAACAGTAGACAGCATACAAAGAAATTTGATATCTAAGTGAAAGTTTGATTGTTTTTACATGTAATTGGTAATAAATTGTGTTATTCTTTTGTGTTAGATTAGAAATTGGATGAAATATTAATAGAAAACCATCAGGGGTATTGGCAATGTACGATTTACTGTAAAAAATGTGTAATAAATTTGAATAAAAACAATTTATTCGCAGTAAAATTTTATGTGATCAATTTATAACGAATAACACATAAAAATGTCCTCAATTTTTTATTCCTTTGCGTATTCAGATTCGTGGTTTGTCATTTGTGTGTATGTAATATGTATGTATCAATATTTAATGCAAACTTTACTTGACTCATGAGAATTAGACAGAAATGTTGCCTACTTTTCATGAAACACTAGGTCAAACAGGGACGCGTAAAGCGTTTAGAAAAAATATTTTTTTCGCATACCAGAGTGCTAAGTGTGAGTTTTTCTTTTCGTATTCGATAATGAATAAGAAAAACTCACACTTAGCACTCTGTTCTCTTTAATTTCGTTCTAGAATCAGATTGACGTGTGTCGCGTTATCTAAAATAGATATCGGATATCGGTCTACAGTCTACGTATTAAAATCAAGTACCCAGGCTTAGCATGCGCACCCTAGAAACACCGAAGAATCGACAAAATGACAGATTGAAGAAACATTATTAACATTCGGAGCAAAGTAGGTGTTATATTGTAAGGCAGCAAGGTCGGTGCATCGTTATGAGAAACAACATTTCTTTTCTTCCCGAGCATGAGCTCACAAAATGGCCTCTTTTGACAGCTAAAGTAGAAACGTGTTCTTATTCAATGTCAAATAGTCTTACATGTCAACTACTCCACATCATGGCTGTCCAAGACAAATAGTTTCTTTACGTTCCGTCATTTACTTGAACGTTTGATAATTTTTGACAGAAGATTTCCCGGCGGCCATTTTAAAAATATGACTATTTAGAAATGTTGGCTTGTATAATTGTCGACCTTATATGGATTAAGAACTATTTTGCAACGAACTGTTTTAGATAGAATATTTCTACTTTAAAATTATTTCTTCGGATCGCCATGCTAAACCCGCAGGGTACGGAGTTTAGCTCGGAGTTCTGATAAATTACAAAAAATAAACAAGATTACAAAAATCTTTATCTGACCAGTAAATTATACATACGCATACAAAACTGGCAATCGGACTTACCTATATTAGAGACGAAATAATTCATAATAGGTACCTAATAGGTACCCTGTAAGGTATACCCTGGCACCAATAGTACTGAACAGAACTCCTGACTCCTTATAGATAGCACCTATTAAATTGTTGTACGATGAAAGAAAAAAACGTATATAGCTTAAAATGCGTAATTTCCCCAGGGATAAGTCCTAGATCGATTTTTCTCTCTCAAAACTCCCTGCATACATTATAATTTTACATTTAATGGTAATACTTGCAGCCGTTTTCGAAAAACCGATTATATATACCTACACAAGATTAGCTCGTTTAAAGTATAAGAATTGAACAAATATTATAGAGGAAATATTAGAGAGGTCATAATAACACATACGCAACACAAAAAAAAAGAACTGAAAGTTATCATACTCTATAGTCTATAGTCTACAATGTAATGCAGTTTATTACATTGCAATCGATTTAGTTATGCCATTACAAATATAATAGTCACTGCAGATTATGTTGCAAACAACTATACGTATGGAGTTTTGCCGGGGAGTTCAATGGGTGACGTTGTGGAATTCGTATTTCCTCATTGTGTTGTTTCGGTTCTTAATTAATGTGTAATATTGGTAGAATAATAACCATTAAATATTCGATAACGTGCACAAGTGTGGGCAAGTGGTACAACTTCTAAAAACGTGCTATTTTGTGTTTCCCGCCAAAACTCCCTAGGAACTTTCAGTAAAGCTTCTACCACTTTACTGAATCGACTGACATGACTCATGGACTGTACTGACTATATATCTGGACTTTGACTAGACTTTAGACTTGACGATATAGGAATACGGTGTTGAAAATTGAAACGAAAGTTCTATTTCCCGCCTTTTTAACTTTGACACTGGCAAATGGTTATAAGCCGATGCCATATATAAATAAAAAAAGAACTATACGTATTACGTAAGCAGAAAGTATTGACACAAAGATACTAGGGAAGAGGAAGAATAGAAGCTGGGTAAATACCAAGTAGCTAACTACTACGTTAGTATCGTATCAGAAATAACCGCAATGTTATTTAAAAAAACCATAACCCGACTATGTAAATAAAGATGAAATATAATTTATGATGAAATATAAAATATAGCATAGCATATTTTTTTCGATTTTTCAAATTATTTTTAGCTTCAATAAACTTCTCGGCTTAAGAAGTAGATTATTATACCGAAAAGGCAAAATATCCGTAATTTATTTTGAACACCCTTATTATGATAAGATGCACTAGACTGAGGACCTGTTTCACAATCTTTAAATAAAATATGACGGATAGCTTATTCGGAAGTTTTAATATGTGAATAAGCTATCTGACTCTAACTTATTTGGATGTTGGTAATTATTCAAGTAACTGGGATTACATCCAAATTATCCAAAACAGTGTAATTAATTGGTAACACTTAAATCGATTTAATGCAGTCTTAAGGTCCTAGGATCTGGCTGTATTCTCCCAACAATCGTGGGAAAAACACAAAGCTTATCGATAGATATCCATATAAATTAAGGACGACACACATCATAATGGATAGACGGTAATTAGATGCAAATGACTACGATAAAGAAAATTTAATCGATGTAATTTGCTAAATTGGGTTTATTTCTTAATCTAATAATATTATATTGTGCTGTATTATATATAAGCACATAGGAAATTCAATGACCTCTAAGATCTAAATGCAACAGCCGATATATATGTTATGGAATTATCAGGGAATCTATTTCATAAGCAGGTTGACCGCTGTCAGAATTAGATTCCCTGATAGTACCACGTGGAGCAATGAACACTTCTTCGCATGCGTTATTTCACGCCAGTTTTCTGTGGCCGTCGTACCATACCATCCGTGACATTACTGTCGATTGCCGAAGCATTAATATTTGACGGTCATTCTCTTTGCCCCTCTAAAATACAAGACACCGTTGAGGATTATAGAAAAACATTATTTAAAAAAGCAACAATATTTTTTATTAAATAGACCATTTCGTATCGAGATAAGCTTATCGGCGGATCAAAGAGCAATATGGCCGCCGCGTGGCGTCTTGTAAAAAAAACCCAGCCCTTAACTTCATTCATTATAATGTGTCCAGCCTGCCTGGATGTGAGATAAAGTCTAGACACAAGACACAATCAGCGCGGCAGCGGATGCAGGTTTACTTGGTGTTTATTTTTATAGTACAATTCGCGTAAATGGTTACTTTAATATGAGCAGCTCATCAGCGAGACCAAGAATTCTATACAAAAAGTAAAAAATTACGCGAACTTTACATCCAATATAATTAGATTTGACATTTAATACATAAATGCAAAAAATTGGCCAGAGCGTAGCCGCTGCTGCACCTCGGGGATGACTGAGAAAGAAGCGTTGATAGTTACGGAACCCTCCTTAGACATGTCTTGACATGCTCTTGGTTAGGCTATTATTTATACAATTAAATAATAGCCTAACCAAGAATATATAAAAAAAATATACCTAACTGTATCTAGGTTTGATTTTATATCGTCGGCCCACGTTTATCAAGCCGACCATCAGTGACTGGACTTATTGCAATTAATTCAGGACTCAGTAGTTCTGAGCTTTCTATACAGCTTTTTCGTCTTTTTGTGCTTGAAAAGCTCCTATTTATTTACCAGTGAAGCTTTGTAGAGCTTTTGCTTACAGCCCTCAACCTTGAATAATTATGCTTTTTAAGTCGGTTCTAACAGAGAAAAGATTTGAAAACAAAAATACTAAAACAATAACTAAATAAACATTACTTATTTAATACTAGCTGGCGCCCGCAACACCGTTTGCGTAGAACTAACGAAACGGCACCCTATTTTTTAAAGGGTACCCTAAGATCAAATTAGCCTATGTTACTCCATATATTATTAGCTATCAGCCAGTGAAAATCGGTTCAACCTCCAGCCGTTTCATAGATTAGCCGGATCAAACAGACAGACGGACGGACTGACAAATTTTTTATAAATTGATTTAATTTATTATAAGCACCTACTTTCATATGCATTTAGTGAAAAACCTGTTAATTTAAACATACAAACAGACACCTTAATTTTATATATTTGCATAAGCCTTTCGCAATATTGATGGCTACGAGGTAACCAGTAACCAGTAACACATTGTGGTTTAAAAATAACCACAACCGTTTACAGTCTATGGTATCTAGTAAGTATCCACTATATCCAGTATCCACATAAAAGTAGGAGTAGTATAAAGGATTAGGTGTATTTACTAAAATGTAACAAGATATTTCATAAAACTTTGTTTTCACACCTCTTTAAACTCAAACTTTGGGTGGTACGATCCGAATTTTGTGATAAAAAAAATTTAAAATCCGTTTAAAATTTTAGTTAACTATTCGAACTAGACCATAAGACATACTGATGCTTTTTTCTCATTCCATTTCCTAGTAAAGTGATTAACAAACATCCATTCGTATATTCATCTACTCAGACATTCGACCTCGCGCAGTAGCATCGTATTACTTTAGAGGTTACTTAACCTGATCCCTAGAACTTGACCTTTGCAATGTTATACCTACTATACTTAGCAGAAATTTGGTCATGTCTTAGTCTAAGTATGTAATATTGTTATGAGTATTCGGTACCTAGATAATACGGAAACCGGACTGCCGGCTGGGACTATATGGATTGGCCGGAATCCGTAAGGCCGGAAAAAAATCATAGCACTGAAAATAGAACTCTGCGCTAATACAATTAAGTTAAAAATCGAAGTGTCGAGTGTCAAGCTGTCATATTATATGTCGATTTTCAGCTCTATTGTTTCAATGTTCAATGTTCTGAATTTCCCCCGGCCCGCCGAATTCCGGAGCATAATATAATCCCGGCCTAAGATGTAATGTTTTAGTACAGAAAATTTCTTACAACCCTGTAATTTTTCGGTTGGCTTTTTTACACAGTTGTAAAGTGTAGAATTTACATCCAATTATACACAAAGTGCGTTGTTAGTTACTACAGAATACGAAATCGTATCAGAATAGGAAATACGTTATGCGCAACTGCAATATTAATGGAAACGGAGACAACACTTCCCGCCTCAAATGCATTTATGGAAAACAATCCTTCATTTAAATTTTAAAATGAACAATTAAAGAGCAAATATTGATATTTGCTCAATGATGCAAAAAGCCATATTTGCTGCCATATTCAAGATGAATACAAAAAGCCATAAGTGTTTAGGGACGCTTGGATTTTACTTTTTTTTTACTAATCATCTGTTATGGGTATATATCTACATGTAAATTTTTTGCCAACATTTTTGTAGTTAATTACTACTAAAATGCTCACGTGCAACGTTGCGGGGTTTCAGAACGCGGACCGTAGTTTTTGTAAACTTTGTAGTGATTCACCAAACCCCTACAAGTGCTATGGAATATTGATCCGCGTGATTTGAGCATTATTGAGCATTATAGACACCATTCTTGGCTATTGTAAATGTTTATAATTAGTAAAACCAAATGCCTTTGTAAGGTCATAAACAAAATAATTTTTTTAGATTAAAATCGGTTCTACGATGCCGCATACACACACACACACGAACGCACGCGCGCACGCTTAAACGCACGCACGAACACGCATACACACACAGAGACAGACAGTCACGCCAAACATATAACACCCGTCTGTTTTAGTCGGGGGTTGAAAGGGAAGAAATCTAGTGGTTGAACGTGGAAAAAAGCGTATTTGCCTCTGTTTGAGACACAGCGAACCTTTTCAAACAGGGTGTCTACTTTTCACAGACAATATACTCGTGACACTAAGTCACGAAGCTGAACTGTTTCTATTGTGACACTGGGAGTAACTCATGACCAGCCAGGCTCATCCATGAACATCAAGTCAAACTGGTCCCCTGGTTTGTAATAATTATAATGGGTATTATGCGCATTTCGTACCATCATGCTGCATGGTCCATGGGGCATGTAAAAATTGTAAGAAAATTATTTATAATAATTAGCTATATTATATAAATTTATTTATAATATAGCTCAATACACAGATTTTCATTTTTCTATTCTTTTATAAAGTGATATACTTTAGGCACGATGAGAGTATTTTAGGATTTTAAATGATGAATGAAGTTTCACGTTGACATGTTTCTTTGTTTTGTAATTTGAACGCGAAAATAAAAGTGCTGCCACACACACACACATTTTTCACTACAGAGATGAAACAAACGGGTTCACAAGTTTGCATTCAACGCGAGAAATTACCTCTCAAAAAGGAATTTTAACCTGCTACCTTCACGCATATACACTCCAGGTACCGACCACTGGGCCATAAGAACTTGTACTGCGCCCACCCACGCTTAAACATTATCATGTGCAGAAAATAAAACACCAATGTACAAGTTCCTTGCGTTCGTCTGGTTTATCGCGAAAATAATGGCGTCAAGTGCTAGCATTACCTAGGCTAACAAATCGCTTTCGTGTTGTTTAATCCATAAAAAAATAAGCTGATAAGTAATAGTATTGCCTAATGCCTACTATAAATGCGAACGTTTGTTAGGATGGATTGATGAATATTTAAAATGCTATGCAATTTATTTTATATGCAAAAAGCTACCTATAGATTTGAATGAGCACACAATATATTTAAAGTATCATAGACACTCTTGAGTGTGTTGTTTCGAGGCTGAGAGATTTGAACGGCAGAAACTATATACTAATATATTTCATTTTATAGACAAAATTTCAACCTTAATTTTTTTAGATTTCTCTCTAAGAAAGTTATAAAATAAATTATTTAATAATGTAAAAATATTATTAGGTATCATCAAATGCTATTGATGTGTGCAGGTCGTAAATAAAAAGAATTTATTTAGTTTAAATCAATGTAAGGTAGTAACCAAAACATCAAATGTTCAAATTCTTATACTTATAGCTTGTACCATACATTGTAAATATATATATATATATATATATATATATATATATATATGAATTACGGGTGAATTTGGACTACTTAGGCCACTAGGCGTTAATGTCATTATTTTTAACGAAGTAAAATAAAATTATTATCATTTCAAACTAAGATAAACGAACTTTAACATAGATAGATTTCTGTTCAGCATTTAAGCTCTACTAAGAGCTCTGAAACTCTAGCAAACTGGTCAAGAACTGTGAAGGTACATAATGAATTATCTAAAATTAAATTTAAACAATCTAGAAAATAATGAAATAATGTAGAGCTTATATTATGAAATATTGTAACTTGTAGGGTCAGCAGAGAAGGAAAAGTTGTGTTCCACTTTGCTGACCGTTAAGTTGCAGAACAATCTACTTGGCTGCATCACGAACTCTTTAAGCATCGATTACACGCATCCGACTTGATGATTTTTTGGAAACTGTTAATCTCTAAGATCAAAGAGAATTCAAAGTTAGATAAGGTAGACGATGATACGATAGTAGTTCGGTATAAATAGTTAATAACCTAACCAAGAGCCTGTTAGGACATGTCTAACGGCCGGTTTCAATAATCTATCGACCAATAACTATTTGTTAAAAACGTCGTCATTCAATCATTTGCCGGTTTTTTGCGATACAAATGCGACGTTTCTGAAAAATAGTTATTGGTAGATAGGTTACTGAAACGGGCCGTAAGAAAGAAGGTTTCCGTAACTATAAACGCGCAATAGGTTTTCTTTGAATTACTTCAAAAGTTATTTTCCGATTTCGCTCAAATTAATTTTCCTAAAGAATGATCTATCACCAATCACCACGGAAACTTATAAATTTGTAAACCACTTTGGAGGCCGACTTTACTCGAAAACGGTTGACAGATGATGGATGGACAGAGCGAAACGATAAGGGTTCCTTGAGTATTACGGAACCCTTGAAATTGCTATAAAAATATTACATTATACAGTTTAAACACAAGTTAAAAAGTCTTAAGTCGACGGATACTGTCCAGCTTGAAACACTCGCGAGTCGCGAAGGTTTAAAAAAGCGACACACGTGACGCCACTTCAATGAGTTAAAGGGTGCTTCGCTTTGACAGGTTCTCGACTCTCTTACGCTTGTAAACATAAATGTAGCCTATCTCTCGTGGTAGTGAAATGACCACAGCAATCAGCAGGTCGTGAGAGCGGACTGACATACTTCGCCTGATTGTATCGCGACTTATTGCTGAATAGGGAAGCGGATTTTTGATGTGAAATCTTGGTAGGTCAGACATACGTCGCGGTGAGTAACGCATCGCCACGCTATATCGACGTGTTTATTGTCTAGCTATACTAGATGTTATCCACGACTTCGTGCGCGCAACAGGGAAATCGCGCAGGAACTGTAAATTTTTCCGCGATCAAAGTAACCTATGTCGTTCCCCGTGGTATCGGTCCAGTAGTTTCGGAGTCTATTAAATGCAAGTAAACAATCAAATCTCTTCTCCTTTTAAATTAGTAAGATACGTTTATTACAATATTCGGTTTTAAATAACGCCTATTAGAAAGCTGAAATTATTGGAATATGAAAATCCAAACTATTGATAGATTCCAGAGAGCACAATAATAGGTATTTACCTATGAAATTGCCGTTCTGCAGTACTGGCCATTTCAAATCAAAATAATTTTTGTTTGGCTAAGAATTCTAGTTTCAAATTAATTTTATTTTAAAAACATGGAATTCTTTTTCCAAAAGTAGTCATTTGTTTATTGATTAGTGTTACATTTTCATCGCATTTCTCTTTTTCGTCATCATGGATACGTTGAAAATTCGAGTAATTATGGAATATGAGTACCGTCGTGGCAGCAACGCGGCACAAGCGGCACGCAACATCAACGACGTTTACGGAGCACCACCTGTTATTGGTTTGCTCGCTTCCGTTCTGGAAATTTCGACCTGAAAAATGAACCTCGCGGTCGTCCGAAGACTTTGGTCGACAATGACGAATTAAAGGCGATAGTGGAAGCTGATAATACACAATCTACGGCTGAATTAGCAGCAGCTTTCGTCGTTAGCGTTAAAACAATATTGGTCCATTTGCGTCAAATTGGCAAGGTAAAAAAGCTTGACAAATGGGTGCCCCACGAACTCAATGATCGCCAGCGCGAAGTACGCGTCGAGACGTACCTTGCACTGCTCAACAGACACACAAATGAAGGAATTTTGAACCGCATTGTTACCTGCGATGAAAAATGGATTCTGTTTGATAACCGCAAGTGCTCAGCAAGTTGGTTGGATCCTGGTTCAGCACCTAAACAATGCACTAAACGAAAACTTACCCCTAGAAAAGTGATGGTCACTGTTTGGTGGTCTAGCGCCGCGCCGGTGTGATTCATCACAGCTTCTTACCAAACGGGGTGAGCATTACTGCAGATGTGTACTGTGAAGAACTGAACACAATGATGGAGAAGCTGGCACATATCCAACCAGCATTGGTCAATCGCTCGTCTCCGCTGCTCCTGCACGACAACGTGCGACCTCATACTGCACAGCAGACGGTCTCCAAGTTGCAAGAACTGGGGTTGGAAGCTCTCCGTCATCCGCCCTACTCACCAGACCTTGCGCCTACAGACTAATACTTTTTCCAGAATTTGGATAACTTCTTGGCGGGAAAAAAATTCAATACCCGAGAGGCAGTACAAAATGCCTTTGAAGAATTTGTTGCCTCCCGTCCAGCTGATTTCTTTAAGAAGGGCATCAATAAACTGCCACTGCGTTGACAAAGATGCATTGATTGCATGGGTGATTACTTCGATTAATACAAATAAAAAATACATGAAAAAAATTCGTTTAAATTTTTTCATACAAAACGGCAATTTCATAGGTAAAGACCTAATATATGTTGGGATTCATCTGACAGGAAAGATTTGTTTTGGTTTGAAATTGGAATGAAATGACGTACAATCATAGACGTAAGTATATATTATAGACGAGGCATGTTGAGGCAAAAAGTTTCTCCAGTTAAATGGCCCCACTTTTGAGATTTTGGGGCCATTTTAACATTTGATGTATAGTGAAAACAAGATGGCTGACATTTCAAGTATGGTGGAAATAGCCTATCTTGAGTTTTAAAATCTTTGCGTACAATACACATAATACATATCCATGCAAATTTTTATTTTTCTAGCACTAACCGTTTGGACGGTAAGCCGAAGACAGACGAACGGATGGACATGACGAAACCATAAGGGTTCCGATACGTGAACCACGGAACCCTGAAAAGGAGTAAATTCTTCTGTTCCAAAGTTTTGAATGATGTATCTAAGTACTTTTATTTTATTTTTGAAGTGAAACTGCTTTAGCGGCCGGCGTAGGGAGAGAAATTTTGCGTTCGCGTCACGTGACAACACGGTTTTGGTCATAACGCCATATGTCGGAAGCTACTTATACTTCCTACATAAGAACTTAACTTTCTAAAATAAGGATGTTTTAAATGCACGATGAGAGTAGCCATGTTTTTTTTTTCTTTCATCGTCCTCAAAGCTTTTAAAACCCAGTAAATTTTGGGACCAACCACGATCACGATTTATGTGACGCGGTGACATCTTCGTGTCACACCATTTCACACGACACGCGACCACACGTCTGTAAATCTGCATATCTTCATCGCCAAATTTATGTTTCCTTATGTACAAATGTAAAGCTTCGAATATTGTTCAAATTTATACTTTGAACTCAAACATGAACCCAAACAAACTGATTTATTTTTGATCAGACGAATTGATTTAAATAATTTACGTAAATATTTAAAATGTTTATATAGTAAAACTTTAAAAAATCTAGTATTTTAACACCAGCAATCACTAATCAGATCTCAAAATATATGCAGGTAATAGGTATGTCGTCTAAACTATTAAGGAGATTTTTTATTAATCAGTTTAAAATTGGCCATAAACTGCAACGTACATGAAAACAATATTCCCTTGCCTAGCAATAATAAAAAAGTTTCTCAATAATTCGTTCGAATTTCAAATCGACAAGAGGAGTGTCCTGTAGAACAATGGAATAATGGGAATTGGCAAATAGAAGATGCGATCTGTTGGGAAACGTATGTTGTAAACGTATGCTCGTATGCTCGAGCATACATTACACCTGCTCTACATAGTTAATAGCCCAAGAAGATAACTAATGGTGTAGTGTATTTAGCTGCACAGTCCCCAGCAGTAACAGACGTGAAATTAAAAAAAAGGCTTTATGCTGGGACTATATGATCCGGAATCCGGCGGGCCCGGGAAATTTCAGAGCACTGAAAATAGAACTCTGCGCTAATACAATAGAATTGAAAATCGAAATGTCGAGTGTCAAGCTGTCATATATGAGATTGACATTTGACTCGACACTTGTGTGTTCGATTAACAGCTGTATATTAGCGCAGAGTTCTATTTTCAGTGCTCTGAATTTTCCAAACAATTCCCAAATTCCTGGCCTTACCTTAGAGTTTTTATGAAAGTGGTCTTTATGTCTTCGTAATAATGGTCTCGTCAGATGTTAAATACCTATTTTAAACGACGGACGGACTGAACAGACAGTATACTTTCTTTTTTGTAACTAAGTAGGTGATACTTTATTTTAGAACATAGCACTACTAATTTAAAATTCAGGTTTACGTTTAAAGATTATTTATTTCTCAAATGATTCATCACTTACAAGAAATACAATAGCAGTGACGTTGTGCGTGATTGGATCGTTTTTTTTAAGATTTTCTTACCTTTAAATACTTGAGCTTTGACACAAATGCTTTTAAATTATTCTGTTTGATTCGAAACATACCCTGTTTCTCTCGAAAAGCAATTAAAAATCACCCAGTAGGTACGAACTACATAATAGCTTTAGAAGATATTTATTCAAATGTGTTTAAAAAATATTTTTAAATATACATTTTAGGCTTCTGTAGTTCACGTCTCGGACCCGCATAGTTTCGTTATGTCCGTCCGTCCATCTTTAGCTTACCGTCCGAACGGTTAGTGCTAGAAAAAAATTCTCACAAACTAAATTTATGAACAGGGCCTATCCCGACACTTATTAGAAGATTGTGAAACCGGCCCTTAAAGTTGTGGGAAAGCCATGCAAGTTGTAAATAATAAAAATTCACACACACTTCCATACAAGTTCATACAACGCTGTCAGTGTAAGGATGTTTTTTATCTGCCAACACAATACAAAGGCCTTGATTTGATCTCAATGTCACGGTTGCTTTGTTTTACTGATTTTATATAATAAAGTCCCCACGGCTGTAGCCACACGGAAGTAAGAGGAAATTGCATGTATAATGGGCGATATATTTTTGATCCAAAATCGTCATCAAAAAGCTGCGGATATCAAAGAAATTTGACGCATGGGTTCTAAGCGAGCTACAGATATTTCTGCCACATGAGTTCTAAGTGGGCTACAGATATTTGCTGCCGCATGGGTTCTAAGTGAGCTCCAGATATTTTATGCTACATTGGTCCTAAGTGGGCTACAGATATTTGCTGCCGCATGGGTTCGAAGTGAGCTGCAGATATTTGCTGCCGCATAGGTTGTAAGTGGACTACAGATAATTGGTACCGCATGGGTTCTAAGTGGACTGCAGATATTTGATGCCGCATGGGTTCTAAGTGGGTTACAGCTATTTGCTGCCGCATGGGTTCTAAGCGAGCTACAGATATTGTCTACCACATGGGTTCTAAGTGTACTACAGATATTTTCTGCCACATGGGTTCTAAGTGGGCACCAGATATTTGATGCCGCATGGGTTCTATGTGGGCTACAGCTATTTGTTGCTGCATGGGTTCTAAGTGAGCTACAGATATTTTCTGCCACATGGGTTCTAAGTGTACTACAGATATTTTCTGCCACATGGGTTCTAAGTGGGCACCAGATATTTGATGCCGCATGGGTTGTAAGTGGGCTACAGATATTTGCTGTCGCATGGGTTCTAAGTGAGCTCCAGATATTTGCTCCCGCATGGATACTAATTAGGGTCCATTCACACCGATACCAAACGATCCGCGACATAGCGCTACAATTTTAAGCAATTGAAATGGGAAATGGACGTGAGTGATGAGAGATGAGTGTGAGAATGTGCATGTCGGTAGTGCATAATTTTGTATTTTAAAGTTTACTTTTATACCTAAAAATGTACAAGACATGGTTTCCGTGGACGAACGAAGTCGCATACAACATATTTTGAAATAGAATGTTACAATGTAAAAATATACACTTTCTTTTGCAAAATTATAATATAACACTACCTGTAAAAAGCTAGCGTCTCGTCTGCAGGAACAATCTCATTGTTAGACTTTTTGCCTGAACCGTGGTATTCAGAATGTCGGCGTGTTTTTGCGAGGAAAGGTTAGTCTTCTAGATCACCATCATCATCAGCATCAGCAGTTTTTAAATGTCTACTAAATTTAAGACCTTTTAATAAGTAGATAAAGGTAGAAACGGACGTGCCACGTAGCAAAACGGGGTGTTAAATGTATTGCTGATTATTCGACTCTCAGTTGCAATAAAAGCTTTTAGTTTGATATTAAGGGTCATTTCACATTGCGACGAAATGTGTCGCTGCATTTTTAAGATAGCTATAAAAATTTGAACTTTATTCACAACACAAAAACATACACGTTTTATATATCATCAGTCATACACTGCACATGCGCTGTGCAGCGCGGTGCAACTTGACATTCGAAATCTTACAATTAAACGTGTATCTTCTCGTGCTTTACTCCATATTATAATAATATGATAGGGACATTAGTTTAATTATACCTACATTATTAATACATAATATATTTTTCGATAATAAATATTGTCCAACGTACCTAAACGGTAGATTACATTAAGATAAATTAAGGAGAGCCCGCATCGCCATAAATAAATCAATAAAAGCCATTTGTTCTAAATTCAAATGGCTTTCACGCTTTTGTAGCCTATCCTACAGTGTACGTTAAATTATGGCTTATTGTATTATAGTAATACTTTCTAGTAATATAAACTTTTTTTAGCTTTCTTGAATCTATGTGAGTGATTTTCTGTGACACGAAGTCAGACATGCAACTAATAATGTGATGTAGTAACTAAAGAGAAAGAACCACAAATAGAGACTTAAAAATTAATTAGCACAGGATTATAAGGGCATTAAAAATTCGCGTGGTTAAGAAGAGTCAGTTTCGCTATAATTATATACAAACTTTCGCCTTTGATATGATAAAAAATTCCATATTGTTTACTTATCGCCCACTACACTTGACGGATGACAATTATATTGTACTATCAACTTTCGCTGGATGACCTTCATAAGGTGGCACAGTGCTCTAAAGCCTGAGGCAGGCTTTCACGAGACCACAGCCAGCGATTATGACCTTTAAAACGACTATAATAAGAGCTATAATAACAGCTACAAAAACTTTGGTGTGGTATGTTACTTCGATATTCGAAATATAAAAAAGTATAAGTGAGTGATTGCCCCCCTGTGAACACTCGGGACGTCCGGTGACCGGAATGACATTGTCTTCTTGTTCTTTCTTGAGCAATCGCTAGGTGTTTTGCCACAGGACTAATTATTTGCTTAAACAGAATAATATTATATATCAAAATATTTCCCAAAGTATCCTCAATGAAATACGGAGGTACAAGGTTTAAATATCGGAAAATGTAGGTATATATAACACAAGCAAACTAACAAACTACTCGTAAATACTTCTAGAACAATGGAACCTTCCTTATAATAGCAATTATTATTAAAGTTCAAGTCCATTGTTAATCTGAATATTTTACTAGACAACATTTCTTTACTAACGACTAATAAAAGTTAAACTCTAGCTTGAGTTGAGTTAAAATATTAAGAAGTAAACATATCGATTAAAAAAAATCTACAAATTATGTCATGATAATAATAATAATAATAATAATAATAATAATATGAATTAATATAACTTTTTAAAACTTTGGCATGACTTACAACTTTAAGTTTTATAAGAGTCTTAAAAATAGCATGTGTTCCTGGAAGAATATAGTTTGCAGCGCTTATAATACATATTAATTTTTTTTTCTTAATCACTTAGACAATACACTCTATAAATTATAAATTCAGGCCATCACCTTGGCTAGTTTAAATTTGCTTTATTGCCACCAAAAATAAAATAAAATAATTTTAATTGTTGGTGTATATGTATACTAATACAATAAAGAGGAAATATTTGTTTGATTGTTTATATTAAATAGGCTCCTAAACTACTGGAGCAATTTTAAATAAATTTGGCACTAGATCTAGAGTAGAGGTAGACCACGGGGAAGGACATAGGCCACTTTTTATGCGGCTAAATGTAGGGTTCCGACGTGATTTCCTTTTGCGCGAAATGAAACGTGAAGAACGAAAAAGTGAGACGCGAAGAAGGGCAACATCTAGTAGGTAAGAAATAAATCACAAGGAAGGTTTTTTTCTTGTCTTCGCCCTGCATAAGTATTTTTGGTTTTCATAAAATAAAATTACTGATTTCTACAGGCGTGATAATTGCAACTAGCAATATTTTTACTATATTTTACTATATATACTATATTTTGATAAAACATTTTTGTGAGTATCAAGCATACCTAAGTATTAAGGCCCTAAGAAATCTGCACACTCCGAATTCATCAATGAGGTTATGATAAAAAATTATTTTCCTGATGCTTAATTCATTACTAACGAAATAAAATTATACTTTATTATTTTTTAAGAGAAACATTCTTCTTATTAGGTATGATTATACCACGCTAATAGGAATTGCATGGTTTAAAAACAAGAGACGCTGACTAAGACTAACAAATCCTACAGCAGCTAAAAACAATGCGTTTCCGCAACTTGTATGAAAGTTCACTAAACAAATTTTTTACCGACAATGTACATTATATTATGCTCCCATTATGTTGTAAACAATAAACATAAAATCTGGGCACGTTCGAACATATCTAAAGCAATCTTGGCCACTTTTCTTTGTAAAACAATGATTTCATAACTTTAGGATGGGCCTATGACGTAATACCTACATTCGACAGAAAAAAATCTTCATACAACAATAAGTTTGTGAGGATATTGTCAATTAAAACTTGCGAGCTGATTATACTGCGGAAATGTCAAGATGACGAGTATCAAACCTCGACCGCCCCAAACATCACCAAAAATGGGGCAGTTTATGTGTGAACACTTTTTGCCTCGACATGCCTCGTCTATAATATTATATAGGTGTATGTTGTAAATGTCTAAACGGAGAGCAATATATGACGCTAGTGTCCACCATATTACACAAATATTTAGAGCGCAAGCGTTTTTATCTCTAAGACAATTCTCAGAAAGTACTTAAGATGTTGTTTTAATTAACAGACCGTACTTAAGTACAGCTGTAGGTACGGCGTATCAAGTGAGTGCGAGCGTAAACGAGACTCGTTACTCAAATACGCTGTCATTGCTGTCAAACTGTTACTTGAGACGCGGCTTCGTGGGTACAGTCAACCCCTTAACCAATCTCACTCAACTCAACTCAACCAGTCAGCCGTACTCAAGTCAAACCTTGACTTGAGTACGGCTTGGGATACAGTACAATATTATTACTTGTGTTTTTGGTTGTGTTACAATTATGTAAATTAAAATCTAAATACTTACGATAACAAACTTAGAATTTATACTCCATACTCAACACAAAATAAAGTTATAAAAAAGACGCTTGTTGATTCTTATTCTTCTTCTTTTTTTGGCAATCGCGGTTGCAAAGGTTTTGCACCATTCTGCCAGTGTCGAGTATTTATAAAAATATTTTCGATTTTATTTATTTATTTACATTAAACGAATTACCTATTTGATTTATAATAATAGCACTCAATACCAAAGATAAAAGTCAAATTTAACTTGATTTGACACTTGACAGCAGAACTTTTTTTCGCTGCCCAAAAAACAATCCTCATTATATTATCCCCTCCCTCCTACAATTCCTCGCGCTATCAACCTCAAATCTGTTCTGTGTTTTGTAAATACTCCTTTTAGTGAAACTTTATGTACATAGGTACCTATTAACAAAAAAAAACTATGGTACTGGCCCTAAATGTTTGGGTTTGTTCTAGGTTTTAGATTATTCAACAGACTTCCCTTACAGTACACCGTGCCCTTGTTTATTAATAAAACCCACTCGTAAGGCAGTGTTTTCGTCAACACAACGCATTGGCGAATCACTGAGGAGCCACTTTAAAGAATAAGACGAAGAAGAACTTTTTTTCAAATGGCAATGATCCGCATAACGCATTCCGTTTTACGTAGTTGTTAAAAATATGGATATATAATATGCTAGACAATAATAAATATTAATATCTACGTGAAAATTAATGAAAATATATATTTTTTTTTCAATATAAAAAATACAGACTAAACTTTTTTTGGTATTTATATTAATAAATATTACATTTTAAAAAAGAAATATTGAAGGAATGATGAATCAATAAATCCGTTCTTTGTAGAAGTGTAAACGAAACGTTATTTTATTCGTTCTTTGTCGTGTAGATGACGCCAAGGTCAT
Organism: Phengaris alcon alcon; assembly: GCA_037179445.1. Lineage (NCBI taxonomy): Eukaryota > Metazoa > Arthropoda > Insecta > Lepidoptera > Lycaenidae > Phengaris > Phengaris alcon. The sequence goes on along the minus strand of JAYRCH010000130.1, from coordinate 1,488,243 downwards.
TAACCTCACAGAAATAGGTGATTTAAAGAGGGAGCAAAGACTTTCCCTTAACAACATCAATACGCTATCAGCTATGTGAGGTCAATGAGCTTAAGGCTGGGGCCTGGGACTATATGATCTGGAATCCGGAAGGAAGTAGTAAATTCTGAGCATTGAAAATAGAACTCTGAACTAATACAATAAAGTTGGAAATCGACCACATGAGTGTCGAGTCAAATTTCAATGTCATAAATGATAGCTCGACACTCGAAACTTCCATTTTCAACCCTAATACAATATTATTGCAGAGTTTTATTTTCAATGCTCAGAAATTTCACCGGCGTTCCTGATTCCGGACATATAGTCCCACCCTAACAGCGCCGTAAAGAGAGTAGTATAAATATTTTTCTGCCTAATTGTCTTGACATAAGAGCCTTCTCCTTTTTAAAAGGCAACGCACTTGCGACTCTTCTGATGTTGTGTGTGTCCATGGACGTACATCTATTAATAGGTAGATTGTAGTGAGCAGAGACGCCAGACACCTGGTAGAGCCACAGCGTAAAAACTTCATAGTTCGGACTTAAGTGATTATGGTGATATTTAGCGCCCGTCTTACGTACAGTTCTGACCGCAGAACATATAACGAAAATAACAATAGCATGCGCCGTTCCAACCCGCGCTCCGAACCGAACGTGTAAATGCGCGGGGCAGACAGTCCGATCTGGCATGTAGATGACAACGCCTTTTCTACAGTTGGAACCGCACGCTATTTTGACGTATTATGTAAGGCCAACCAGGCCAGCAAACCCTACCTTAACGCATTTCTAAACGTAAGTAAGCACGACAGTTGAATCCGCATTCCAAACCGCACAGTTCCCTCCGCGGTTTGGTACGCACGCGGTCTGAACTTTGTGTGTGCGTGAACGTGTGCATTGCGCTATTCAATGTTTAAAGACTTTATTTAAAGACTTTAATCTATGCTTATCTTTTCGGCAAATAATCCTACTAATATTAAAAACGTGAAAGTTCGTGAGAATGGATGGGTTTTTGTTACTCTTTCTCGCAAAAACTACTGAACAAATTTTGATGAAATTGGGTATGGTAGTAGTTTAAGCTCTGGATTAAAACATAGGCTACTTTTTATCCTGGAAAAGTATAGTATTTCCGCGGGATACCCGATAGTATATACACGCGGGCGGAGCCGCGTGAAACGGCTAGTAGCTAATAAAGATCTGGTCCCGGATAAGTGCACGCTTCTCAATAAAAATGTGAAATATTTTAATATAATGTTTTATAGATTAGACATGCTACAAATTCCAGTTGTAATGAATAGTTTTTTGGCCACAATATAAATAATGCACAGTAGCGGCAGCCGTGTCCTTGAAGTTTTTACGTACGATTGAGCGTGGCCGAGCGGAGCGCTAGGGCTGGTAAGTCTATGTAAAAGGCGTTGACAGTGGGCAAGCGTCGCGGCACAACTATAACTATTAACTCGTCAGTCGTTCAAGACTTGGCTCCGCGGCGCGCGGCGTGGTACCAGGGATGTTGCGGATGCATATTTTTTTCACATCCGCGGATGCGGATGCGGATTTTAAGAGGCTCACATCCGCCGATGCGGATGCGGATCTGTACAAAAAACTTAAGTGAGGATCTAGGTAAGTGGCTATGACATATAAGTTATCCTCTTCTAACAAAGTGGAAAATTTTCCTGAAATTTCAGCTTGTAAAGTTGTGGCTGCATGGTGAATTGGAGATTCCGGTGAAACTGTCAAATAGTCAAAAACTTCTTGCGACAGCATTCGAATTATTGGAATCACTGATGAAATGAGAGTCTGAGAGCTGCTAAGTTCACGTGTGGCTTCTTCGAAAGGTTTCAACAGCTCAACACAACATTCTATGATTTCCACTCTTCTGGTAAAATAGGGTCAATCTCGCTGTCATTTACGTAAAGGCTAAAGGCATCTTTTGCTTGCAAAAAGCGCTCTAACATATAAAAAGTACTATTCCATCGCGTGACACAATCTTGAAAAACTTATATGTCTACGTAGTACCTTACATACGTACTATTACGTACCTACGTAAACAATACAGTTACTTAGTATACTATGATATTTATTAATGAAAAACACAATAAAAACAAACGTGCGCGTCGGATCTTGTCACGACAAAACAATAGCGAGTCGCGTCACCGTCACCGATTCACCGAAGTCCAAAACAAAATGATTGCTTTCCTATTGGTCAATCAGCACGTGCGGTACTCGACATTCTACACGCGCCACTCGCCGGGCGCGCCCCTTTCTTTCTCGTCGCGATCTGCTACACATCCGCATCCGCATCAGCTCCGTATCGATTTATACGGATGCGGATGCAGATGCGGATGTCTAAATCGATGCGGATGTTCCGCGTATGCGGATGCGAATGCGAATATTCGCAACATCTCCAGTGGCGTGCACAGGATTATGACACTGGGTATGCGGCGAAGTACTCGGTCACAAAAACTTTTTCGTTTATAGATTTTTAGCATAGCTACAACCAAGCGACGGATCTCTAAGTCGAAACCATGCCAACAGAGCAAGTCTTAGATGTACTACTATTCATGTACATCTTCTACGGCAACGCAGACAAAACAGCGATCGATCGTCGCGGCGAAAGAAATTCTAAGCATATTTTAAAATATTATAACTACTCACCAGTCAGTCTGCTTCAATTTTCACATATTCAAGGTTCCGGTTACTTGAGATTACTATATCCCGATGTAAATTACTAAATAATATCCAAGGAAAACAATATAATTTAATCGTGTGTACACAATCACACAGCCAGTTATACGTTTCATAACTTTTAACATGAAATTTTCGAGTTACATTATTTTTTTGCTGGTTTAATTGTTGTAACTCGGGTACACACCTACCTTTAGACAGAATTTGAATCTTTTCACTGAATGACAATTGTGAGAACTTGTTATTTTTAATTTTTAATAAACACACAAACCTCACAATCAAATAACATTTTAAAAAAATCTACAAACGCACTAGTAAAATCAATTCACTACAATTATTATAGAAACTCAGTAATAAACTGTTAAATGTACACACTTTCAAATGTTAAAATGAAAATCTTTTAAGAAAACTATAAATAAACTGGAGCGATTAAATTGTAAACAATGCTTATCACATGAAATATGCAATATGGCCCCCGCGAAACACAAAACGTTTTTTCTATTTAAACAAATAAAACCTTACTAAACAAAAATGCATAATGTGCATACGTGATTTATTAGATTTCCGTCTATTATTTTTACTCGGATTATAGGCAACGAATAATTTCTGACAAGCCAGTTCGGCGGTTTTCGGAAGCGTTCGGATAGCCGAGAGCCATCGCCTGCCGCAGGAGTATCGCTATATAATCATGTCGATATTCATGGGTGTGTGCGTTTGCGAAGTATGAAAATTACACATACATGCGATGATATGTCCTGCAAAACGCAACGGCATGAGATGAGTTGCTATTTATAAAATATTAGGCGTTTTTAAGTTCTTATATTTTTTTAATTAATTTATTTACTATTAATTAAAGTCATCTAAAACCTACGAACGTTTTATTAAATTATCTGTGAATGACAAGTAAAGCACTGCATTTCGGCCTATATGGAGCGCACGCCCCTGAACATCCCTACTACATACATCTTCTATTTGAGGTTTCGTCAGCGGCCGTGTAAATGACGCGTATGTGTGCGTGCGATGATTCAGTTGGTCTAGTCTCTAGTATGAAGATGGTCTACTGTATGTTGCTTATATTGTGGTTTGGCGCCGTGGCATTGTCATTACTATTTCGCAAAGATAAAATTAAAATCTAGATTACTATCGTCGGTACAAAGAAATCCTGTTGTAATAGGTATCCCGTATGGAGGGTAGAGGTAAGGAGGACTATATCCATAAAAATGTCCGTAAATAAGCGTTAAATAATAGCTCCAAAACTGGCCATCATGGCGCTAGTCATAATTGGGTGTGATATGAGGTGACCAATAAGATATGGAGTGAAGTTAGTTGAGTTTAGTTATCTTTCCTCTCCATACCCTCCATAGTATCCCGAAGGCATCTAGGTTTGAATTTTTCGTACCTACCGCATTAGAAACAGGAATTTATCGTATGTTTTGTCAAGTTTGTATTTCATTTTCATCAGAAATTATTAAAATACAATGTTTTTATATTCCTTAATATTATAATATAAACAATAAATAACAATCAATAAAAGTTTGTTCTTATTAGACACATCTTGACCAAAATTTACAATCGAACATTACAAACCGCAAAATTAAAATATAAATAATGCAATAAATTAACAAACACTTTTATTTTTTGTTTATTTTAATACAATAAATGACGATCGTCACACAAAATACTAATCTGCGTGTGTGTGGATTCAATAAAAATGTCAATGTGTGTGATTTAAGTTTCATCATGGACCAATAAAACTATAATTTATCCATGGTTTCATGAACTAAACCCACGTGTATCTCTTGAGTTGTGTCCAGTTACAGACCAGTAGGTAAATACCTCTTTCTAGCAAAAAACTAAGGGTCAATTCACATTTCACAGCGAAACGACGATACGCAACGCGGCGCTGCATTCTTAAAATAGCTATTCAAATTTGAACTTTATTCGTTACACAAAGATATACAAGTTTCATATGAAATCAGTAATACCCTGCTTACCGACCTTCGAGAAGGAGGAGTTCTGGCCGAAAGGAGTCAGCTACAGAAGATTTAGAGGACGACTCCCGGATACTTCGCGCCCCACGTTACAGACAATACGTGTTTAGTGTTAGTTTATTAAATACTAGTTGTTTCCCGCGGCTCCGCCCGCGTAAATATACTATCGAGTATCCCGCGGAACCTGTGTACTTTTCCGGGATAAAAAGTAGCCTATGTTTTAATCCAGAGTCTAAACTACTACCATACCAAAATTTCATCAAAATCCGTTCAGTAGTTTTCGCGTGAAAGCGTAACAAACAAACTTACATTCACATTTATAATATTAGTATGTATTAGTAGGGATAGTAATATGTATGTTAGTCTATAAGGTATTTGTAATATGGGCCTATGCAGCGGTAAATAAACGGTATTTATTTATTTATTTATTTACTGCACATGCGATATCCAGCACGATGCAACTTGACATTCGAACTCTGACAATGAAACGTGTATCTTCTCGTGTAATAAATAGAGTTCAATTTTGAATAGATATCTTAAAAATGCAACTCCGCGTCGCGTATCGTTTCGTTCCAGTGTGAATTGACTCCGAGGTACCTAGTAATTATTAAGAAACCATTACGGTAACGTTATCTAAAGTGGAACATGAGAAGTTATTGGACAGCTTGATTTAGTGTAAGCTGATGCATGTAAATAGTAAGTAATTGGCATTCACCTAACCGTCCCCCGCTCCTCCTAATAACATGCTCCAGGGCTGTCAACAACGACATAATCCTTACATAGTATAAAATAACCGCCTCCTTTTTACCCGACTACGGCGAAGGAAGGGTGATGATTTTGAGAGTCTATGTATGTATATTGTATGTATCTTTGTTCCCTCGTAGCGTCTAAACTACTGGTCCGATTTTAATAAATGTGGTGTCAATAGATTCGTAATAATAGCCCGGGTAACATAGGCTATATAATTTACGAAGTTGGGTTATAGATTTTTTTTTTAAATTAAAAATTGTAGTTAATGGAAGTCGCTTTTGAAACTTTTGCCGATATTATCGAATGCATCTTGACTAGAGGTCCAGTACTTTCAATGCAAACAGACAAATCTTTCCATTTTACAATATAAAGTATTCTCTACATAATTAAAATTTATATATTATGCTAATTCTTCGATTATGTTTCCATTCCTTTAACCTCCATAGGTACCCCACACCTCACCCACTCGGCGAAATACAACGCAAACTTTACTCCACATCGGTTTTCTGTAATACCGTGGTATCTCCCTAGTCTAGTCTTCCGCTAAACCGGTTCATCCGTGCCGAAGCATGACAAAGGCATAAAAAGAAGATTCTGCTAATTATTTCCTGCAATAATACAATTACTATCCAGTCATCCAATCCATATGTTAAAACTGTAAAACCAATGTTAAACGCGTTTTGATTGGTTCAAACTCCAAAACTCAGTTTATGATATCAAGACTATTCACGTATAATTCGATAAAAGTAAAATGAAAAAATGTAAGTTAAATACGAGAATTGGAGTTCAGTTATTATTTATGTGTTCTGCCAGCCCTATGTATCAGATCCGTCCCACAGCGAGATGTGTGTGGCCCTTAACAACATTGTTTCATAGTTTAATTAGCTGCATGTTGATATTATCGCCAACTTTACGGTCTAAATACAGTATATAACCGTTTACTGTGACTTCTATCGTTTTCATAGATTGAATAAGATTTCTAATAACCTTCTTATAAATTATCTATTTGTAATCGGTTATTAAAATTTTATACTTTGTATGCAGTATGCTTACAAGCAGTGCCGACGTCAGAAATAAAATAGAGTTGAAATCCTTACCTAGTAAGTATATAAAAACAGAATATGAGTTTGTTTGGTTGGTACGATTTTACATAAAAACTCATGAAATTTGTCACAGATATAAAGTGGAGGGAATGGCATATTAGGCTACTTTTTATGGCGGAAAAATGTACGGTTCCCGTGTATTTACTCGGGCGAAGCCGCGGGCAAAAGCTACTAATAAATATTATTATAATAATAAGCTAGCGAGGTGTTTTAGATAACAAGTATAAGTTAAAAGTTAAAACCGACTCTTTCGAACATTTATTTATTTAATAAACACTTTCTGCACAATGTACAATAGCGGACTTCCGGCCCGTTTCAATAAACTATCTATTAGAAACGTATCTATCTGTTAGAAACGTGACATTTGTATCGCAATAAACCGGCAAATGATTGAATGACGACGTGTTTAACAAATTGGTAGATAGGTTATTGAAACGGGTCGTTAATGCCATAAGGCATTATCTACCAGTCAACCATAGGGTGGTGACAGAGACAAAATACAAAGGTGCTTACCATCTGGAAAAATACAAAAATACAAGAACTAAGAAGCAAATAATGATATTATACGGTGTGTATCGTCTCGAGGCTAAGAGATTTTGTACCTGCAATAATAGGTTTAATTTTATCGACAAAACACCTTCTTCTGATTGCTCCATTTTAAAATATTAGTACAGAATAATAATATGTCACGCGCTAGGCCAAAAGACAGTTGCCCAATAGATTTTCACAAGAAAAGTGCTGAATAACACGCGCGTTAGAAGATTAACACCATGCAATTTCGCCTTCCTGCCACATCTACGATCTATATCTCATTGTATCTATGGTTACGATTTGTAGCACAAATAAATCTCGGGTCATCTGGCCCGCCCCTTATTGTTCTGTAAGTTGTAACCCATCATTTACCAGCTATCACAGCATGCAAAATGGCGCCAACTTTTATAGCTTTGTAAAGCGAGTTTAAAAAGTTGGAAGATGTTTTAGAAGAATATGTTCCATAGAAGTTTTGTTACCGTATTCTAGCAAATAAAGATTATAATTATGATTAGAAGACAATGTGACAAACTGGGGATATAGACAAAGGCCAATTTTAAAACGATAACGAAGTTAGAAACACATAAAATGTACAGTAAAACTATGGTGCAAATGTCCATCACAACGGATTCCGTCCCTTAACCCTATAGTTTCGCTCAGTCCATCTGTCTGTCTGTCCTACTTTCTACCTTCCGAAATTATTAATATAAATTAACGATATTTAGTATAGTTATATAATGTGTATAGATCTCGGTTTGGCATCATAAAATAATAATAATTTTGAATATTAGGGGTGGCTCTCAAAGCATGTGTAGTGAGGATGAAAAATATTTTTTCATTCTACCCCATCGTGTCGGGTATCGTTAAATTAGTCTTTTAAAATAAAGACAAGGTTTCACACATGCATTTTTTACAAAGTCAACCATTTTCGAGTTAAAACCCACTTAAAATATCTTCTTTGATTAATTGCTTAAACAAATGAGGCAGATGTAAGCCAAAGGTTGGCTTTAGCCTCTACGCAAGCATGTCTAGTGTCTACTGATAAGCTGTAGATGCCCACGCTACTTACTAATGGTTGTTTAAGGATTACTTAAATTGATTAGCTACCCACGAGCAAACATTTAGCAACGAGATACCAAAGCAATAAAAATGAGAGAAAAAATTAAGAACATGTATCTAATCCTTTATTAATTTAATTTAAACTTTTTCGTAAACAAAAGGAATTGATTTGGCTACAATTAATTTAAAATGTATCAGTAAAGGAGGATGGGCATTGCGGTCTTCCTACTGAATACGCACAAGCTACATTATATAATTTAAGAAATGTGTCTTTTCTTTCTCGATTCATTTCTTTATCTACTACCAGTAATAGTACTAATATTACGAGGAGGAAAGGTTTGTTTGCATCGAATAGGCTCCGAAACTACTGGACCGATTTGGATTAAACTTGGCACAGATATAGAGTAGACCACGGAGCATATAGGCTACTTTTTATCGCGGCAAAATGTACGGTTACCGTGGGAGTTTCTTTTGCACGTACGAAGTCACGGCACTTTTATGCCCATATCAGATGATTTGGCCATAAAAGTGGAAGTATTGGGGTTTTTTGTGTAGAGGCCAAAAACTTCTGCAAATACTGTCAAAATATACATAAAGATAATGTAAAATTTACTCATGGTAGCATCATTAAATATTCAATTTGATCTGAACAGATTTGGTATAGTCAATAGTGCCGCTGCAAATTAAAAACTGTCCAGAGGACTCTGGACAGTTTTTAATTTTTTTCTCCATTATCGAAGTGTCTTTCTTTTTAAATAGCCTATGAATTATGACAAAACGATTCATCATCTTCTTCTTCTTCTTATATTATAAATATTAATTGCAATTCCAATGTCTTGCTAAAGGTCTAAACGGTGAGCGTTTAGACCTTTAGCAAGACATGGGACATTGATCCCCGCAATTGTTCCGATATCTCTCAAGATATCGGAAAATACCACAAACGACGATTGAATTGTTCTATACGTGTTCGCTGTGTTCAATTTGTCAGTTGACTGTCAAATATTTACAGGTGCGTCCAGTTTATATGTACAGCTATTTATTTATTCCAGGGGGCGAAGAGGGACTTTTGACATCGGCGTAAGCGTAACGTTAGAGAACGAGACTCTTCTCTCACGCCGGGCCCCTGAAAAGGGCCTTGGGCGGGGAACCAAAATCAGGGGCATAGCCCCTCTACTTGGGGTGGGATGACGCGCCCAGTACGATTATGCGTAACGTTATCGAATGACATTTCTATGGGCGCTGTCATGATTTTGACAGATTTTCATGCACTCCTCATTCCTATATCGTTACGTTTACGCCGCTGTCAAATGTTCCGCTAGGCCAACTGGTCATAGTTAAAACAGGACGTGTGTCGGGACAGCTAGTAAATAATATAGTTCATATGGCCAGTAGTCAGTACTTACTACTTACAGAGCTAGGTACTACACAAGTAACTGCTAGCTGATTACGAATATAATAAGTGCCTACTCTCCAATTTATGGCCGTAAGCAGATTGGAATAATCTGCAGGGCCGGTCCCGCAACATAAATTGTTAGTCTTAAGCGTTATAGAATCAGATAGTACGGTTACTGCTGGATTACAGTTACGGCAGTTAGCCCTTGTTTGATGCTCATTTTCTGGGACCACTTTAGCTGGTATTGCTTTATAGAATAAGAGTATGCCGGCTATGCCCTAAGGCTATATGTCATGACATGACAGCTCGACACTTTGATTTTCAACTCTATTGTATTAGCGCAGAGTTCTATTTTCAGTGTTCCGAATTTTCCCGGGTCCGCCGGATTCCGGATTATATAGCCGCAGTCCTAGGACCCAGTTAGACGAGGCGCACGGGCGCCGCGCGGACACTGCGAATTGAGCTTTATTGACCAGGCAACAAAGTACAACCTAATGGCAATCACCCAAGCGCGCAGCGGCTGCGCGGCTGGGTGATTCTAAACATTCTGTACATTGTGGCCTAGTCAATAAAGCTCAACCCGCGGTGGCTTGTAGTCATATAAACGCGCCCTAAGGCTTTAAACGCCGTGATGGACTTGGCGTAGAAATGTTTTAGGTTTTTGTATGGAAGTCAAAGGGCTATGCTGGCAAGTCTATGGCAGGTAATAATCAATACTGATTACGATTATTGAATGAAGGCTAGCGGCCGAATACTAAAACGATAGTTACAATAAGTGACGCTCAAGTCACATGCTGTCCTTGTCATTTCGGCTAGCACAGACAGCGACAGCCTGTGAATATGAAGGCTCTTAATTTTGATTAGCGTTTCAGTATTCGGTCATAAGACTCGAAAGTAGTAAGCAGCGCTTTTTTTAAAACCTGATTTCCTGAACCAAGGGAGTATCTAGAGACTACAGGGAGATCATTAGACTTTAAATCTCAACACTTGTTTCAAAGTAGGCTAATAGAATTTAGACTTGGTCTTAAACATACTTAAAGACTAGACAGCGTAAATGACTTTTTTATTCATAAGGAGGAAAGAATAATGCGAAAATAGGAGTTAAAAATCTGTGCCATGCGCCATAAATTTTTCCTCGAATATTCCTCGATGACAGTATTCTTATTTCTTATCTAAAGCATATTCAAAACATGACCCGGTTAAAATCCCATCTGTCACGTCTTTGAAAGCAAAATCGAACCCGCACTCGGCAGTCACTTTCCGCGTGTTACCGTTAAGGCTTTTAAACAGAGATAACACAGGGAAGGCAAAGCCAGACACATGGGCTGATGCCTAATTATTAGGGATCCCTTGTGAAATTTAAAGAAACAAAAATAATTATTCTTGCAACTTTTAATTTTCTGATGGAAACGCTGCCGATATAGCGGCACAGCGGCGACGCGTGTGTAAGCGTACTTTAAATAGTAAAAGTAAGTAGGTTACTTTTAGAATCGGTGATAGGATAGGACAATCAAAACAATATTCAGAAGAAAATATTTGACTTTGACTTAAGTAAATGGTCCTCCATTTACTTAAGTCAAAGTCAAATTTTTGTTGGCATTGTCCGTACTCAGTAGGTACTATGGAACGCGTCGTCAAGTCAATAAATAACAGATGATTTGTACAAATCAGTTTTGATACCTTAGATCAGGGGTCTCCTAACTACGGCCCGAGGGCCACATCCGGCCCGCGGACAGATTTTGTCCGGCCCGCGGAGAGCTAGCATACTTGAAAACTCCTTTTAGAGAACATATTTTTTATAGCAAATTAAATTTAGTTTACTGAAGTATTCTAATTTTATGTTGAATAATTATTAATATGACATCTACATTGATATGGTCATGGGCTTACTACTCATAACATTGTTGTAGGCTTATTGTTATTGTTTTTGTGATAAGTTGGATAAAGAAACACAGAATTGTAATGAGTAAAGACATGTATATTATGCAGAAAATTTAACTTCAGTATATAATAACTAACAAATTATTGAAATGAATCCAACTAACATTTTATACATTTTAAATAAAAACATAACAGATAACAAGCATAATGACATATGAAATACTAATGAGATTTATGTAATTGAGATTTTCCACTGACAATAGTTTGTAGTTGTGGACTAATTTTACTTGTACCAATTATTAAAAGAGATTTAAGATGCTCATCAGTTGATTTAGATCTGTAAACATTTTTTGTGTACTTCATTTTGGAGAAGGTCTTCTCACACAAATAAGTAGTACCAAAAACAGAAAACAGCCCACGAGCAAATTTATGCAAATTATCAAATTGTGTCAGTGGAAGACCCTTATAAAATTCCAACAAAGATGAGTTTTGATATTTGTTTTTAATTATATCACTGCACTGTAGATCAATCATTTCCATTTGAAGTTCCGGGGCTAGGGTTTCAATGTCAGTATCAAAAGGATTCTGAAAAATCTTAATTTGATTCGCAATGGCATCAAAGTCCGAGAAACGAGTATCAAAATTTATTTTCAAAGCACTCAAAGTTTCGATTGCAAAATCGATAGGAAACTAAGTCTCAGTGGTGTGGCTGAATATTTCACATGTTTTAAAATGTGAAAAACATTTACTTCGTAGTTGTGATTGAAACAGTATCAATTTCTTCCGGAATGATTTGATATTAGTGTATAAATCAGGAAGATGCTGGTTTTCTCCTTGCAATCTCAAATTCAGTTCGTTCACATTTTTTGTCAAATCAACATAGAATGCTAATATTACAAATTAAAAAAAAATCGATCACTGCTCGAAGTTCAAAAAAGCGCTCAAGGACTTTCCCACAACTAAGCCAACGTACGGCAGTATGATAAGGTAAGTCATTTTCTCCAATCTCTTCAATAAATTGTCGGAATTCTCGGTGATTCAGCCCTAAAGATCTGATAAAATTAACAGTTGATATGACTGGTTTCAGAACTTCAGAGTTCAGACATATCCAAACATTTTCCGCACAAAGACTGTTGATGAATGATACAATGTAAGACTAATGGTTTTGAACCACCGTTATTTTCTACAGCCTTTGACACAAGAGCGACCACTCCTTTATCTTTCCCACTCATGTTTTTGCCTCCATCAGTTGTAATACATTTCATGTTTTTCCATCGAAGGTTCTTTTGATTAATGGCCATTTCAACTCCTTTAAAAATATCTGTGCCAGTAGTTGTGCCATGAATACTATACATACAAAGAAGTTCTTCATGCACTTCATAGCTTTTATCTACTCCTCGAATATAAATCAGCACCTGAGCAGTATCTGACACATCCGTTGACTCATCCAAGGCCAAAGAAAACCACTCAACATGTCCATTTTTGTCGAACAGTTGAAAGGATATATTTTCAGCGATGTTTTCTACCCTTAGAGCCACAGTGTTTGCTGACATACTGACAGTTTTTAATAAATTTACCTTTTCAGGGCACATTTCTTCGGCTACTGCAATTATGCATTCTTCGATCATTTCTCCATCGGTGAATGGTTTTCCACGTTTTGCAATTTCAAGAGTTGCAGCCTCTTGTTAAGTTTTGAGTTTTGTAAATGAAGATTGCTGCGATTTCAATCCGCGCTTCATAGCTTCGAATTTTTCTGTCCGCAAACTTCCTGTATATTTTGAGTAATTTTGAAAATGTTTTGTTTCATAATGACGTTTAATGTCATTATGAAAGCATAGCCGTTCCTTGAGAACGGCTATGCTTTCATTGCAAATCAAACATAGCGCCTTGTTACTGGACTGAATTACGAAATACTGAATATTCCACTGATCTTTGAATTTTCTGCATTCACTATCAATTTTTCGCTTCTTTTCCATACTACTAAATCACACATAAAAGCAACAATTCAAATCAAAATACTGTTACAAAGATGTCGTAAACTTAAACACGCATAAACACGTTTTAAAGAGGTACGCACTATTTTATTTCACAACAGTGTCATAGGAACTGACTTGTGGTTGCGCCACTAGCCTTCTTATTTTTCTATTAGCCTTCTTATTTTAGCCTTCTTCTTATTCCAATTACTGCCATCTCGAAGTGAATGGAAGACACCAGAACTTTCTCGAACCAACGAGATTATTCTGTATGTGCTATTAGCGCCATCTGTTAGCGATAGAAGGTACTACCTATTTCCGCTTGTGTCCACCAGATTTCGTGTCACGTTACTCCTCATGGCTCGTACTCTACGACTAATCTAGAAATTACAGATAATGACAGGAAAATTAATAATATGCAGTGTTGCCGTTTTGCGGACTTTAGTCCGATTTGCAGCCTTTTTTAAACGTTGCGTACTTTTTCGGACTTTTTTTTTACCAGTGGACTATTTCACTTTTTACCACCGGCAACAATGATAATATGGTTTTGGCCCTCGGAACTTACTGGAGTAATCAGTATGGCCCTAAGGCTGGAAAGTTTGGAGACCCCTGCCTTAGATGATCAGAGTCGAAGCAGGAAATGAAACTAAACGATAAAAATCAATACTAAAGACTTGAATGTGAGATGGACAGCCGAAATAAAGTCGCCTGACATTTACAAGATAATAATCTTGCATTGATAATAATCAGATTTGGACACGCTTTACAAATAAAAAACAAAAGAGACATAGGTTGGCAAACATGTAACATTCATATAAAATTATATAATATCTAGATGTTGCCCGCGACTCCGTACGCGCAAAAGGAAATCCTGCAGAAACCGTACATTTTAATGCGATAAAAAGTAGGTAACCTATGTCTTACCCCGTGGTCTAATCTAGGTCTGTGCCAAATTCCACCAAAATTGCAGTAGTTTTAGAGCCTATTAAATGCAAACAAACAAATTATTTCCTCTTTATAATATTAGTATAGACAGAACCCAGCGATAATGTAAATCGTGTGAAGTGGCACAGTTATCGGCTTGGCCTGATTACGGAATCCGACGGACCAATAACAATAATCTTTAAATATGGCGCACGCTTCTGTTTTTGAATATAGAATGAATTTTAAATAATATTATGGAGTAAGGAGTTTTATTGTTTTTTTGTTGTTATCTTATTGGCAAAAACATAATTAGCGTTTTCGGCATCTACAACTGCCCCGAGCCAGGACAGCCGAATGTATACGGAAAGAGCCTAATATCAATGTCAAAATCGGTGCCATAATAATAATGTCAAATATTTATAAGAAGAAAAAGGAAATGAAGTGCTTCGTAAATCATCGGTTGAGTTCGACTATGTCGTAGCTATTCGTCTGTCCTGCCACAGGGCAGTTTTGGATGCCGAAAATTATTAGATCAAAGCCTAAACTCACGAGTTACGGCTTAAGATAAAGTTATTACTTTGGATTTTACTGTCAAAAATATTATGTATCGTCATTGCATTATAAAATAATTTGTAACGATCATAAAAGAAGTTAAAATGACCACATTATGTGCTAGAGGCTAGAGCCAAAGAATATATATTACTAACGTAAAGAATCGTTTATACCACCGATTTACATGAATGACAGCTCGTGGCTGTGTGTGCGTGGCTGGCCGAATGCGGAGACGGGCGGGGAGGAGCTTTTTCCCAGCCTGCTGCCCTATTATGAACTTGTTAAAAGAGCTAAGGCCCCCACAGACGAGAGGCCGATCGCTTCAGTTAGAACTGACGTGAGTTCGGCCTAAACGGATTCGAGCACACACACGGAAAAATCGCATCAGTTCGATTTGGTTTTCCGCGAGCTACGGTCGTTTATTAATTGTAAACTCACTACGCTTGTACACGATAACTCTGGCGAGAACTGAAGCGATTTGTCACACATGGTCCGTTCAGTCCATCCGTACAGTCCAGAATTAATGTTCCCAACTTAGTTATTTTACAAAGACTTACTACTAAATTAAGTATTTTATTTTCTCCTTAGTAGGAATTTAGTTGTTAGTAGTGTTTTAGTAGGAAAGAGCCAGACAGTAATCATATGCAAAATGGCCTAGGTCAGGCACAAAAAAAAACAAAAAAAAGCCTATTTATAATATTTGGATTACTGACTCTTCCAAATTACATATTTTCAGGAGAGACGTTCTAAAGGGTGCAACTAAATTTTTTAAACTTAATAGAAATGACCAATGTATAATAACACGGCTGAGAATAGGCCATACCAACGCATCTCACTCGCATTTGTTCGCGAAAAGCACTCCTCGGACTTGTCTTAGATGTATCTCACCGTTCACTGTTAGTCATGTTTTAATAGATTGTAATAGTTATGATTCCGAAAGACAATTGTTTGGCTTTACCAATGACAGATATGTATTATTAACTGATCCTGATATGTGTGATAATGTTTTAAAATTCCTGAAATATTGTAATTTATATGGTTTAATTTAAATAATGTTATAGTGGTCGCTGATAACCTATGTAGTTCCAAGCGACCTTAAATAAATGAAAAAAAAAAGCGTGTGGTGTCGTGGGACACCGGATAGGAACGAAGTTCCTTATTATAAAAATATTAATTTTAAGTTCTATTCAAGGTATAAAGAAAATAATAAAGACTAGAACAGAGCTGGAAACACTGGAACGAATTGCTTCAGTCCATCCGGCCGACTGATGCGATCTCGAAATTGCACACAGACGATAGGATTTTGCATCCGTTCAGGGCGAACTGAAGGAAAACCGGACCGTATATGGGGCCCCTTAGGTGGTCACAATTTGTTAAAACTTGTAGCTAAACATTTTAGCTACTTTTAAGCGACGTTATTACAATTTGTTGTTCCAGCAGCTCGAATAAAAACTTCGACGAAAAAGTTATCTTACTTAATACAATATCCCAGCCCATTTATGGTATTTAAAAAATAAAATTTGGACTTTTGAACAAATTAAGGATAAAAATGCGTGCTATGCTGCTGTTACACTCTAATGCTGCAATAGAACGACTGTTTTCCCAAGTGAATGTGATTAAAAATAAGCAAAGATATCGCATGTGCTTAAGCACACTAAATTCAATCATCTGCATTAAAGACAATAATATGAGGAAAAGTGGCAAATGTTGCTACAGTCAAATTTTGCCTAAAGAAATATTAATTGCAATGGGCACTAGTGATAAATATAAAAAGAAACATCGAGAGACGAATAGAGAGATTTGATTTAAATATTTTTTTATTAACCAAAAACTTAAAAATATTGTTATTAATTATTAAGTTATTTAAAAAATAAGTAAGACCTGGAGCTGCCTACCATCTTTTAAGTAGCAATTATCATTTAGCTACTTCTAGCAGCACCTTTTTTGAGGAAAAAATTGGCAATCTAGCAGCTTTTTGCCACATGTCTATCAACTTTCTAGTGGTAGCTATTGGCACCACTGGGCTTACGGAGCTAGCCGCTGGTCGTTTTGTGCTTTGTTATAATTGACAATTTAATTTCATAATATCTATCATAGATTTGTCTGACGCGACGTTTATAAATATTTTGGTGTCAACCTGAGGCTTACGTCATTTTCACATTGCTGACATTCGCCGGTGCTCGAGCTGTTATTTGTAGCGAGTCTCGCCCCTGTGCTAGAGCCTAGATACAATTTCGCCGTGTCATTTACAATCCAGACGAACAACAGTTTACGACTTTACGTCATATCAGACTAATGATATTAATTTATGCAACATTCATATTGTAAAACGATGGCAAAATAAATGAATGCCCAGATTTTATGCAGATTTTATTATCGTAATTAAGTTTACGAAACAAGTCAAAGTTCATAATAAATTAGACATAAAAGAAATAAAAATAAATTGAAATGCAACTTTACTTAGCCTGGGACTATATGATCCGGAATCCGGAAGGCCGAGGAAAATCCAGAGCATTGAAAATAGATCTCTGCGTTGATACAATAGAGCTGAAAATCAAACACACGAGTGTCGAATCAAATGTCAATGTCATATATCACAGCTCGACACTCGACACTTCCATTTTCAACTCTATTGTATTTGCGCTATTTTCTGTTTATTAGTCTATTTTCAGTGCTCTGAATTTTTCCCAAACTTACGGATTCCGGACAATACAGTATCGGCCCTAAATTGGTTGTCATGGTTTCGAGTAGAGTTTTCTACCCGGGTACTCGGACCCGGGTATATGAAGTTTTTAGTACCCGAATACTAAATCATTGTCAATCTCGGGTACCCGGCTAATAATTATGAATTATAATTTATCTAATATGTACTCACGTTTCCCAGAAACCCGCTGCAGGGCTGTATGGGGGGTGGCGGGGGGTTGGGGGACCCTCGCCCGCCTCGCGTGTCGTCCTTCTGGCCCATGTCAGTTGAGCATCACACAGTTGAGGTCTGGGGACAAACATATTTTACAATACAACTGGATTTGCCTTTGGCTAAGTTTCAATTTAATAAAAAACCGGCCAAGTTCGATTCCAACTCGAGTACGAACGGTTCCGTACGAAACGGCAAAAAACCACTTGTGTTGTTGCCCATAAATAATTCATTTATTCTGTTTTTTTTTTGTATTTGTTGTTGTAGCGGCAACAGAAATACATCATCTGCAAACTGTGTAGCTAGCGGGTTTACGGAGATACAACCTGGTGACAGACAGACGAGCGGACAGACATACGGACGCGGTCAGATGGCGAAGTCTCAGTAATAGGGTTCCGTTTTACCCTTTGTGGACTGACACTAAAAATTGTATTCGCGTTTTTAGGGTTTCGTAATACTCAAGGAACCCTTATAGTTTCGCACTGTCCGTCCGTCTGTCTGTCTGTCTGGCTGTTCTTATGCTTCTGTAATTATGAATATAAATGGATGAAATCTGGTATAGTTACAGACTGCGTAGATCTCAATTTTGGTATCATAAAATAATAATAATTTTACATTTTAGGGGCGGCTCTCCATACACGTGAAGTGGGAATGAAAAAGACTTTTCCCATTCCCATTATTTACATTCGACCCTATCGAGTGGGGTATTGTTGATTAGGTTTATTAAAATAAAGACAAAGTTTCATACGTGCCTTTTTTACAGAGTCAACCATTTTCGAGTAATCGGCCTCTAAAGTAGTTTATAAGTTGGTGGTAAACTGGTATTTCTAATATATGAGACTTTTTCTTGCTGATATATTATGCTAAATTCTCTTTAGAAAAATTATTTTGAACAAAATCGGACCGTAACTTTTTAAGTAATTTGAAAAGAACCTATTACGCGTTTATAGTTACGGAACCCTCCTTAGACATGTCCTGAGATGCTCTTGGTTAGGTTAGGTTAGGACTTGGGGTTTTATTTTGGATGTTTAGCCATTTTATATGGTTAAGCTTTCAGCTTTTTGTGCCTTCTAAAGCTTCTACGTTCATTATTTTCACAATATAGTAATGTTTAGTGTGTTTTTTAGTGTTCCATAGTTTACGTCTCGGAACCCTTATGGTTTCGTCATGTCAGTCCGTACGTCCGTATTTTTCTCGCGTCTACCCCATAACGTGGGGTATCATTAGATAGGTCTTTTAAAAATATTAAGAGATTGCCAAGACGATTTTTTGATTCAGGTATCCGTTTGCGAGATAATTATACTTGGAAGCGCATTTTTTTTTGTTAAAATAGGTCGTCACCCCCTCCCCCTCTAAAAGGTAAACGGCTACTATGTGTTGAACTTCAAAGGAAAACTATAACGACTTTAATATTTTTTTTAGTTCAGGAGTTAGAGAAGCTTAATTTATAAAATGCGCTTATTTACTTGGAAAACTTCGTACAAAAATAACGAAATAATAAGCAAACATGTAAAATATTGATATACGGAACCCTAGGTGCGCGAGTCCGACTAGCACTTGGCCGGTTTTAATTATTATTATAATTTGAAATGTAAAAAAATAAAATATATAAAATAAATAGTATTATGGAATTGATAAGTTTTTTTTTCTGAAGATGAAGTCATCAATGCCAGCCAGGTAAAAAGACAAAGAATTATAAAATCGAATTCACATGAATAAATATCGAATAAAAACTGTGAATTGAACTAAAGAGGAAGTAGAATTTAACGGGGTCGGTGTAAAGCGGGCAACAGAACTAACGAATTCATTAAAAACGAGAACTCTTTCCTCTTTCAAGCCGAAAAACACGATTGATGCAAGTGATGTCAGCTATGCAAATTGTGATTTCATTTTCAAGGATTTCAAGTAGCATATGCCCCTGAAACCTGATAGGAAGATTTCCTAGGGTTCCGTGGTTGTTAGGAAAGCTATAATATTAAGTGTCCTTTCATAATCTGTACCTAACTACGTCAGTCACATAATATATGGAAACCAGGGAAACTAACAATGACTTATCCCCTTACTAATACAAATAGTTACACAGTGTATAAGCTATACAATGTTTTATCCTTGTCTTATACGTTGGAAAAGTCGCGTAACAGACAAGGATAAAACATTGTTTAGCTTATCCACTGTGTCAATATTTTATTAGTAAGGGGTTAAACTTACACTTCAACTTAAAAAAACACTTAAACTTACATTACATTATGGAGTGCAAACATACGGATTTCCTACTGGTAAACTATTACTACAGAGTACAGACCTACAGAGGTCAGAGTTATATTACCTCGGAAATTCTATGAGAGTGATCCTTATGTCGCGGTCGTCGGCATTAGGCTGGGATTATAATGTGATCCGGAGCATCCGTGAGGCCGGTGAAAATTAAGGGCACTGAAAATATAACTCTGAGCTAATACAATAGAGCTAAAAATCGAACATACAAGCGTCGATTCCGGATTATATAGTCTTAGCTTAAAGGTCCTGTCAGAGGTGAAAGAACTCTAAACCTTATTACTTGGCAATAAGGTTCAAAAATAGGACACCGGATTTGTCCGCGACTGTGCTGCAATTCTAGATAAGCAAAAAGTGCAAACTGCATTGTGAAACTACAATCTTTAGCACGCAGTATTTTTCAGAAAAGAAAATACTGGCCAAGTGCGAGTCGGACTCGCGCACGAATGGTTTCGTACCATTATCTATAAAAACGGCAAAAAAATCATATTTGTTGTATCGGAGCCCCCTTAAATATTTAATTTATTATGTTTTTTAATATTTTATCTTACAGCGGCAACAGAAATAAATCATCTGTGAAAATTTAAACTGTCTATTTATCACGGTTCATGCAGATAGCAAGCAGAGTTTTAGTAATAGGGTCCCATTTTACCCTTTGGGACTGGGTACGGAACCCTAAAAAAAACAAACAATAAAAAACAATAACCTTACCTACTAAAAAGTGAGAAATCTAGAGGACTTTACATTAACTCTAACAAATTTAAAAATAGTTAAATAACCCCCAGCGACCTTATGACGATGAATTGTAGCTACGAAGAGTACGAACACTCTCGATCATGTCAGCTTTCAAACAAAAAACTGGATCAGAATCGGTTCATCCGTTTGGGAGCTACGATGCCACGGACAGACACGTCAAACTTTTAATACCCCTCTGTTTTCGTCGGAGGATAATAAAATGTATGGGTTTGACACATATTGCGTCGAAAAGTAATGCGGTTTATCCCGAACGTTTTATTCTTTCCAAACTTCGCTATCGATATTTGATATCTTAGGGTCAATTCTACTAAATAAAACCTGCAATAATACAATTACAATCAAGTCCCGATACGCTAAAACTGCCAAACCAGTGTTCTCGTAAACGTTAAACAAGCTTGAAACGCGTTCTGAATGGTCGAAACTTCATAAAATCAGCTTATGATCAATTAATGACAAGTCGCTTTACTTATAATACAATAAAAGTAAAATGAACGTCTACTTTAAATACAGGATTGAGGATCTTGTCTAAACTCACTAGTCCCTGGCATAATATGCCAAAACATACTAAAATATTGGCAACACATATAAACTGTCCGTGCGAAAACAATTCATATTTTTCACGGTTGTAATGTAAATGGCGGATGTAGTTTGGGCTAGAAACACGACCGAGGCCTTTATTCGCCACTCCGAGGTGTGGTTACAGACCATTAGAGAAACGACTCTACTACACTTGTCTGATATGACCATGCTAAGAACTTTGAACCTTATGTGAAAACAGTAGAGTTGATATTCACGAGCGCTTGTACACAGCAAATCTGAATCGTCACTGAATGTGATGCGTTATAAAATAAACTTTATTACCTGTACAGACAGTTCAATTTTATTCGAAATACCATTGTTCTGCAAGTCTGTCTAATGTGATGACTCCTGCTATAATAATCTGACAATTTATAGATCTAAGCGTGTTCCTAACATCTTGGTTAACGGTATTCCATAAAAGGTTAATATTACTTGGCTTTGAATATTGTGTTTTATGAGCTAGCCATATCTGTTAGCACACAGCACCTTCTTTTAGCGATATTCTATATTCCATAATGCAATATGTAAAGGTCCAATTTCTTTGCTACATTAACATTATTCAACAGTCGCCAGTCGCCCTGTGGTCGAAATTTGCCCATTAAAATTATTTTATTTTTTAATTTTAAACTTTATAAATAAGGGTTATTTTGTCTGTGAGACAGAAAAATGTAAATGTTGTGACAGATTGACATATAATACGTACGGTATAACAAAGTTGTTCTTATCAAACGCACGGTAGTGTGTGTTAATAATCTGAGGTACTGTGTGTTGTTATTATGAAGCTATTGCATAGCTTTTATCGCGGGCTTTGAGCGCGGGGACCGAATTAAGAAATTCCGTAACGAAAATAAACCTAACACCCCCCACTCCGACCGGCACAGCAGCGGTGCGGCGTTGAAAGCCGTGCATCGTCTAACGTCGTTTCAGTTCGGCAGACTTCGGCACGGTGTTTGTGTGCGTGCGACTAGACGTAGCGTGTAGACTTACTATGCAGTAGCTATACCGCCGCAGTCCCCGAGTGCCACACGTATTTTTTTTTTTAATTAAAATTTCTAAATATTAGCTTTCTGCACACCTTCCTCCACATAAACTTTAACCCTGTCAAATATCATACTCTTCCGTTCGCAAAATTGTCGTAAAACTGTACATAAAGTTTTTGCTTCACGTATTAATAAATTATATGATAACAAAATCGCAGAATTAAGTTTTATTTGAGCATATGAATAGCTAAAGGATTAAAGAATTCTTTACGGGGTCTGTGATGCATCGTGTGTGGCGTAGAAGCACCGCCATTTTGAAATCATTTGCTGCGTTACATCCAATGCCCAAAGCCACATCCTAGTCTAATAAATATTTATTTATTCTTATATAATTCATTAGACCAAAGAGTCTAATGAATGATCACGAAACCTAAACAAACGAAATCTTGTATAATATTTTTTATAAGAATTTTGTATAATATTTACCTAATTAAAAATACAAATCAAATATTAAACCACAATAAACCATTACATAATACAAACGGAAAACAGTTGATTGCTTTAGCGGATGTAGAGTTGAGTGTAGTTAAGTATCTAGTTATTTATTGCCGAGAATCAACATAGATGTCGGCTTAATGAAACTAATGTAAGACAGACCTTAATTAAGTATTGTGATAGAATATACTGGTGGATTCCAGGTCGGACGGAAACTAAGGGAACATGCCCATACAACGTAACCTGTTCAGGGAGGTGGGGCGGTCTTTAATGTACTATGTTTGGCCACCTATAAGGGGAAGGAGTTTTGTTTATGTCACATAGTCAATATCATCTGGAATCTAGGAGTTCTTGCGCGACGTCCGCGCCGTAATAGGCATGATGACAAAAAAAAATTGCATAAATGAATAGTACTCTTAAATATTCTTCTCAGAAGAAACAGTATATGAAAAGTCAATATTTTTAAAGGTACAGCGATTTGTATACAAAATTTCGCAAGTCTCGTGAAAACGCTCCATACTAAAGTCGTACCTAGCCATGACGTCACGCCTAGGTTAAGGTGTATGAAGTGTAAGGCCGCAGGAACAAATTTGTAAATATCTCCGATATTAGTTCGTTTAAGTTCATACTTACCATAATTAATGTTTTTGTATATGATGTAAGTAAACTAACAATGTAAGTTTTGTTTACTAATTTAGCAAAAAACCTTTTTTCTATTTTTTAGATGTATCTAATTACTAAGCTACATATAAAATACATATTTTTTAAATTTACCAAGTAGTAATGTCTCAATATATCTGAGTATATTAATGAAACTAAATATTTTAGATGTAGTCCCTAATATATCTAATGTGCTGAATAATTAATTTTTACGTTTATCTGTTTGCAAAATGTTTGATTATTTGCCAAATAAAAAGATACAAATTTTATTATGATATCAACAGCATTTAAAGTCAAAAGTTAAAACCACTTAGTTTTTGAACCGTATAGTTTGTAAGCATATCTAATTGTTTATAAAAAAATTCAGTACAGTTCTACGAGAATTGTGCGAACGGAGGAGTATGAGATTTGACACAGTTAAAGTTTATGTGGAGAAGGTGTGCAGAAAGCTAAAATTAAAAAAATGCTTAGAAATATATAAAGTTAATAACAACAACAAATACAACCTCAGATTCTTAACTCACACTGCCGTGCGTTTGACAGATAGTCACACGTCGACATTTGTCAATCGGCCACATCGAGGTGTACAATATAAGGAGATGCCCTAATAGTTATATACATACTATCGCCTATACAAATATGATGTAAGTATGACACAGAGGGTGAAATATCATTTAGTCTCTTTCTGTCTAATGCAATAATTTTCAGTGATACAACCAATAGTTTTGTTGTTCCTCATTTTAGAAATATTTTACTTTGAAACTGTCACGATTAACGAATTGTGGGGAGTTTTGCCGGGGAATTCAATGGGTGACGTTGTGGATTGTGGATTTTGTATTTCCTTCAAAAATTTGTGTTATTCCGGTTCTTAATGACGTAATATTGGTATAATATTAACCATTAAATTGACGTGCACAAGTGTGGGAAAGTGGTACACTTCAAAAAACGTGCTATTTTGTGTTCCTTCCAAAACTCCCTAGGAACTTTCAGTAAAGCTTCTACCACTTTACTGAATCGACTGACTTGACTCATTGAATGCATTGACTATTTATTTGGACTTTGACTAGACTTTAGCCTAGACGATTTAGGAATACGGTGTTGAAAATTGAAACGAAAATTCTATTTCCCGCCTTTTTAACTTGTGAAAAAAACTGATTGTGGCATGGTCCACTATTTTCAGCTCACTTTTTGTGGTAGGTCTCCTGTCAAAAGGTTGTTTATGGTTTGTATAAATAAGAATTTCCAGGAGATTAAAAGAAGTTATCCTTTAAAATTTTACTTCTATGTTGTAAAAGTGTTTACTTAACATGCCTAAATGATACATATAGCAAGGTGAGATGTAATAAAGAGTAAAAATTAACCTCAATTGTCTTTACACAGGTTAGTAGCCGGTTTTAAACAATAATATAAATCCGTGGCCTAGTGGGTAGACCGATTGATTCGCACTCGAGAGAATGCAGGTTCGAGACCCAGGTTGTGGCGTGTACCAATAAGACTTTTTCAGATCTCAAGTATGCTACGGACGCTCTAACGGTGATGGAGAACATCGTGAGGAAACACGCACATGGTGCCAACCATGTGCGTGTTTCATACCAGACCCAGACGTATTGACCAGTCATTCCTTTGGACTAGGCTGACTGTGTTGTGAGAATGTCGTATGTGCTTGGCCAACCATACGACATAAAAAAAACCGACTGTCCCAGGCAATACAGTATTTCAAGAGTGGTTACTTCGCTCGGAGAATACTGTATAAATCATCGAATAACGGATGAAAAGGCCTAAGTAAATATTTCATGAAATAATTGCAACGCAATTAGATATTTTCATTTATTATATGTATATCTATGGATATTTCATTTTAACAGTCCTTTATATTGCATTTTATGTCATTAGATTTATTTACGCAATTGAAAAGTGTAGTACCGTTTGTAATAGTAATCGATAAAGATACAAATAATTATAATCATTAAATTGGCGTGATGTCATGTAATCTTTGAAGACAAAAGGTATTCTGAATGGGTTTTTGCGGGTTTAAAATAATATAACCGCTTTTAATAATTATTGTTCTAACCAAAATTATTTGACAAATGATAATAAATAATACTTGCTTTTTAAAGGTTTCCGAAAAGTGATACAATAAGAACATTATGGTTGAAAACTGATGAAGAAAATTTTAATCCCCGTCAAGAGAATCGCTTAGACAGTTTTTGAACAAACTAATTTCATTTAGAAATTAGTAAGCTTATTCATTTCAATAAAGATAAGTTGACACTGGTCATATTTCTTTGTTTTTTTTTTGTATTCCACCTTAGATAGTTCAAAAAGCTTTTAGTCCCATATGTCAACGCCACCAGGACTAATTTGCCAAGCTGTAAAAATATAACACCTATTTAACGTAACCATATTTTCACCAAATAGCATCTTTAGGTTTATGATTAGGTTACGATGGCTTACGCTGTGCGTCAAAAGTCCCTAAATAAATTAATATTAAAAAGCATAATTTCTTTTCACAAACCAATTTATACAGTTGGGTCAGCTCGTATACAAATAAAGTACCTGGGTAATCGATCTTCGCTCGGAGTAAAAAATAAAAAGAATCACTTAAATATTTATCTGACCGAGATTCAAACCCACCACATTCCGAATTTCCGAACAAAAAACGCATACAAAACTGCCAATCGGACTGACATAATAGTATTGAAATTTTTGATATATTGTTGCACGACGAAAGAAAAAAAAATAATTTAAATATGCGCGGTTTCCCAGGGACAAGGCCTGGCTAGATCGATTCTCCCCCAAAACTCCCGCTATACTAAATTTCATGGAAGTACTTCTAACCCTTTTCGAGTTACCGATTATATAATTATATATACAGGATTGTTTCGTTTAAAATATCTGGGTCCTATAACTAATAAAAACTTATGCGTATTGAGTTCAATAAAGAAATGGCA
Source organism: Phengaris alcon alcon (assembly GCA_037179445.1). Classification (NCBI taxonomy): domain Eukaryota; kingdom Metazoa; phylum Arthropoda; class Insecta; order Lepidoptera; family Lycaenidae; genus Phengaris; species Phengaris alcon. The sequence continues at coordinate 1,461,781 of JAYRCH010000130.1, read as the reverse complement.
CTTCCTCTCCTAATATGGTTAATAATGGTAACTCTCCCATGATTAATAAAGGTACTACAAAAAAATTAAGTGGTCCAGCTGTTTTAGAATTGTAAACAGAATAAAACTATCCTCAGCATCGAAAACTTTTTTGGATGTCGGTTAAAAGATACTTGCGATTGACAAAAGTAGTTAAATGTACAATGTCATTAGTAAAATAAGTTTTTTATTTATGTATACATGTAATAGTTAATGTAAAACTTACAAAAATTAAAAATATCGATACACAACTCTAGTACGGCAGCCATTTTATGTTCACAATCAGCTGATAAATTGGACACGTTTTGTCATAGCTAGGGCAAGTCCATTGTATTCTTTGGTCATTGATCGGTCACCACTCACCACATTTTCTTTGTACCCGACTGCGCGACGCATCGGAGGGTAATGTGTTTATCAGTCTATGTATGTATGTATATTTGTACCTTTGTGGCACTATTGCGCAACCAACGCGTGGGATGATTTTGATAAATGATACGTCCGTCGTTTGATTCGTCACTACGGCGCGAATGTCATAGAAAGCATAAAAATTTAGAAAAATCAAAACAGCTGATTTTGGACGCCGTAATGCGAAAAAGAAAAATTTTAAAATTGACGAAGTATGTCAAGTAGGGTATCGTTGAATAGGTATTTAAAGATCGTTTTCAGGTTTCGCATATCGTTTTTCAATCAGAATTACCGTTTAGGGTCTATAACGATTCAAAGTTGGTTAGTAACGATTCTCACTTTGATTTTTGATTGCCAGAACTGATATTGCTGCGGGTCTGTTGACTGCAAATGGTGTTGAGGTAAAACAAACACAAATAATAAGTAAAAAGAGTAAAATGAATTTAATTAATTAAAAAATCCCGACTGCTTAAAAACTGAAAAAAGAAAAAAAAGTGCGTTTTTAACAGTCGGGACTCATTAAAATCTGTTTAAAAACACACATGTTTTTTTTTCAGTTTTAACGCAGTCGGGTTTTTCGATTATTTATTTAGTATTTTTTTCTAAGAATCAAAAGAACCCTTATGAAGGTAAAAATTATATGACATTATGTGGGAATTTCGACCACAGAGCGTCCTCTGGTATACATTATCTAGGCACTTGACTTGATACGTATAGAAATATCAACGTAAACACTTTTCATCCACATACAATCGTTAAGGAAAACTGTTTGCCAGACTATAATGACACGATAAACGAATTAAATGATGCAGTAATGAGAAGTCTAACGGTGTTACACGCTACTCTCTAAGAGTATCTGAAGTCACTTGCTGTCCATGTCAATCTGCCAAGCACTACCAGCAAGCAGCCTTGAGGGTCAGTTCACTCCGCGTGTAAATATACACATGACCCTATGAGGCAATTTCATATTATTTACTAAACAATGTACTTCGGTACTGTAATGTATTGTAGATATTGCAATTTAATATTTATTAATTTTTGTTTACATATTTTTTTGTTTTTGTTGTATTGTATGATACCTACATATATATTTTTTTAAAACAACAATTCTAGCTATCCTTTTTACTAAAAGGTGGCACCCGGGTGAGTTTCTTACGCCGGTTTTTCTCGCCGAGTTAGGGTTCCGAACCGGTGGTAATTGTAATCCTTTTTTTTTCTTTTCTTTGTTTAACGTTCAGAAAACAAAACCTTTTTTATTCTGTATAAAAATATTTTTTTATTTACACGTCTCTTGTGACATATGCACTGCACTGCACATGCGATATGCAGCGCTGTGCAACCTGACATTCGAACTCTTACAGTGAAACGTGTATCTTCTCTTCTATCTTCGAACCACACAGTGAGGCCGGTCTACTATGCCTCGCCGTGTAATTACACAGTGTCACGCACACACATGTAACGAAACTACGCCTTAAGGCAAGCTATCGCGGTGTGTGGTTTTTTATGTATGTAGTGCGTAGTCACAGTACGCCGCACTACAATCTACATACACAAAAAACCGGTCTTCAGGTTTTGTTTTTCAAAGCCATAGATGTATTAAATTAAAAAGAGGGTGGGTCAAAGCTCTATCTTCACTTTTTTATTTGGACTGAGCGTAGATCTATGTCTGTTCTTGGATTAATAGGTTAATAATGGAGAAGTTCTTATGTGGGTATTGACATATTGAAGCAATTTGTACTTCTTCGCTGTATTTTTCAAATGACATACCGACGGCCACTGTTCAAATTTGTTAAAACCTACACAGTTTTTGTTCTGTGTTCCAAGTGTCCTATATTATCTACTTACTAGCTTTCGCCGCGGCTCCGCCCGCGTGAATTCAGTACGCCACGGGAAAATTGGTTTTTTTTTCGGGATAAAATGTAGCCTATGTTTTAATCCGAAGCCTAAACTAATACCATACCAAATTTCATTAGAATCCGTTCAGTACTTTTTGCGTGAAAGAGTAACAAACATCCATCTGTCTATCCATCCATCGATCCTCACAAACTTTTACATTTATAATGATAGCAGATATTTTCAAAGAATCCTAACACAGGGTGATCAGTCAAGGTGACTTCTATAATTATAATCACGAAGCTCGAAATCAAAAACGGGGATATGGATATGACACGGGATACCTACCTCCCGAGATGAAAAAAAAACTTGGACGAATATATAAAATGACAACGCTATGTTCAGGACAACGATCCTACAATTAACTGGCAACATCTGTAATATTTTTTGTTGGACCCAATAATGGTTCTCAGTACTCGGCAAGTAATGAGTGGTCTAGATTTTTTGTCCCACTGCTTAAGGCTTAAAATTGTCGATGGTAATGTATATTTAATAATAACTTAAATTGTATAAACCAGAATGCAAAAACATAATGCGAGACTTAATAATTCTGTATGAAATCTGAGTGTCCTTCAACTGAAGATAGAGCTAAAGTGCTATTTATAAGAAAATCCAATCAAGTGTGAGTTGGACTCGCGCACAAAGGGTTCCGTATCAAACGGCAAATAAAACAGTGTGAGAGTCCCAGTTAAATATTTATGTAATTCTGTTTTAGTACCTACCTAAGTACCTATTTGTTGTTATGGCGGTAACAGAAATACATTATCTGTGAAAATTACAATTGTCCAGCTATCACGGTTCATGAGATACAGGCGATACATCCTGGTTACAGACAGACAAATGAACTGACAGCGGAATTTTAGTAATACCGTTTTTTACCCTTTGTGTACGGAACCCTAAAAAGGCATTTTGGAGTCTTAAGCTCGAATCCAGTCAAGAAACAAATTGCTTCACGACATTAATAATAGATAAGTTTGTAACCTTCAACTTTCAAAGCAAATGGTAGGAAATCTATAAATGGAATTTAGAAAATGTTTTAAAACATAAAATATGTAATTTCATCTTAATTATCTTCGAGGGGTGTACTTATATTGTACAGTAATAATTCATAGTAAAAATGTTTTCTTCGAAAGCGTAGTTGCAGTGTTGAGTTACACGACAGGTAGCATCAGCGTTGCCCACTCTGTTATATCGAAACCACTAAGCTCTCGTCGTATTCCACCAAAAAAGAAAACACTAGAGAAACCGTCAATAACCAGAAAACCCATTGAGATTGGAAATACCTACAATACATTTTTCGATTCCTGTTTTCTTTTTGAATGAAATGGACCAGAAACGGAGCAAATGGATCACCTTAAAGCCTGATGGTAAGCGATTACCGCCACCCATGGGTAGTCGCAACACCAGAGGAGTTTCGTACTTGCGTTCCTTGGGCCTCCGGTAACATCACTCACTCGGCGAAACACAACGCAAGCGTTTTTAATGCCTAACTTTACGTAGCTGTTTGCATTAAGAACCGCTGGAGGCTGTTTCCCACTAGATATCCACTAAAGGAAGAGAACAACTACTAAATTTAGTGGTAAATCCACTAAATTGGCAACACTGTTAACATGCATATCGAGTGGCGGGAACGGCTGGAACTTTTAAAATATTCTTTGATCGTGACCGTTGTTCTTGGAACGGTAAAATATTTATAGATCAGACCGAAAATGGAGATGAGACAAAAACGACGAAACGTGCAAGGATTTAGCATGGGAGCTATTTTGTTTGCCTTTGTGTTGAATGCTCAGACCAAATAATAAAGTTTTTTAAGGTCGAATGTATCTCCCGCGATTTTGCAACCAAGGTTTTGGGTGTGGATTGTGATCATCTACGGATCCTTCTCCAAAAGCAAGACACAGACTCAGAATAATTCAGATGCAACTTCAGGGTCAGTTCATACAAAGCACCGCGACGAGACGCGACGCGACGCGGCGCTGCGTTTTTAAGATAGATTTTCAAAATTGAACTTTAATCACACACAAGAAGATACACGTTTCATTGCAAGAGTTCGAATGTCACGTCAAAGCCTATGACGAAGGCGATGTTCTTGCAATGAAACGTGTATTCTTTGTGTAGCAAATAAAGTTCAACTTTGAATAGCTGTCTTACAAAAAATGCTGCGCCGCGTCTCGTATCGTCCCGGTGTGAATTGACCCTTAGTTTCTACCATGATAAGTAAAGTTAAACAAAAAGAAACTTTATCACCACGCGCTAGCTCATAAATTGTTATAAAAAAGGCATCGCATCACATGAAACTCGAGTATTATTGTGGTTTGTCGCTGGTTATAGCCAGCCTCTCTTCGTCATGTCAAAGCACCTACCGAGTCCGAACCAGCCCAAAGGATTATTATGTAACCTGACAAAACGAAAAAGTTTTACAAATTACAATTCATGAAGTTGCCACATTGTTTTTATGGCGAGCTGTGTTACGAAAGACGCCCCGTAAAAAGCGCTGACAAACGTCTACTATGCCGCGATATTTCGAGATAATCGCTGAAGAGTCACGACTCACGAGCGATAGATACGCTCAAATCGCCTCTTTGTCAAACCGCGCTTACGGCACAGAGTAAAAATATATATACACTTATGTATAGAGGAAAGGAAAAAAAAATAGAAATTGTGTCAGGGTTGTCACAGAAAATGAGGGTAAATTAAACTAAGGCCGGTATAAATAGTCAGTACTTAAGATGCGACCCGGTCTCAAGACACGGTTCAGGCTCTGTGATTGGTTGGCTGTCAAAATTTGGACCAATCACAGAGCCGAACCGCGTCTTGAGACCGGGTCGCATCTTAAGTAGGTACTGACTATTTATACCGGCCTTAGTCTAGCGCCAGTATACGGTTATTGAGAAAGTCTGTCTATCTGTCCGCCCTTCTAGCTTCTGTAATTATGAATATAAATGGATGAAATTTGGTGTTAGCATATAATGTGTATAGATCTCGGTTTTGGAATCATAAAATAATAATCATATTATATTTTTGGGGTGGCTATCCATACTCCATACATGTAAAGTGGGATGAATTTTTTTTTCATTTTGCCCCATTGTGTGGGGTATCTTTGAATAGGTCTTTTAAAATAAAGGCAAGGTTTCATACATGATTTTCTTAACAAAGTGAACCATTTTCGAGTAATCGGCATCCAAAGTGGTTTGTAAGATGGTCCCTCCCCCCTGGCATTTCTAAACTATAGGAGATGGAAACTTGTTAGTTTCCATGCTGATAGATCATGCCAAAAACTCTTTATTTTCAGCGAAATCGGACATTAACGGATTAGACGTGCCCCGACATGCTCTTGGTTAGGTTAGGTTACGCTAGGTTATTTGTTTGATATTATTTGTACTAATATTATAAAGTTATAACATTCATTGGACACAAATTTATATAAAAAAACTGTTATTTATCGTCATGACAACCAACAACACAATATCACAATTTTCAATCTCACATGACATAAAAACTCAAACACGAAATTTGAAAATTTTGACGTCCCGTGACGACTCGTGACGGCGCACAAACTTGACCGGATTTTTGACACTATTGCCGTGTACACGATAGGAGAATTGTGCACACGTCGTATGCTTGTAGTAGTGTAATCTAATCGACAGTTCACTATGTAGATGTTTATCTGGTCCTATGTCTTTAATCTGTTCTTACGGCCTTTATTTATTAAAGCCTTATTTTAAGCAGCCCTAGTGCTATGTACCTAACATAGCACTAGGGCTGCTTAAAATAAGGCTTTAATCTCCTTAAGGTTACCTATGTACATTGTACAAGGCACCATAAATTAAATTGCAAAGGGCAAAAAACCTTACAAGATTTAGATAGGTCATCACGACCAAATAGACCTCACGTTCAAGTTGGCTGGTACCGTCTTCAACATTTTCAAGAATGAGTAGAGTAGAGGATTCCCCTTTTAAATTTTAGCCAAATTTAAAAGGGGAATTATTCAGAAAATAAATTTTATTTCATACTTTTTGTTTGTAATAAGTTTTCCCTTTTTAGTGATATTTGTTAAATTATTATTATTAATACATTTTAATAACTTTTAAAATAAACGATCGAATGTATAATCGGATACGCGCCAAGCTTCCATTAAGTATTGTATATAAGATGATGATGATGACTGTAAGTTACATAATGGCTTGCAGTTCTTTAAACAATGTTGAAATTTCCAAACGCGTATCTTTAAAGACTGGGGAGTTCTGTTCAGTGCTTTTGGATCCAGGATACACCTTGGTGCTAAATCTTACTTTTTGGTAGCATATGCGTAGACTACTTCAGAAAAAGTTGAAATGACTATAATTACCCATATAAATTTTGAGGAGTTCCCTCGATTCCTCATGGATTCCATCATCAGGTCACCACTTTTGTGAAAACGGGACCATATACCCTTTACATCAAAAAAGAATTTTGAAAATCGGTCAACAGACGGCGGAGTTATCGTTGAAAATACAAAAAAAAACAAAAACAAAAAAAACATACAGCCGAACGTATAACCGCCTCCTTTTTTGGAAGTCGGTTAACAAGACTTCTACTAAATGTACCGTATGCCGTACCGATGAAAGATACATTGTATGTTAAGAGGACATAGGTCGAGGATTAGGTTTACAGAACTGCGCTACTTACTCGGTTTGGCGTAGTGTTTAGGCCGGGAAAAAATCTGACAACTCAACAATCATGTGTTATATTTTCAACTCTATTGTATTCGTCCAGAGTTCTATTTTCAGTGCTCTGAATTTTCTCCGGCCTTCCGGATTCCGGTTAATATAGCCCCGACTCTATTAGTATTACACAATATGTACTTCACTTTATAATTGTACGAGTATGGAAATTACTTGCCTAGTTACCTTAACTTGATATTCCGTGGACTTCATTTCATTATTGTTTAATGAATACGCGTGGTCCTTCGAAGCCGGATAGCAAAAACCTCAGTGCCTCCTGCCGTATTCAGTCTAATGCATATGTAGGACAGTCATTTGTAGGACAGTCATTTAGCATTAGTCCTCCTAAGTCCTAGCCCAATAGGGTTATATATTCAGAATTATTTAGGTATTTCTACTTGATAATTGTAAAAAATGTTACCTATCTACATTTTATGTGTAGTTTTGTAATTAAATAGCTAAACATCAAAAAAGTTTCAATACTGACGATTCTACTAATGGTATCGTATACTACCAACATAGTGAACGATAGTGTTCACTGTTGTATTCTGTTGCTGATGTTGTAAATTGAGTGTACCTTACTAGGTACACTCAATTTACAGCATGGGCAATCCCTTAAAGGATCAAGTGTCCCCTCCTCCCGTTTAGTTCGCCCAAATCACAATACCATTACCATCTTTAACTATACACGGCGATCATTTACTTAAATCAGTAGATATATTTTTAAAACAGGTTTATTTAATGATGAAACTAAAAGATAAAAATTACAAACCATACTTTTCCCACGGTAAATTTTATTTTGAAACGAGTCAATAGCATCTCGCTCTATCTCTCAGCTCTATATGGTCTTACATTATTAATTCTTTACCAAAATTGGATGTAACAGCTAATAAAACAATGGGAGAGACCTAATTCATACGAGATGTTGTATTTAAATGAGTATAAATTGTCAAAACTATGTATCAATATTGTAATCTAAGTAGTTTATTGAATTTAAAATTTTCCATAAAAAGTGTTTTATAAAAAAACTTAAATAAGTAATGCTTCATCATGGATTTTCAGCTTGCTTTACAATATATTATAGCTAGCTTACCTAACCTACCCATAGGTAGGTAATTAAGGGAACAGACAAGTAGGTAATTCACAGGAGGTAGGTAGGAGTTGCAGGTTTTATCAGATCTACATTCACTAGTAAGCCTTTTTCTTGGTAAACTTCTATGTTTATAAAGGTCGGGTCATTAAAGTAGGTACTAAGCAGAGATAAAATCTATAAAATGTTATCATTTTTGATCATCCAAAATATTAATACAAAATAGCTGGACAGGTGGACCTATGGATTACTTTTGTGGAATATTTACCACTGCTTCTGTTTGTTCCTACTTAAATACGATCAGCTGGCCTAAATAGGCCACATCGCTCAACATTGCTAAAAGTAAATCATTTGCAGCATGCCTTGCAATTTTGCTAAAAGTTCATAATATTTTCACGTTTTATTGCAGCAATACATTTCATTAGCAGATTCATATTTGTCGATTATGTTGCCACATAAAAAAATGATCTAACCGTAACCAACCGAATAACCGCATATTCTGTATTGGTGTAAAAAATACTAGTCTTAAAGGTAAATCTTGAAGAAATATTTTAGTACTTGCTATTTATAAATAAAAGTTACCAATAAGTACATTAAAATATTTATATTTAACGTAATCAATGAATTATTATTTTTATAACGCTTTTATTAGTTTCACAATCTACTTACTACACTTCTTTTGTTATTTAAAGTTTCATTTGTTTTACTTAAAATGAGATCACATTAAGAACAGATTTTGCGAGTAAAGGCTATTTGTGAAAAATGGTACATTTTTGAACTTTTCATGTAACCGGAAAAATTGAAAATTAATATTAAAATAACAATTAATTAAATTAGAAAAATGGTGATTAATATCGCGTATTTCCTCCACGTGCTCTTATTAAAGTTTCTACCCGTCTAGGCATACTGAGAATGATGTTATCGATGGTCTCCTGGGATAGTCTCCGCCATTCATGAACTACGGCGATTCGCAGTTCACCCACGTTGGCAGGAGCTGGAATTCTGGACTTAACTTTTATTTTCAGCAAGTCCCAAACGTGTTCTATTGGGTTCATATCCGGTGATCTCGCCGGCCACTCCATAACAGTGATATTCATATCATTAAGATAAGCTTGAGTTACCCGAGCGCTATGCGGCCGAGCATTATCCGGCATAAAAACAAAATCGTCACCGATATATGGGGCAAACGGTACGACATTTTCTTCTAAAACTTCTCTGATATAGCGGTCTGCAGCCAGACTCCCTCTGTCAATCACTACCAAGTCTGTGCGAGCTCCCAAACAAATGCCCGCCCAAACCATTATTGATCCACCACCATATGCAACTGTAGTTTCAAAATTTGTCTGAATGTATCGTTCTCCTTTACGTCTGTATATTCTTTGCCTGCCGTCAATTTGATTTAAGAGAATTCTGCACTCATCACTAAACAATACCTTACTCCATTGGTCCGCGTTCCAAAGTCGATGTTCCTGAGCAAAAGTTAACCTGTTTCTACGATGATTTACCTCGCGCCTTGAGCCTTGGCGGGCACAAATGAACCCAAGCCAGCTTCTTCGAACCTTCTTCGTACCGTACGCTCACTTACGGTTACACCCCGTACTGCTTCTAACTCATGTCGGGCTTGGACGGCCGTCTAACGGGGGTTCCTACGTACACGAAGCCGAATGAAACGATCATCCCTACTCGAAGTGCGTCTTTTTCTACCTTGTCCTGCTCTTCTCACATAAGTACCGGTCTTCCTGAACCGTTGGATACCGCGATGGATCGTTGAAACTGGTCGACGAAGATCTCTGGATATCTCTGTAGGTTTGACCATTTCTTCGCATTTCGAGTGCCCTGGCAATCTCCGTTGGGGCTAAGTCAGGCATAATTTAGTCCTCAACTCCAAAAAGATGCGCGATTAAAAAAAACTAACAAAAAACAGTATTTCAATGAAATTTTAAATCAAACTCAGAAGGAAGAAATACTCGAAGTTCGCTCCAGATAAGGTGTATTTGAATAAAATTAAAACAATTGCATAAAATGTGATGTTCAGTTGTTTTCTTAATGAGAAAATATTTCTTTTTAAATTAAATGATGTATAAACCAGCTAGCAATCTTATATGATACTGATATCAAACCTTTATTTTATGTTCCGCTAAATGTGCCGGTGTGTGTACATATATTATAAAAATGTCATAGAAAACTGCGATGGGTATATTTATTAAATTGAAATAATCGTAATAAGTATAAAATACATATCTTATGCGTAGAATAAATACATACGCTCTATGATCTTATGATGTTTACGCATTTATTAAACGTTTACTTACTTTGGAGGCAATACTTTCCAGGTTCCAACTATTGTATAAGCGAAATTTTCCATTATCCATTTTTCAAAAATACGCACTTGTTCAGTGATATTTTTTACTAACACGGCTCACACTAATACTAAAATGCTCTCAAAAGTTTTCATACAATTCTATATTATTATTATTATTATTATTATTATTATTATTATTCTATATTCATTGTATTTATATAAAACACAAAATATTTATTGCGAGACTCCTCACGAGTAACTTTTTATGAATCTGCTATTTGACACTACTGCAATTCTTCTTAAGCGGACCATTTTAGGAATTCTCAATGAAAGTTGTCAAATGAATGTATTTCTGCTTATGAATTGTATCCTAATCAAATTATGAATTGGCGGTCAAGTGGCCGTATCCGATCTTTGGAGTAATTCATAACAAGAATTGAACGTGAATCGCCGAAAGCGGCCTTTTTAGGCCTGCAGCGCTTATAATAGCGGGACAATATAATAATAATATCTATTGACACTTCACACCACGTCAGTCTGGCCCCTACCTAAGTACCCGAAGAACTTGTGTTACGGAAACCGGACAACGAGAATTACATTTAACTATTTTATACAATACGTATAACGTATATAATATTTTAACATTTTTATTATACATATTACTAGCTTTTACCCGGGGCTTCGCTCGCGTGGAATGTGTTCTTGGAGAAGAAACTTCTTCAGCAAATAAGTCACTGCAATATACTTCTGGATACAACATTGAAAATGTTTTTTAGGGTTTCGTTAAAAACGTGACCCTATCACCTCGACGCGACGTGCGAGACCGCTTGATATAACTAATATAATTTTCGCGCTTGAATATTTATTTTATTCAATTCATAATTTAAATCTGTAATATCTTAGAAAGTATTTATTTAAATTGCATGCTGTAAAGGGCCATATTGATCTATATTAAATGCACAATGTATTTAAGGTACTTAATTGGATAAGGATTTACGCTGTATTGCTTAAATTCGCTTCGTAAATAAGCCATTATTTCTCGTAAAAAGTAAATGATAAAAAATGGGTTATCCTTAAGACAGGGGTCGGCAACCTACGGCTCGCGAGCCACATGCGGCTCTTTGGATGTGGAGATGCGGCTCTTTGTCTTTAGTTACTATACGCAAATATTATTTACTTAAAAAAAAAACATTTAAAATCGTTCTAAATCAATGATCAAGGCTAAGACACCATTGCTATCCTCTCAGCTATTCCCGCTGCTGCACTCGCTTTTCCCTGCACCCAGTGGGGGCAACGTGGGCCACCGCCTATTGCCACGCATTTATACGCATTACTCGGAATTCGGTGCAATAAAAAAATCGTTATAAAACGATACGTATTATAACGTTATTTTTTCTAGCGCTGCACTCGCTATCGTTTAATTTATACAAGATACTATATTATTTTGTATCGACGCGACGTTTTGTTTTAGGCTGTTGATTTTATTGTATTTTCGCAAGTGTACATACTTACATAGGTACAGTCTTTCGGGTTTAACCTGTAAAATAGATAAGAATCTGATGTTTCCATGTACGTGTTAATGCGCTTCCGACGCAAGACAGTTTGGCCGTCGGCGTGTTCACCAGTTCTTATTAATAAATATATTAGTTTTGCATCAAAAAACTTTTATCTAGTACCTACTATTTATTGCTGGCAAGAAAAAAAAATTGGCTCTTCGAAAACTCAGAAATTTTGTAAATTGTAATTTTTGTCTATTCCGACTCAAAAGGTTGCCGACACCTGCCCTAAGAGATAAACATATACCATCACGGACTTTTTGTAGACCTTTTTAAGGTGAACAATAATGTAGTACATTATTTTGATCAATCTCGTAGGGTTCAGCCAGCGTTTGCAATGTAAGCGCAAAAATGTGTTTATGTACCACATTAGAAACCTCTAAAATTATCAGTGTTTCTCTACTAAGTAACTAATATTAATATCCAGGGACTGTGGCTCAGTGGTTCAGTGCTTTGGTGTTCAAGCCGGGGGTCGCGGGTTCGAATCCCGCCTAAGGAACAAAAAGTTTTTCTGTGTTCCTGGGTCATGGATGTATATTAAATATGTGTATAATATGATAAAAATCTTAAATATATGTATAAAAGTATTATTATATAACTTCCCGTTTTCTGGTACCTATAACACAAGTTCTTCGGATACTTAGCACGGGGCCAGAATAACGTGGTGTGAAGCGTCCATAGATATTATTATTATTATTAATATAAACCTTATTCTTGAATCACCATATGTATTAAAAAAAACCGCATCAAAATCCGTTGCGTAGTTTTAAAGATCTAAGCATACATAGGGACTGACAGAAAAAGCTACTTTGTTTTATACTATGTAGTGATACACATACTTATTTATTACACGTCCATGACCCGGGAACTGGAAACTTTTTTGTTCCTTCAGCGGGATTCGAAACCGCTACCTGCGGCTTGAGCACTAACCACTGAGCCACAGAGGGCATCAATTAGCCATTAAGATGTGAATTGTGTCTTTGCTTCGCTGAATAATATTCTTACCTATATGTAAACGTATTGTTTTTGTGTCTATAGGAATTTATTTTCTGTAATCATTAGAGTCGAAAAAGATTTTAATCTACTTCATATCCTACATACGATGTTACTTTCTTTTTTTAATTGCCGATTATGTCACTACTTGGTAGAGATTATGTCTTTACGTCTTTACTCAATTCAAAACAACAGTGTGAAGAAAAATAAAACATAAAAAGACCTCCCTTTTTAAATTTTATTGAAAATAAGCAACGGTAATATTAAATGGTTGTAACTCCTTATTTAGTTGAACGATTTCTAATAACTGTGATTTCCTGTTTTTGCTAATTTTACATTAAACCGGCCTAAGTTGATAATAATAATCTACCATTGCTTACCTTCAAAATAATGTTCGTGTTGTACATATGGAAGAAAATACAGTAATAGAAAATAAGTGGATGTACCTACTGAAGACTCATAACGGTGGAAAAATATCGTGAGGAAACCAATGACTTAAAAGAGCAGCACTATAATTATTTTAATATTTTTTATTTTTTATTTCATTTTATTTGATTTTTTTAACCCTCATAACTTAAGTTTGGATTAGATTCGAAGTAAAGACCAGACTACCTTTTTTCGAAGCGTTTCTTCGATTTTTTTAAATAACATGGTACTTTTATCCTCCAATCCCTTAAAGTAGGGGATAAAAATTTGTAAGAGACTTACCTACGCAAATGTTTACTCTAAGAGGTCTGATAATTGTTGTAGGGATCCGTGTTATAAATTAGTAACAATAAAATAAAAATATTGTCATAACTTTAAAAAAAAAAGTGAAGTCCCACCAAAAACATTTTCATGTAAAGTGATGCCAAGAATATACAATATGATACGCACTATCAAAAAGCTATCAGATCTCAAGTAAAACCAAGCTTCTGACTCTACCAAACTTCTAACTCCACACGCCTTAGCTCTACAAGCCTAACTTCACAAACTCGACACGTTAGTCAAGTTATGTGGCTTGCCCTTATCGTTCCTACAAGAATAGTATAACAGAAAAACAGTCCATAAATTTTTCACCTTACGCCCAAGTGAATGTAGCGAAATGGCCAGGCCAGCGAAATGAGATCTGATAGGTTTTTGACAGTGCGAGTCATATGGTATCGTCTTGGCATCACTTTACATGAAAATGTTTTTGGTGGAATGTTACTTATTTTAGCAATATTGTGCAACGTGGTAAAACCTGATACATGAACAGTATACTGTAGGTACACGTGGAGTATGTCAACCCACACTCCACAGTAGCCTGAGGAGCTGCAGCCTAATTGAGCAAAGGCCCAGTACTTTAAAACGTTTGCGGTCAAACATCAATGTCTACTGATGAAAATTACAGTCCATATCAATTATTGCCTATAAACTATAAAGGATGGAAATACGAAATAATGGAAGAGCAACTATAGTAAAGAATTTATAAATATTACGAGGTGCCTTTGAAATCTCTTGTTAGATCGTAAATAATTTGTATTCCACGCTTTAGTAAAGATAGCTCGTTTCATGACGTCTTTTATTTAGTTCGAAAGAGTAAAGACGAGCAATGCACTTGTTACTCTGGTTTTATTTACCATCAGGCAATCCGTCTGCTCGTTCTTACCTACCGGTAAGCTACCACAAAAAAACCTTGCGAGTTGTAATACAATTTTCAGTCGACCTACTTATTTGTATCAATTGTAACTTGCTAAATCTTGAAATACCTGCCTATCTTTTGCAAATTATTATTATAGCCGTTGTAAGGTGATGCCTAGAGCATGTAGCTATGAGCTATGAGCAAAGTAAACTGACCTTTTACGTAGTTATTCATTCTCTTATTAAATCGTATCGTTTCCGCTTTTTAATATAAATCTACCAATGCCTGCTTCTTGGATAACGTATTATTTTATCTAAATTATTAATTATTATTGAGATTATTTACGTGCCTTTTACTAATTTTCTATACCTAACGGATATGGCTACTTTCACGCTAAAAACGACAATACATTGGTAACTAAGAGCTTTGACCTTAAGCAATGCCGTGCATCTAGAATTTGTATTAACAAACTGTCTATGCCGAGCAATTTATACTGCACATCGTAATCTAATAGGAAATATTATAATTTACTCAATTCTTATAATTCAGGGAACGAACACGAGTCATAACATAAATATTTCAATTGCACTTACCTTGTCTACGGAGACAGCATAAATAACACTCGATATTTAGTCCATACACTTCACAAGACTTCCTTCAGACCAACTTTTTAGTGTTCACAAAATATTATTCAAAATCGTCAAACCGGTGTCTCGCGCCGCGAAGGACCGCGTGCATTTCAATGGTTGAAAGTGTAAACTGAGGTTTTTGTATATGTGCCTCTTGCTTCCACTTATACTTGAGACAGAGACGCCAAGATCGAGTTTGGCTAAGACTTTACCGAGTAAGTTCGCCCACAAATTTATTGTTACTTTATCTAATAAACGTCACCTTAAAAGTATAAGATCTGTTCTGTATACTCTGTTCAGAAATGATTTATCTCTTTGTAAACAAAAAGATATAAGTACACTATAATACTACTAATTTAAATGGCACTCAATTATTGTGCAATAAAGAACAATGACACATTTATATGGTCGAATTCAATCTTTTTGTTTACTAAAAAGTTGCATAAAACAAATAAAATCTGTAGAAATAAAAGAGATGTTTTGGTTCATTATTTTTATTATTCTTCCCACAGGTGAATATAACCAGAGTAGCAGTACAACCTAATACAAAGAAATTGGTAACTATTTTCAGGGATACACTTCTGATAACATTCTTGAAAACATGATATATTTATTTAATTTTAAAACATCTACAATGCATAAACTCTTTGAAAACTGGCCAATATGATTCTGAATTGTTTCGAACAAGACGTTACATAGATAAGTAATATCGTAATAGAAATAACCGTTTGGCACCCGAACTAGATGTGAAATCCCTTGCAAACTGCTACATACTACCCTGGCATATTATTTCTTCTAATGATTATTATCGAATCTCAAAAAGAAAAAAATTATCAACAAATATGCATGTAACCAAGAACTGGTAGCTATCGGTTACACGACCACTTGCTAAGCTACTGGAAAGGAGAGTGTAGACTTTCAAATAAATCAGCTATCTACTTTTTTTTAGCTTTTTCGTTAATTTTTCAACATGTGCTTATTAGCGACGGTGTCCAAAAATTCTCAAGCTCTCCCCCAATGTAGAAGGTAAGAAAAATTATCTGCTGATTGTGAACATAGCAAAATAATTTACTGACAAAAGCTTAATAGCCACAGACAAGTTACATGGTGGCTTAAAATTTTTAATGATTTTGGGGACTTCCTCCAAATCACTTGTAACGATTGGACTGTCTTTTCAAAAGCTCACGAATGAACCGTACCAAGTTGCACGCAAAGCGTTTGACTCGTGAAAAACCTAGATATCTTTATCGTATCTGCAACGAATCCTTACAAGTAACCTTGAGTTTAAATCGATTGCAAGTAAAACTATTAGGAAATTCGATTTGTCGTTGATTATGCTAACAGTTTTACTGGCATAGTCCGCTTTAGCCATAGTCCTCAATGGCCAAATCAGACCATTTTGTACAATATTAAATTGTGACAAAACATGATCTAGATGTTATAGATCGTATCAAGTGCATAAGCACATTACATTAGATTAATATTTAATCAAACATAATATTATATGCAACCTTGAAGCTAACATTACATTTTTTTTTAATTTTCTTGTTTTTTTTTTTATCATGAGGGGGATCTTTTTAGCAAATATTGTTAATGGAATAAGAACAATAAAAAATGAACTTACAACGGAAATAAAATGATGAGTAGGAGAAATTAATGATAAAATTAGTTAAAATGATTTTTAAAATACCCAACCTGTTTAGTTAACCCAACTGAACCCAACTGAAAATACCTTGCTAATGAAATACAATTCTTACACAGGATTACAGTCGAGTGTCATACTATATTCCAAACAACGGACAGTTTATTTATAGTAAGATAACTGAGGGTTCTTACGCATAGTTTCGAAACATTTGAATATATACAATAATAATAGCTATTTAGCCATTCCAATGCATGAACTTTGATTTTTTTGTAATTTTTTATCATTTTAATTAATTACAAACAGAGGACACACTACAGAAATAAATACATAAATATATAATAATGTAGCACAGTGAAACATGAAATTGTGTCTAGAAAGGATTAAAACAATATATGTAATATATGTAGGGCCCCACAGGGTAGAATTACTCAGAATATGATTTTCTACTCTGTAAGGAGTGATATTCATCACATCTCTAAAAATGAAAATATAACATATTATACAATTCTTATGATTTACATAAACTATAATAACAGTTACGCCTATATGAACTGTTACCATCCATACTTGTAGTCGTAAATTATATTACAATTTCACATTGCCGCCATTGCAGGAGCACCATTACAATCTTTATCAACTAAAAAAGGGTTTATAACAGAACTCAGGGCAACAAAACTTCGAACGCGTGCTCGTGAAATGGCGATAATATACACTATCAAATAGGTACAATCCACCTTTCGGACAGCGCGTGGGGCCGCGCAGTCCAACGTCAAACAAAACATTACACGATAATTACTGCTAATGACGGCGCGGAACTTTTATATTACAATCCAAACTCACGCGGAACCACCTCGGCACAAACCACGCGGTACTGTTCTGTCGTTAACCGTAGGAACTGTGACAACCGCACGGAACTAATGTGACATTGGTTACCGACCGCGCGGTTACACAACCAACCGCACACGGCGAATCGGTGATCAACCGCCCTGACGATGTGACAACCGAGTAGGGTCGATATTACACATCCAACATCCAGGTACCTTTGTCATAACTAAGCGACCGCGTGGTGACAACTAACTGTGGAACCCAAACTAGCATACGACCGCGCACATCCTATAAATGTTACGGCCCATGCGTATTCCTACGATTAACCTAACCATGCGCGGTCAAACACACAGACCGCGCGCGCCATATCGTTAAATATGCGGCTATTCAATAAAATCTCCGCGTATAAAACCTAGCATTGGACAAACCATCGAAAAAATAGTTCACCTTCAGTAACAAATACTTATAATATAGCACCCAGACTCGAGGATGCTGCCATTGATAGGGCAACCCCTTTTACACACTCGGTTATAACTGTCGGGCAGATATTGTCCGCCATTCCTTACTCTTGATGTTACAATGGTCCAGATGCATAAAATCCTGCCTTCGATATATTTAAACAAAAACTACGGCCGTATAAACTTTTACATGAATTTTGAATAGAAGAAAAACAAGATTTAACAAAAATAAAACTTGCGAGTATATACCATATTAACAAATTGTATAAACAACTTTGGACGATTTTATTTTAAGAATTATATTAGTATCGTCCTTCGCACCTCATGAAATGCTGACGCCCATTCGTTCCGATACGAGAAAATAATACTTCATAATAGTTTATTGTGTAAATTATTTTTAAACAAATACATACGCCGAAAAACCGGTCTTACATGTAAATATTAAGCTTTTTTTAATATATTAATAACTTTTTAAATATAAATAGCAAGCGAAAGCATTTCATGGAGCGACTTCACATCAATATAAAATCGCTACAAAGAAAATGAAAACTAAAATTATTTTTACACTACCTTCAATCCTTCTCGACTACAATTGAAACGATATGTTAAACGCTTCTCTAATATCTTTCTCTATATCGTTCTATGAAAACGCGTCAAGGGCGACGACTTAATTATAATAGTTTAACTATTATTATTGCTAACTCTCGACACACAATACGTTACTAGCCATTACTCGGCTGACGAGAAGGCGGTCTGCAGTTGCGGTACTTGGCTGGTAAGTACAAGTCATGTTAACGGTGATCGTGAATATACCTCAACAAGATGCGAGCAGCACGGTACTCACTAGCGAATCGAAAGGGGATTACATAGAACATTCAACTGAAAACAAAACCGTCGACGGGAGCCAGCATTTAGACCAACTCAACACGATATTAATGTGAGTAAGGTCGAGGAACTTGATTTAGATGTACACTTAATATTGTATTTGAATGATCTAATTTGCGATCTCCCGTGCTCTCGCTCGGCGGCAAAAGAATCGAATTACCGACGGTCCCAAAACGCGGGTCCCACTGAAAACCTACTTCACCCGTCGCCACGAGTCCTACTGAAGCCTTTCATTCGGAAACTTGTCAAAATAACTACGGACAAAAAATATCGAGGAACAGTTCAAAAGCGGGGGACCAGAAGGCACTTTCGTACGAAGCATTCGAACGAATCGAAACCCATCGGTACGGTCTAACGTAAACGGAACTAGGAGACGCAAGACCACGGCACGGCGCGGGGCCTAGCGCGTGAGCGGGCGGTGCGAGCAGCGCAGAAAGCGCGCGTGCGGGCGCGGGCAGGGCACGGGGCAGGCCGCGGGGCAACGTAGCGCGGCTGAGTGGCGGCGTTTGCGATCTGCGCCCGCGTCCGCCTCTGCCTCGCTTGCGCACAGCTGGTGCGCCGCGCTGATAGCCGACAGCAGCTCCTCCCAGTCACGCGACAGCTCGTCCTCGGGTGGCGCGCACGCGGGGGCAGCCGGCGCCACGCACGCGCACGCGCACGCCGGCTCCGCGCTCCAAATGTCGCCGCCACTCGGTCGCATCTTCTTGGCCGAGCCGCCGCACTCGTCGCAAGCCCAGGCGTCCGGCGCGTCGGTCTGCGCGGCCGCATCCCGCTGACGCACGGGGAAGCGCAGGCGGAAGGCGGGGTCGTCGAGGTCCGGACAGCGCTGCTCGGCCGTGAGGTTGAGGCGGCCGTAGTCGATGCTGCGGGTGCGGTACTCGAGGTAGCGCTCGCGCGTATCAGCACGGTAGGCGCCACCGGACGCGCTGCGCACGAACTCCACGCTGTCGAGATCGGCGCGCACGTTGAAGGTGTCGCCGTCGCGGTAGCGCGCGGGTTCAGCGTCGCGCGCGGGGCGAATGGGGCGGAAGTGCGTGCGCGTGGAGGTAAGCAGGTCCTCTCGTGAGGGTGGCGGCGGCGCGACGGGAGGTGGCGCGAGCAGAGGTGGGGCACAGCGGCGGCGCGGTACCACCTCAACGAAGCCGCTGCGTTCGCGGCTGTGGTTGATGGCGGCGAAGGAGCGCATGGTGTCAGCTACGGCGGCCAGCGCGTCGTACAGCTCGTCGCCGTCGTCGAGCGCGAAGTCGAGCGCGCGGGGCTCGTCCTCGATGTTGAGCGGGCGCAGGCGGTCAGGCAGGTCAGCGCCCCCCGGCGATTCCGCGCGCGCCTCGCTGTTTTCGACGGACCAGATGCTCTCGGTAAAAGAGAGGAGGCTGCACTTCTCCACGGACGGGTCGGCGAAGAGATGGTCGGATGGAGAGGATAGCAGATCTTGGAAGTCAATGGGGAGCTCCTGATATTCGTCATCTGGTGTGTTTTGTTGATTCGTCCATATGGCCTCGATGCTGCTGTCGAACTTCGCCTCGAATTTAGCATACTGCTCCACTTCCAGAGGACTACGAACTCTAGGGTTCAGGTCTTCAGTAAAGGCAGCCCACTCAGTGTCAAGGTCGAGACCATCGTTGAAATCTGGCACCATGTTTTCGTTTATGCGTTTTACCTGATTAATTTCTTTTACCTCTTCTGTGACAGTGTTCTCACAAGTACCGTAGCCCTCGTCTAAAGCAATAGCTCTAATGAATTCCTTTACAGGATCTTGAGCTTCCATATCCCACACTCCCTCGTGTGTCATCCACTCAGGTAGATTCTCTTTGCTTTCAAGGGTCTTCCTGTAGCTATTGAAACGTTTTCGGTTCTTTTTTTGGCTGTGGCAGGAATTTCGACGCTCCCTTCCAGATGAATATTTTTTATTTTTTGAGTTCCAATCTTTTGGTGCCAAGATATCACTTTGCATCTTGACCTTAGTTTCTGGAGCTGCTTTTCGACACCAAGCTGGTGGCGGCAAATAGTACTGCAATGGCGACTCTTCTCCTTTTTTCAGAGCCGGGAATGCAGCATAATATCGACGCACAGCCTCTGTTTGTTCTATAGAACAACTTGGCATTCCTGTCAGTGATGCGTCTTCTTGGTCTTTGATATTTTGAAGTCTTGTGCACAGCTTTCCAACAATGTTGTCTGGCTTAGACTCCTGTAATGTGATTACAATCTATTTTAGAAATTTTAGTTTCCATGTCTATTGACAAAATGAGCACAAAAATATATTAAACGATAATATTTTAAAAACAAAACAAAGAATTTAAATGATGAAACAACAAATGATGTGGGAAAAAAAATCTCATTCTCAAGGCTCTATTGTATAAAGGCATATAAAATGCAAATAAATAGTGACAGCATCAAACAATGGTACACAAAATGTATTAAATAGGAACAGCGTGTAAAATAAGTGCTTCTCACAGGCAACATATCTGTTCAGTCGCCGAGAGATCTGGTGTACCACTTTTCAATCTTACTTGGTATAAAGGTTGTAGGTACACTAGATCTTTTGGCTACTGTACATAGATAATATGGTCTAAATCTTTGTCCTAATACAACTAAATAGAGAGAACTACATACAAATTTCAAGTACTACCCAATCACAGTTTGTAAAAGTTGTTAGTAACAAATAGGATTCAGAAATAATTGGTTTGGATGTTTCAGTATGAGATCGGATTACACTAGCTTCAAAAAGTGTAGCTTTAACACTAAGTTCAAGAAAAAATTATAATCTAGTCAAAATTAAGTCATTTTGGTTTCTTTCTAAATATATACTGGTTCAGAGTAAAAGTGTATTCTAATGTATGTTGCATAATTACAACAAGAAAGTATAACTATTAATTTTTAATATTATTAGTGCAAAAAGCAAAAGCCAAGTGTATATTTAACAGCTACCATTTTATTTACGTATATATAAAGTGTGCTAAAATATTTATGTATACTGAAGTATCCAAAAAGCGAATAAAAAACAACACCGTGACTAGGTAAAAAACAAATATTTGTTGCCTATGAATACAAAATAAGATGCATGTCAATGAAAACCGACCTTTCTCAAAAGATTCTTTGTACCATTAACTGTCTTAACCATCTTCTTATTAATATTGCCACTATTACCATCTCTCCCCATCATTGGGTATTGCATAGCCACTTGTCAATAGAAAAATATAATATTAGTTCCTTTGTATAATCTCAGTTACTTAAGACTGTCCCTAACAATGATCGGTATGAAGAAATATGAATTTCAGATAACAATGCAATTATAATCATTTAACATTTAAGATTGTAATGTCAACTCAACCAAAAGATTTGTAAATATATTTCTAATAACTATTGTCATTAGTAATTACAATTATTTAAATCTGTGTCTACATCATTATGATCAAAATAGAAGTGCGTTAACATTTTTATTTAATATAATTTGTTGTAATCAGCAAAGTAATTACTTAATTGGCTCTACTATTTTCACTTTAAGATAGTTATTGAGAACTTGTTGATCAATCCAGTAAACATAGCAATACAATACTAAAAAGGCTTACAAGAGAAAAATGTATAAGAATAAAATATGTAGTCCTTACCTGGGATTAATGTGCAGGTATCAGAAGTTGTTGGATATCAGGTACGATTCTTTTGATGTGTCAGGCCAGCAGGCTAAGGCCTGGCTCCCTCTTTTATGCTTACGCATCCTGCTCGGTACAATCTCTACTCGCAATAAACACCATTAACATGCTTGGAAATCGTGTGTCCATTTTTCATATGCTTGGGCCGTGTGTTTTATCGATCCTTGTAAATACCTCTTACAAACAATACATTCTTATTTCTTTGGCCTGTGGTTTGCTAGTAGTCGTTATTTTGTAATTCTTTCCCTGATTTTCTTGTTTAGTAAATAACATTCATTGTCACTATTTAGCAAAAATGGCGCACTTAGTGCATCCCTTACTTCTGCAAAATAAAACGTAATTTATAATATCACGTGTCGTTTCTAAACATTGTATCAGTATGACTTGCAAGGGCACAAAGAATTTCATGGAAAACCATACCCGCCCCGCCGCGCTAAATGGGTCGATTCACTCGATGGCGCCAAACGTCATTCGAGGGTGGCAAAGGGGGCTATAAATCTTAATGCTTACCAAATTATGATTTTTAACTACGATTTTTTATTCTTGTAAACATTGTGTATATTTCACTATAAGTTTATTGACACTTGATAATACGAGAGGTGTAATCGAAATAATTTCACAAGACATGACAGGGTTACATGATGCACTTTCACTATGGCTATGTAGGCTATTACTTACACCTTTTATAAAGTTTTGGATATGAATAGCGCAGACTCACCTTGAAGAATATATTTATGAGGTTATTTTCATGATATTTTATTAAACACACACACCCCACATGAAAAAAAACATGGCAGCCGCAATAAGTGAGAGTCAAAATTATAAAATATGCGCAACGCCGCGCCGCGGTCAAGTTCCGAGTGACGTCTTCATATCGACCAATAGAACAGCTTCAATTACGAAATTTATTCAAGATGGCTGCTTACAAACCCGTCTTGTACAATTACATTCCGAAATACATTTTTTACGCGCATTGATTCGTTCCCTATTGATGTTTAAGGCCATTAAATAAAAATCTCGACCAATGAAATGAGAGAGAATACTATGATCGCGCCATTTTTTTACCGCGAAATTTAAATAAAATTTTCTTTACAACTTAGTTCAACTTAGCGACTTTCAAATAACATTATTTAGACAAGGATTTCAAAATATATTATAAAAGTGTGGACTATGAGCACATAATAATAATGTATACTTACGTACAGAGAAACACCGTTCATAGAAAATCAAAATTTTGTCAGGGTTGTCGTTGTCACAGAAGATGGGAGTAAATTAAGCAAAGAGCGCCCATGACCTAATGAATAGACCCCCTCTGAGTCACACACGTGTTCGTGCAGGTTCGATGCCGGGTTGTTCTTTGTACCAATTAGACTTTCTCAATAACCGTATACTGACGCTAGACTAAGGCCCGTATTAATAAACCGTTCTCAAACTCGTTCTCAAGACCTTTCTTGGCTGAGACGGTCTCAAGTAACGATTAGCTTCTCAAGATGGTCTTTAATTCATAGTATGATCTCAAGACAGTATCAGTTGATAACATTATTGAAATCACTTACTCAACTTTTAAGCGTCATCTACACGATAAAGAACGAATAAAATAACGTTTCGTTTACACTCCTACAAAGAACGGATTTATTGATTATACATTGCTTCAATATTTCTTTTTGCCTTTACTTATTCCCTTAATTATTCATAAAACCCACTCATAAGGCAGAGTTTTCGTCAACACAACACATTGGCGAATCACTAAGGAGCCACTTTAAAGAATAAGAACAAGAAAAACTTTTTTTTCGAATGGCAATGATCCGCATTCCATTTTACGTAGTTGTTAAAAAAATATGCATATTAATATGCTAGACAATAATAAATATTAATATCTATGTGAAATATATGAAAATCACTTTTTTTCAATATAAAAAATACAGATTAAACTTTTTTTGGTATTTATATTATTAAATATTACATTTTTAAAAAGAAATATTGAAGGAATGTATAATCAATAAATCCGTTCTCTGTAGAAGTATAAACGAAACGTTATTTTATTCGTTCTTTGTCGTGTAGATGACGCTTAAAAGTTAAGTAAGTGATCTCAATAACGTTAACAACTGATACGGTCTTGAGATCATACTATGAATTAAAGACCATCATGAAAATGAAATATTTACTTACCTATTAATATCCTTAGGAGGTAAAATATGAGATTTTTATTTATTCTATTATTTTTCATACACGCAGTACAATACATAACCCCCTTTTTGTTTTATATTATTTGTATTTAATCATCACTATCACTACAAAGTATAAAACAAAGTAGCTTTATCTGTCTGTCCCTATGTATCCCGATATCTTTAAAACTACGCAACGGATTTTGATACGGGTTTTTTTAATAGAGTGATTCAAGAGGAAGGTTTATACAGGGTCTGTCGTAAATAATGGATAACCCGTAAACTGGAGTTGGTCCGGATGTGAAACTGTAAGAAAATCGTATTTTTTTGCTAGGGTTTCTAACCATATGAAAATGGCGTAGCATTTTATACTTTTTTATAAATTTCGATACTTTTTTCGTTCATTCCGTTGTCATTTCATCAAATTTAGGTATTTCTGTGTGATTTTTTTAGTATCATACTCCTGAAGACGTGTATTATTTAATTTTAATACAATTTTAGGTGTTTTTAACGTAAACAATTTTCAAAATCATCTTTTTATGCTTCTTTTCAAACTATTTTTTTCTTAATGTCAACTTTGATCATTTACTGTGAAAAAAAAAGTATGGCGCTATAGCTTCCCATTATCTTAATAAGTTGTCTAGTATGTGTAGTTTCTAAAAAGGTATTACAATGTGTACTTTACTAGTAATATTAAGTTACAGGAGCGAGATCAATATCAAGGTCAGAATTCAAAATTTTTAAGTATTTTTTTATAAAAGGTTATAAAACTTTGTCATAATGATATGAAATTACCGGGCCATGGCAGAACAATGTTTGGGAAACACTGGTCTATGGCATTAAATTAAAATTATATGGCTTTATTCTTGAAGTTTTTATCTATTTATGTATATTATTTTTGTTTATAAAGCTCATTATATATTAAGTACCTTTAAATAATGTTCCTTAATTTTATTTCCTATTTAGCATTCCTTTGCAATATGAACACAATTAAATATGAAGATTCAAGCGTAAGTATAGTATACTTACTAGCGTTATAAAATCGATAGATTTCCATATTGGAAAGACTCGAGTGCGCAAACGCGAATATTCATGTCTCCCATCTGATTTTAGGCAAATTTTAGGTAGATAGGAACTTAAAGTATTAACAGACGTACGAATTTCTGCAGACCAGGGATTTGGTTGCCAACTTAGGAGTTTCTCCCTAAAATTAGGGAAAAAATTCTCTAGATGGGAGGATTTTTTAAGGTTATTTTTAGAGGTTTGTATTTTTTTTTAAATTAAACTAACTAAGTTATTCGATCGATATACATTATATATCGAAAATAAACTTTTAGAAGTATATTTTAATGTAAAAAGTCAGAATAATATTGGAAGATTTTTTTTTTATTAATTACTAGCATTAATTGCCCGCGGCTTCGGATTCCTAATTCATTATTTTGCCGTACTCAATTCATACGAAATATCATGCAAATGTTATGTCCAAGGAAAAAATGTTTCTTATTAACTGTTATCACGTATTTTACCCCCTTAGGGGTTGAATTTAGAAAAATCCTTCCTAGTAGATGCCTACGTCATATGAGAAATACGTGTGCAAAATTTCAAATTTCTAGCCTTACGGGTTTGGCTTGTGCGTTGATATATCAGTCAATCAGCTTTGCCTTTTATATACAGGGTGTCCGGTAATTAATGGATAACCCTGAAATGTCTTATAGTAGAACGTATAGCCGTTCAAAAAAAAGTACAAAATAAAATCTATTATAAGTAGTACCTAAGTTAAGTTCTACTAAGAGAAAAGTCTATTTTTTTTTAGTTTATTTTAGTATTTTGAACACTATGACGAGAAATGAATGAATTACATCGGTTTTTTATTGTTTTGATATTATACAGTGCTATGCTGATAAATAGACAGTAAATAGTATGACAATTGCACTTTTTTTTAATATGCAAGTTCATTTATTTTAGAAAAAATGGCATAATTTTTTTTATCGAAGTTTAAACATTTTGGGTATTTCTTATACCTATTAAAATGTATCATGCCTTCATGAGTGACCAATATTTTTTTAAATAATGTCGGTTTCAGCTACTCGGGCACTTCTTCTAATAAATTGGGGAGATCATTTTGGAGAAACTCCAAATAACTTTGCCCAATTAGATTCCCTGGTAATTCAAATAGTCCAATAATTATTATTCCGTTTACTATTTCAGTCCAATAGTTAATTTTAAATCGGTATTGTGACCTGTCTTCACGCATAAGATGGGGATATTCTAGTTGCCAACTGTGTAAATTGTGAAGGTTGTTACATTTGCATTAGTACATTTTTCTCCTTTTCTACATTAATAGCAATAATTCACTATTCATGGTAGATAAAATGATGAATTGTACCATTATAAAATCTACTTGAAACCGACATTATTTTAAAATATTGGTTACTCATGCCTTCATACATTTCTTTTATACCCAAAATGTTTAAACTTCGATAAAAAAATAAATTATGCAATTTTTTCTAAAATAAAAGGACTTGCATATTTAAAAAAAAAAGTGCAATAGCTAGTCAAACTATTTACTGTCTATTTATGAGCATAATTCATTAATTTCTGGTCATAGTGTTCAAAAAACTAAAATAAACTAAAAAAAATACTTTTCTCTAAATAAAACTTACCTATCTTAGGTACTACTTATGATATATTTTTTTTTGTATTTTTTGAACGGCCATAAGTTCTACTATATGACATTTCAGGGATAACCCTGATAATAAAAGGATAACCTTTTACTACCGGACTGTATATAGATTTATCAGTTTATTTATGTAAATATTTTTGTGAGTTGGAACACTGCATAAAAATCAGAATGCACTTTATATAGTACTCTGTGCTGATACAATAGAGCTGAAAATCAAACACACGAGTGTAGTGCTGTCATAATGGTCCGCTCCATGGAGGTTTTCTCTAACCTCCATGGTCCGCTTCATACCATTTAAATTTTATAGGAAAATTTCACTAATACGCCAACCTTGTTAGTTGTTCTGACATACACATAATCTTCTTGCGTTTTAAAAACATAGCCTAAGGCTACGACCTCTTCTCAAACCTACCAAAGATATTATATTGTAAAATATTCATAAAAAGTACTTACTTACTTTACTATTGATTTCTTATGTTTACGCGAATATTGTTCATTGTTTTAAACACTTACGGATTGTGTCGCAGTACACTTTTCTTTTTCCGACGTTTCGGCTACTTTCCAACGGCCGTGGTCACGGGAGGACCCTAATATAAAAAAGTACTTTGTGGGGAGGACTGAGGTGGCAGTAATTGTCCTATTTGTTGAAGTTGTTCAAACTACCCGAAGATTTTTCAATTATTTTTGTTCCGAACCAAGCAAAACATACGAACAGTTTCTCGAAGCCGCGGTGTTTTTTAATTAAATTTTATTTATTACTGGATCCCAACTAGATGGCAGCACCCTCCCATGATGGCAATGGTGAGTCCCACCACCATCCTTCAGCAGCTGTGAAGGATGGTGGTGGGACTCACCATTTAAATATCTCCTCCCCCAGTGTAATGTAACATTCCCCTTCAAGATGTAGGAGTCAAACACGACTGTGACTGCGGTCTCTCCTATATAGGGCAAACTAAAAGATCCATCAAAACCCGCGTTTCAAAAAAGAAACACATCGCAGATGTTAAACACCGTCGCAACAATAAATCTGCAATTTGCGAACAAACATGGATCAACCTCGCCATTAGATAAAATTTGATAAGCCACAAGTACTGGCAAAGGAACACCGTTATCGCCAAGAATAATAAAAGTACCCTAATTCTAACCGAGAAGATGGCTGGGTGCTGCCATGATTATGTTCATATGCGCCGCGCCGCGCGCAGCCCGGAGGGACCGTTTCATTGCTGTCGACTCTGGGTAAATTTTTGACATCACCTTTACTACCTACATGCGCACCCTAGATACATCGAAGAATCGACAAAATGACAGATTGAAGAAACATTAATACCATTCGGAGCATAATAGATTTTATTGTAAGGCAGCAAGTTTGATGCATCGTCGTTATGAGAAACGACATTTTTCTTCCCGAGCATGAGCTCACAAAATGGCCTCTTTTGACAGCTAAAGTAGAAACGTTTTCTTAATTCAATGTCAAATAGTCTTACAATAACGTCAACTACTCCACATCATGGCGGTCCAAGACAAATAGTTTCTTTACTTTCATTGGCTTTCAGTCATTTACTTGAAAGTTTGATCATTTTTGACAGATTTCCCGGCAGCCATTTTAAAAATATGGCTATTTAGAAAAGTTGACTTCTATTGACGACCATGTTACAGTGGATTAAGAACTATTTTGCAACGAACTGTTTTGGATATAATATTTCTTCTTTAAAATTATTTCTTCGGATCGCTATACTAAGCCCGCAGAAGCCACATAGATGGGAAAATGGAATTGTGGAAATCAAATTGATTTCACGTAATCATAGGTGCGTGTCGTCGGTAGAAAAATAAAACTAAGAATATTCTTACGACATCTGTATTCTCCTATACCCTTAGAGTTAATCAAGATTTAAATCTGTTTGAAAAATATATTGCCTTGATTCCTTTACAAATTCTGCTAAGCAATATAGGAATATTATATTTATGTAGTAAATACAAAAATGTTCCGTAAACATTTTTGTACAAGGTAGCATTAGATGCGAATTTAAATCAGCTGAAAAATTAAACACTTATTTAATATACTGAATATGAAGTTGTTGTATTTAGTGCATAGGTTGTTTTGATGTTTATAAAATAAATCACGATTAAAAATATATTTTGTCAAAGACAATTTGCGCTAACCTTTATAGTAAACATAAACTTAAAAAAAATCCACTATGTAATATGTTTTAACGATCACAGAGATGTATGAATAAATATAAAATTACTTACAATGTGACAAACTAAGTTAATATGACAAAAGTTAACATATTATATAATTAACATAATATATCAAAACACTAATCATTTCTAACAGGTTATAGTATCTTTAAATTATGTTGCCGTTATTGTAATTTGGTTAAAAAGGTTGCATTTTGGTTTTTAGCGAGTAAGTCACTATATACTATATACATAGGTACTGTAAATGGAAAAATTAACGAAGTAACATTTTTTATGGATATTAGGTGACACTGGAGAGTGATTAATAAATATGACATAAAATTAAATGAAATACGATACTTTAAATATCGTTTTTTCAAAGCATTTTGCACAAAGCAAAAACATATTAAGTATACCTATGTGCTGATCCATCTGAATGTAAGTACTTTAAGTATAATGATTGAACAAAATATCTTATGAAACTTAAAATAATACATCAAGAAAAATATTTGTACGTATT
This sequence comes from Phengaris alcon alcon, assembly GCA_037179445.1. NCBI lineage: Eukaryota > Metazoa > Arthropoda > Insecta > Lepidoptera > Lycaenidae > Phengaris > Phengaris alcon. The sequence goes on along the minus strand of JAYRCH010000130.1, from coordinate 1,431,580 downwards.
TAACGGAATCAATTTTATATACACAAATATTATATTTGAAAAAAATTATTGTCGTTCGGGCATATGCATGTACAGTTTCATAAATAATTTCATAGATAAATGACGTAAGATATTCTAAGTGCACCCAAATTACAGTGCATTACAGTGGAATATTCGGATTACCAACTAGGTATTATAAATGAAACGAACAATATAAAACATTCCAATGACCTTAAATATTTAAGTACTGCTATTAAAAAAAGTAAAACATTCTAAATTTAAATTTGAAACTGATCACAATTTCAAGTTAGAATGCAATGACATGTAATATTTTATTGTTGGCAACCCTGAAATCGAATATCGAACGACATCCTTTCGAATTTGCCGCGGCAAATTGCCAGGAAAGCGTAAACTGTTAAAGAACCGCTACAATCATATTTATTAACAAAACATTCACTCAATGGCTCTCTGGTCGTTTACTGCTTTCCTCTGGTTTTGCTGCTTTCTTCGTGACGATGTCTTCGCTCTTCGGCATGTTTCGTTCCTCCCCAAATTTTTCTACCGCCTTCTTCATTTCCCGCCGCTTTTGGGCTTCACGTATCAAGTCGAATAAACTCTGAAACAAAGGAAACAATTCAGTAATTCTCGGAACTATCACAATGGAACGTATGAGTAATTTGTTTTCAAGGTTAACCTAAATTATAAATTATTTTGTTATTTATATCTTATGAACAAATGTTTAAAAAAACAAATGATAATTGATAACCTACATAATATTACAAGTTATTACGTATAAGTGCCACCTTCGATATGAGTTTGTTCATTATTGTCAGAAAAGATTATATCATTAGGGTCAATTCACAACGAAACGATACGCGACGGGGCGCTGCATTTTTAAGATATAGATTCAAAATTGAACTTCATTCATTACACAAGAAGAATGAATATACATGTTTCGTTCTAAAGTTTGAATGTCAAGATGCACAGCGCTGCACAGCGCATATGCAGTGTATGACTGATTGATGTGAAATGAAACTTGCATTTTTGTGTAGTGAATATAGTTCAATTTTGTGTAGCTATCTTAAAAAATGCTGCGCCGCGTCACGTATCGTCTCGCTTCGGTGTGAACTGTTACTGTTACACAATACAATTTTCCGTCTGAGGAACAAAGAAGTAAGAGTAAGAGTTCTAAGAGTATAAGATTGGGTAGAAACATGCTTTATTTAGCTCACTTGCCCTCTTACCACATAACCCATTTTACCCTATCTGACAAAACTAGCAAATAAAGACATTTTCCTACCTTCCCATCAGTATCAGCGCTCTTGTCCTGCTCTTTGGCTGCCTTGGCCGCTTTGTCCAGGGCCTTCTGTATCTTACTCTCCACCTCTAGAATCTCCTCCTTGTCGAGTAACTCTATCAGCTCGGCCATTTGCTTCTCAGACAAATTCACATTCTCGTTGCCTATGATCTCTAGCATCTGTGAACAGATTACAATAATTATTAGTTTTTTGTACATATACTCGCGACATGTCAAGACAGTCAGTTGAGATAAAGTATGAAAGTTTATGCAAAATGTTCCTAAGGAATTATTATCATTAGTTTTGAAGTCACTTGCTGACTGACTAACAACACATGAGAATTGAGGACTGAACATTTTCCCCTAATCAAAAGAAGCCTACATGCGTATCTAAAGTTTATCTATTTATTTCCAAACTTAAATCTATATTTACAGGACATTATCCTAATATGACAGACTAGTTACTAATAATAAACAATAAACATCAAAATCATAATAACTAGTAAAGTAAATTTATTAGATATCTAGAGAACAATTTCATACTTACATAATACAACTTATTTAATATTATTTTTTAAATAATTTGTCCAAGCTGTATAGAAAATATGCATTTTTAACTGACTTCAAAAAAGGAGGTGGTTATACTTTGTTATTGGGTATATATATATATATGACTTTTTCTGAAGTAACCCAAGCATAGATGAATTATAAAAGTAAGCTTTTGTACCAAGGTATACCCTGGATCCAATTGTTGTTATCCAATCCAATATCCATATAATATATATCACTTTCATAAAAGTATAACCTAGTAAGTAGGTAGAGTATACAGCTATTTATTAAATATAAATTAACATTATGTTCGTTTGCCTGTTTCACAATCCTACTACTATTATAAATGTAAAAGTTTGTGAGGATGTATGGATGTGTAGACGGGTAGATGTTTGTTACTCTTTCACGCAAAAAAATTCTGAACGGATTTTGATGTTTGGTATGGTAGTAGTTTAAGCTCTGGATAAACACATGTGCTACTTTTTACCCCGAAAAAGTATAGTACTTCCATGGGATACTGTATTTACGCGGTCGGAACTGCGGGCAAAAGCTAGTCTACTGATAAGTCAGATAGCTTTTAAGCATGTTTAGTCTCTGTCGCTTTAAAATAAAATTAAATTTATAACGAGTGCGCTGGAGACCGTGCCCTCTCGCTCGCACCACTGTGCGAACGCTCCGTTGGCCAGCAACACACGGGCACACGGACCGTGTGGTTCGCGTCCGACTCGTCCCCGCAAGGCCCCCGCGCGCTATCGATCTGACTAGACGATATTCGTTAATACTATGTCTTTTCCCGCATTTTCGGCTTTGTTTACGATACCTATAATTTTCGGCCTATAAGTTAGTAATATGTTTTGTAATAAGTGAAACCATTGCTAAAAACTATATTGTGAAATTGTGTTTCTTTCAATAAAAATTTGTGAGACATTTCGGTTTTCATTTATTAAAAATTTCCGAATAACCTATTGGTATTAAGATACCTTTAAATGATTACATGTAGGTGATAAATGGAGTAAAATTATAACACAGTGGTATCCTAGAGGCCACAAAAGAAACAGAGGGAGACAATTCAAAAGATGGACAGATGATATAGAGCAGGGAGGAGGAGGGACGTAGGCCAGCTGTCCTACTACTAACATTAAAATGAGTTTTGCCAGGGAATTCAATGGGTGACGTTGTGGATTGTGGGTTTTGCATTCCTTTCATAAATTTGTGTTATTTCGGTTCTTAATGTGTAATATTAGTAGAATATTAACCATTAGATATTTGTTAACGTGCATAAGTGTGGGCAAGTGGTACAACTTTTAAAAACGTGCTATTTTGAGTTTCCCTCCAAAACTCCTTAGGAACTTTCAGTAAAGCTTCTACCACTTTACTGAATCGACTGACATGACTCATGGACTGCAGTGACTATTTATTTGGACTTTGACTAGACTTTAGACTTGACGATTTAGGAATACGGTGTTGAAAATTTAAACGAAAGTTCTATTTCCCGCCTTTTTAACTTCACACTGGCAATTGGTTATAAGCCGATGCCATATAAAAATATAAAGAAAAAAAACTTTAAAATGTCATTATTTTGACATAAGAACTTTTTAAATTATGTTTTATAAAGTTCAAACGTCAAAATAAAACCTATTTCCACTTGTCAGTTGAAGTTAATAGGGCAGCTTGATTAGATTGGCGTACGATAGAGAGGAATGGAGGAGATTAGGAGAGGCCTTTGCCCGAAGGCACACAGATTTACACAGTGAACGTATTAAGATATAAAGAACAACCTATCACTGTAAAAAAACCCGTTAAAAAGGCTATAAATAAATAAATGTTACGCATACCTTCAAAACATCATCAATTTTGAGCTGGCCATCGAAATCGTCATCCAGCCTGCCCAGTACATCTTGTATAAGCTTCAATTTAGCCTCATCTGGAACTTTCTGTAAGCTCTTAATGGAATGCATCAATTCGTCTATCTGAATCAGGTGTTCTTTAGCCTTTTGTGGTTCGGATTTTGTCTGTTCCAGTGTTGATATCAGTTCTTTTTCTTTGCTTTCCAGTTCTAGTAAAGCCGAATCTAATTTGTTTATCATGTTATTTACAGCACGGTATAATCTGAAATGAATGTTGTCAATAGATCAACACAACAAAAGTTAAAATTTAAATATAATAATAACAATAATATCTATGGACGCTTCCACACCACGTCAATCTGGTCCTGTACTAAGTATCCTAAGAACATGTATCACAGGTACCAGACAAACGGAAATATATTTAATACTGTTATACTATACATATATTTAAGATTTTTATTATACTATACATCAGTGGCGAAGGGTCTAAAGAACTCCATTCTTACGGCTTCCCTTTCAGATTACCTCATGAAGACCTCCAGCTAAAACTAGTATATGGAAAACAATAATATCTTATACAAGTCAGGTCGGACAAGCGATAGCGCGATGTAGACCGACTCAAGCGACATTTATGCGCTGTACGTTGCTACTTTGACACGAATATTGGAATCACTGATCTCTTTATAAGCCAATATATTCGGGAGTTATGGTGGGAGATCATAGGAACCTTATCTCGTTAGAAATAAAGTTGAAATTCCAACTTATATGCCGCAATATTCGGAGCTATAGGAGATCATAGGAACCTTATTTTGTTAGAAATAAAGATGAAATTCAAACTTAGGAATATGCTGAAATATTCGGAGTTTTGGGAGATCATAGGAGCCTTATTTTGGAAACAATAAATTTGAGATTCAAACTTGTTTTTAATAGCCGGCTGGCCAACTAAAGAACAATAATGTTAATATGATTTGTCCGTTGACAGTTCGAAGTAATTAAGGGCTATTTTTCTGTGATATTAACCTGCAATTTTGTAGCTTTCGCCAATGAGGAGCCGTTATTAGATAATATCAGGTGCATCATGAGACGAATGAATTTTGAAAAGTACATCGGCGGTACCTCAGCCGCGCGTCCTTGGATGTAAAATCATGTTATTACGTTAATAATTATATATTGTTATATAATTAATAATTATATAACAATATATATAATTAATAATTATATTGAGCAGTGAGAAGTGATAAATATAATTCGTCCTAAAGTTTAAACTAATACGTATTTATGTACTTATACAGGATGTGGCGTAATTAATGGATAATCCTTCACCTGCAGCTGGAGAATATCATAACGGATCAGAAAAATACAATTCATGTTTAGTAAAAGTATCATGGTTTTTTAGTTATCGGCTATTTTTTTTAAATTATGAAAATTTTACCCTTGCTCACTAATTTTGTTGTCACAGTCGCAAAAACATGAATTATCTCTATCAGGTTTTTATTTATTATACTTGAATAGTTGTAATTATTTGTAAGCTGTTCAGTCAAGTCCCCATACATTTTTTTATGATATGTGCGATCAAACACAAAGAAAAAAAGATTTGAAAGAAAAAAACTTATTTTAGGTAGCATTTGTAAAAATAAAATAGGCAACAGCACAAAAGTGACATGATACATTTGATAATACATTTATTTATTATACTATTCAAGTATAATAAATAAAACCTGATAGAGATAATTCATGTTTTTGCGACTGTGACAACAAAATTAGTGAGCAAGGGTAAAATTTTCATAATTTAAAAAAAATGGCCGATAACTAAAAAACCATGATACTTTTACTAAACATGAATTGTATTTTTCTGATCCGTTATGATATTCTCCAGCTGCAGGTGAAGGATTATCCATTAATTACGCCCTGTATATGAATATTGAATGTGAGACTACTTAGTACTTGTGTTGTGTTTATTGTTGGTAATAAATCGTTTGAATAAATTGACTTTTACGGTAAGCGGAAAGTTGGATACGTACCTACTATCAATTGTAATTTGTAGTTATCATAATAATAGACGATCATAATATTATATATTATTATTTAATAGGCGGTAGTACCGTGGAAGTATTTTAATATTATGATTATTTTACAATAGTTAACTAATACACAGTAAAACATTTTATTATTAAGTACCTATTTTGAAATATACCTAACTGTAAGTATTCTTATAGTTACCTAAGTATTTACAATTTCTCTCGCACACGACACAACTCTACTCGCTTGTAACGGCCTTGACCATCATACATAATATGGTGCTAAATTTCTATGCTATACATATATTTAATACACATCCAAGACCCAGGAACCCAGAAAAACTTTCTGTCCCTTCGGCGGAAATCTAACCCGCGACCTCCGGCTTAAGCGCCGACACGCTAACGACTTATCCACAGAGGTCGTAATATAAAAATATAAATCCCGTAATCCTATGCACCGATGCGACTTATTATGACAGTATAATTAAACAGGTATTGTAATTAGTGATTTTTAGCATTCAAAATTATCTTAAGGATCATAATATAAATACATAATAATAGGTTGGGGAAAAAGAAATCAATTTTTTTTTCGGTAGATGATAACGTATTATAGCATAGACCGATGACGTAAAGCATCGATCGAACAATTTCAAATTTATGCTCGTTGTCAATGTGACAAATTTATAATAAAAAAAAAAACACATTGCTGTTTTTTTATTGGTCCTGCAGTTGTGAGTTACAGGATGTTAAAAATGAAAATCAACAAAAAGAAAATTTGATATATTTTAAAGTTTTTCTTTGATAAAGGCGAAAATACTAGCCAGGTAGCTGAAATTGTGAAAAGTGTTTATAGTGCTGATACTGTAACACCTAATTACGTGAAATTTTGGTTTCGTTTAGACATTTTTGATGTTAAGGAGTGCATCTTTCACATCAAAAATGTCTAAACGAAATGTCTCGCACAGGCAGACGCGTCGTCGAAAATGTCGATATAATCTCAGAAATAATCGAAGTTGACTAACATAGTCGTAGCATCGGCCAGGACAGCCAGCCAGCAGCCAGGCCAAGATCGACCATAAAACAGTTTTAAACCATTTACGCAAAGTTGGATACAAAAAGAAGCTCGATGTTTGGGTGTCGCACTTTGAAATTCAAGCAAAAATATTGGATTTACTTTTTCCCCAACCTAATATTATGACGGTTTTAATTCCCTTTAGACAATTTTAAAAGTGATGAGTGTTTTGCAAAATTATAAGCATAATAATATATTGCAAAATAATATATAATACTTTGGTATTTCGGAAATCGATGGCTAGTGGTAAATTCTCTATTAGGTGATGCGAGTTTCCATGCTGATAGTCTATGCTAAATACCCTTTAGGAAAATTATGTTGAGCGTAATCGGACAATAATTTTGCACATTGATAGTTACGGAACCCTCCTTAGATATGTCTAGACATGCTCATTGTTAGGTTATTAATTATTCGAAACTTCATTAAAACAAATTCTTTACCTCCTAGCACCCTTAGTCAGTTTAATGTCAGCCTGTTTGGTCTTAACCATCTCATTCATCTCCATAACATCCTCACTGTACTCGGACAGTTCCTCCTTCAACTCCTCAATGCTTTCCTTCTCAATTAGTAAAGACTTCTTCTGCTCCGCTGTAATTCATGAATTATTCTTTAAATTAAATTCTAAATATTTAAAAAGAAAATCATGACTTAAAACATTTTAAGGGTTCCATACCCAAAGGGTGTGAAAAACAGTGAAACAGACAAGTAGTGATGAGTCAATGTACAAAATTCTATGTACTCCGCAACCGCACTTTGCATTACTCATTGTTTTATAAACACTATTATCCAATACTTAAGGTTGAGATAATGATACAAAGTACAAACATTTAAATACATACCTAATTTTTCTAAAGCATCCTCTATGACCTCCATATCCTTGCTAGATAGACCTTCCTCTGTTTTTGGTTTGGAGTCTACGACAATCACTGGTGCAGGGTCTACCATGATCGGAGTAATATCCTCTGAGATGATGGGTGCTTTGTCCTTGAGTTCCTCCTTCTCTCTCTTCTTTGCCTCAAGTAACTGCTTCTCTCTTTCCGCTTCCTGCATTTCCTGTTTCTCTTCTTTAATCTTCTGTTCCTCCAATTTGATTGCCTCTGCTTTGGTCTAGAATTGAAAATTACGACTCTTTTGTTTCATAGACCACTTTCAAAATTTTGCTGGATCCGGTGGACCTCCTGCATCTACATTCTACATTACTACCAATTTCAAAATCTCGAAAAAAATGTGAAGATTAGATCTATCTATCTATGGAAACTTGCGTTGTGGCTGAGTTTCAATGACGAATTAAACAGTTTTCGAAAAAAAAAAGGTTAGAATTGATTGCTTGATAGGGTTAATTAATTATTTGATATGAATTATTTATAAAGTAGGTAGACTAAACAAATTTATTGTGTTGTGAGTGGATGTCAAAAAAGAAAAGTTGGCCAATCGAAAAAGTGACTCCATCCAACTTTACTTTTTTTAAATCTACAGTGACTCAGCACAAGGACCAATCAATTCTCACAAATTTTATTTAGAAAACGTCCCATTCGGAGTGGTAAAAAGAAATATAGTATATTTCCTTGTGTTGTAGGTATATATATTATATATTCAAATATATAAATTATTACATTAATAATTATTATTGTTTTAACAGTTGTAATATAATCAAAATTAAACACTTATTTATAATGTAATGTAACTTCTACAATGGTAATTACAAAAAAAATATATAATTTTAATGAGATGGATGTACTTGATGGATTGACAGCAAATTATCAATATTTGGCTTGAGTTTTGTGAGGAATAACCGCAAATCTCCCCGTTCTGTGATATTCAATCTGTTCCTTTTTTTAAAAAATTCAAGTTTTAATACAAAATGTTGAAATGCGCCCTTTTAGCATTAGGCACGCGATATTATATTATATAGGCAGGTACGTACTAACTTTTCCGACACTGGTAATCAGTATCTATTCACAATATCGATTCACTTTTCTTTATGAAATTTCGGAAACAAATGAGTAACGTTTATCCTTGTCATTAGTGTTTATATTGGTGAAGAATTAAACACGTTCATACAAGATTGCAAGTACATACACAAGTCGTCGCTGAGCTTCTTAAAATATTATCTGCCTATATTGATAGGAGATAATTGTCTTATTGAGAAGGTTTAATTTAGGTATCATATTGTTTGAGTTGTTGTATTACCGTATAATTGACAGTGTGGCTCAATAAGTTATAAATGAAATTGAAAAAGGAAAGAGGCATAGGGCCGGATAGCTCAACTGGTAGAGCACTCAGCGCGATACCGACATGGTCTGGGTTCGAGTCCCAGTTCGGAACTATCCATTTTTTTTTAAATTTATTTATAAATTGTCTTATTGAGAAGGTTTTATTTAGGTATCATATTATTTAAAATAACAAGCCAACATTTTAGTTCTTCACTATCGAAACCAAATTAATTTTCATGCACCCCTGCTTACGATTGTAGACCCCCATTTCTTGTCACGTCCAACATAGACCCCCGTCGAGTCTCCGTGGACCCCTGGGGGTGGACCCCTGGACCACTTTGGGAATTACTGATTTAATACATTACAATAAACACCAAATCTTGTAAATAAATATGAAATAAAATTAAAAGTATCTAAAATAATTACTAATGAATTAAGTTATAAGAAAATGTACCATAGTGATGTAATGTATTTTATCAGCAAAATAAAGGACCTCAGTGAGTTCTTAGAGATTAGATTGACAAATAAATTTATTGTAAGTTTCACTCCAGCACAAATATGGATACAGTAGTAACTGGACGTAACCTCAAGAGGACATATTTGCAAGAAGAAACAATACTAATAGACAGAAGTACAGACATCAAAATATAAAGATAACTAATTTTGGGATGTGACTTAGCCCACATTCAATTGGGTTTCTTAGGACCATGAAATCTGTTTCTCGTTGACACATCTTCATTCCTGTGTTCTATTTCTCTTTCAGTTTATTATAGGTACTGTAAACTTGAGAGATCCCTGACTTACTTTGTTGTTGCTCATAGCACAAATGGTGCACAAACACTATGTCTCGAGTCTCACGGACTGTGGTTGAAGAGATTTTATTGTAGACATGGCCTGTTCTTCCAACACTAATAATTTGTTATTATTAAAGTATTTGTATTGCAAATACTATAGCATAGCATTTAAAATAATGTTGAATATTCATACACTTATGATGGATTGTACAATTTCTGCCCACTAGCAATTGTGTCTTTTCAAATACATTCTCTTCAGATTACGTCCAGTTGCTACTGTGTCCAGTCTCTAGTTGCGCCGGAGGGGGCACATCTGTACGAATTCGAAATGATTGTGGGACTGTATTTAAAGTAAAATAAAAAACATTGACATATTTACCTTAAAATCAAGTTTGCCTTCCTTTTCACCAATGGCAGCCTTGGTTTGTGTAGCAACTTGTTCAGGCAGGGCAGAAATAGTGGCCTTCAGTTTGTATGTTGTGGGCACATGATCTGGCACCATCAAAGCTCTTGACAATAGCAACAGTGATGGGGGCACTCTCTCATTTAACGACAAATCCAACCAGTTCCTTAGTTCCTTTCGTAATCTCTCCTCGGACACACCATATGCTCTCATGCCTCTCGCCCTACAAGCTTGCTGCAGTTCGCCAAAGTTCAAACTGTCGACACCCTCCTTAGCAATCACCTTATCATCAGCAGACAATGAACGCAACTTCATTTTCAAATTAAACCTCAACATAGCGCCCGTTCCAATAGTGGAAACATTTAATACTTTACATAATGCAACTAAATGCGGTCTTTGAAGTGAATCTAGTGTTATTTCATCTTCAAATAGTTTGGAGAATTTCATAATTTCTTCACTCGTAGCTACATCATCAGTAGTTCTTATTTTTGTGAAGAAACTAGAAAACTCCTTAGCGAGATCTGAATGCCTATTTTTAGCTTGAGGGGCCATTTGGTCTAGTGTTTCTTGGAAGAATTTAGCCATTTCTAATTTAACCTTTAAATGCTGTTTCAGTTTAGCCTCCTTTTGGCTACTGCTTTCAAATGTGGATGGCAGCATGTTGGGGAACAATTTTACTAAAACTGGTAAAGTAAACTCCAAAAATGGTACAAGTAAGATAACTATGAATGGTACCATCCGGAACAAGTCACCAATTGTTGTGACAAGTAATCTGTGTTCCCTGCGTGTTAGGGATTCCCCTTTCAGTATTCTGATAGCTAATGACGTAGAAATCCTGATCTCTATGAATAACAATCTAAAACCGTGGTAATAATGTTTGAGTTCATCCATAACCCTTTCTTTTATGCTTTTCTTTGCTTCCACCTTTTTTGGGAGTTTCTCTTGTTCTTCTATGCCCTTCTTTATATTTTCCACAGTTGCTTCTACTTTGGAGGATGGTTTGAGTGGCTCCTTCTCATTGTACCACTGACTTGTTGATATTGGCCTGGTATAGGTGGGACAAAATGTTTTTCTATTGAATGGTTTTTGAGTGATATCATGTTGTAGACCAACAGGCTGAGTTGTGTAATATGACAGTGACCTTGAGAGAGTTATATATGGAAACTTTTGATATTTTCGTGTCTCCCATAATAATGCTGAAAAATAGGAAGTAATACGCCATAACTTCTTATCTACATTATGATTGTTGCTGCTGAAAATTACTAGAAACACTAATGTCCCCAACATTTAAGACAAAATGTTAATTGTTTTTGGCCATTACACAAAAACTAACTGTAATTTAATTTCTTGTATTTTAATATGACTTATATTGCGTAATGTAAAGAATAACCACTAACCGGCCTTAAGGTAAAAACTAAAATTAAAATAACCATTTCATTAAACATGTGATATTTACATCATTATTATTTATCAAAATAAAGTCAGACATAAGTAGATGATAAACATCCTGGAGTTTTTCAAATGCATCCTTAAATTCCTAACCGTATATTATCTTGTACCTACATAAACAAGGATGAAGTCACGATAATCCATCAAAATTGTACGAAAGGTTAAGGTGGAAGACGGAAGTTAGGTACGGCTTTTTGACAGCGCTTTATCACCAGTACATCCACATACTTACTCGATTTCTTTATGCAGCGGCAATTATTTACAATAATTCTGTTCATCGTTATGTTTAAATTGAGTCGAATTTATAAAAAACAGGAAAATTAAAATCAAATTCAACCTATCATTACAATCTAGAAGTTAATTTCTGAAACAGACATTTATATCATTTGTCAATATTGTGACAATTATTGACAGATGGCAGAGTTTTTTTTTCTAAAATACTGAGCTTGGAAAATGTACGAGTACTAATATGGATTTCTAGACATTCTATCGCTTAATGGCAAAATGCACATTAAGCAATAGAATGTCTAGAAATCCATATGTTTTATACCTCAATATTCTTAATTCAAATTAGAGGTGCGCAAGATGTGTCATTAAAAAGATAAGATATGAGTTTGCCGGGGAGTTCGATGGGTGACGTTGTGGAATTTGTAAAATTTCATAAATTTGTGTTATTTCGGTTCTTAATGTGTAATATTGGTAGAATATTAACCATTAAATATTCGTTAAGGTGTACAAGTGTGGGCAAGCAACAACTTTACCTACCTACAACTAGGTTTCGTAAATACGGCAATCCCCGCGACAAACTTGAATACGACATACTCCGAAATCGTTTTAAAACCAATCCCATAAGTGCTACGTAGAGTACAAACATAAACTTGAAAATGACATTATCTCAAAACCCCAAAGCATTCTGGAGGCACATAAAAGACAAACGTAGAGGCAACTCCCTCATACCCGCTCAAATGTTTCTCAGTGACAATCACGCCGACACTGGTCCTGAAATCGCCAACTTATTCGCCGACCATTTCCGCTCTACATACTTACCTCCCGACATCAATTTACCACCTCCCTGTGCACCATCTATGAATGTGGAAACGATAAGCCAACTTTGTGTGTCAAAAGACCAAATCCGTCAGATAATCAAACGTCTCGATACCTCTAAAAGTGCTGGTCCTGACGGCTTTCCCCCAATATTTATTAAAAAGTGTGGCGAGCACCTAATTCTTCCCTTATTCATAATTTTTAATAATTCCCTGCAGTCTGGCATCTTTCCACAAAAATGGAAGACAGCGCGAGCCACTCCTGTTCACAAGAAAGTGGACAAGAATATTATGAATAATTATAGACCAATCTCTATCTTACCGTGTTTCTCTAAAATCTTTGAATCAGTAGTGTGTCCCACGATTGCAAGGCATATTGAAATCACTCTAAGTGACAAGCAACATGGCTTTCGTCGGAACCGCTCAACTGAGTCAAACCTCCTGCCTTTCGTGTCCTCCATATCCCTGGTTGTTGACTCTGGATTACAGGTAGATGCTGTTTACACTGATCTCAGCAGCGCTTTTGATAGAGTCAATTACGTCTTATTGATACGCAAGTTGGAGTCGTTTGGAATCCACGGTCGTCTATTATCCTGGCTCGCCTCGTACTTAAGGGACAGATTCCAGGTGGTTTCAGTGAATGGTCACGTTTCATACATATACGCTGTAACTTCTGGCATTCCCCAAGGATCCCATGTCGGCCCTATCCTGTTTTCGGCATTTATCAACGATATTTTAACTTTTATAAGATATTGCGAAGCTTCGATGTACGCGGACGATCTTAAACTGTACAGACTTGTGTCCTCTTATGCTGATAGTCTTCTTCTGCAACATGACTCCTTAGGTCGTTGGGCGCTCTTAATGGCATGGCCTTAAACCCTAAAAAATGCGTCTACATCAGGTTCACTAAAAAACGACAACCTCACGCGTCCTGTTATCACATAGAGGGTACCAAATTGGACGAGGTAAGCGAGGTTCGAGATCTAGGCGTTGTGTTGGATGGCAAGCTGAAATTCAATAACCACATCAACTCGGTCGTTAATAAATCCTTTAGTATGCTAGGTTTCATTAAGCGAAATACAATAGGGTTCAAACCAGCTACAAAAATACTGCTTTTCAACTCGTTAGTACGCAGTCACGTGGAGTATGCAAGCTCGGTATGGAGTCCATCCTATGCTCAATCATCTCAGAGAATTGAAAAAATTCAAAGACACTTCACCAGGCACTTGGCCTTTTCAGACAGAGGCACTTCCCACAAGTCCATACGAGCAGCGCCTAAATTTCTACAAGATTATACCACTGAATGTTAGGAGAAAAATCCACGATCTTGCCATGCTCCACAAAATTATGAATGGAAAGGTGTCTTGCTGCGATCTTCTGGAACTGTTTTCACTGTCTGCCCCTTATAATCGACCACGGCACCCTATAACTAAAATCTTGCGTGGGCCTCCTTGGAGAACAAACGTGGGGAAGCATGCCCCACCACAGCGTATGTGTGACTTATACAGCTACATATGTGCAAAGGACAATAGTGTCGACATTTTTCATGATAACTTTAATGTTTTTATGAAAAAAGTCCTAAAGTGCTTTGAGTTAACCCACCAATAATTAATACAATATCCCATACATAAGAAACATTTTTGAATTAATTAAACAATCAATAATTAACGTAATATTTAATATAAAACTTTTGGTGTAATTGGAATTTGAATAATTTAAATAATATTACCTTAATCAATTTTGTGCTGCTCTTAAGTTTTAGGTTTAAGTCTTATTGTAATTTATTAATGTATTTTTAATTTATGCTTATATAATTCATAATTGTTTTTAAACACTAATTAATGTAATTTTGCATGCTGTTGTTAACACTATAATTATTATAAATGAATGTTGTGTTGCCTATAAATGTGTGTGCATCAGAATTGAAAATTCTTGTATACTATTGACTGTAATTTTTTAAATGCATATGCTGTTGGTAACCAAAATAAATAAATAAATAAATAAATAAACTTCTAAAAACGTGCTATTTTGTGTTTCCCGCCAAAACTCCCTAGAAACTTTCAGTAAAGCTTCTACATATAGGAATACGGTGTTGAAAATTGAAACGAAAGTTCTATTTCGCGCCTTTATAACTTGACGCTGGCAAATGGTTATAAGCCGATGGTTATATTGAAAGTTCCTAGGGAGTTTTTGCGGGAAACACAAAATAGCACGTTTTTAGATGTTGTACCACTTGCCCACACTTGTGCACGTTAACGAATATTTAATGGTTAATACTCAAAAAAACAAATAAATAATAATGATAATAATAATAATAACTCGCAAAATACACTGACTTGACAATAGAGATAAAATCACAATGGAAAGTTACCACAGTCAAAACTATACCCATAATAATTTCAACAACTGGCGTCATTCCTAAAACACTCCATACATCTCTCAAAACACTCAACATACATCCACTCACATTCATCACTTTACAAAAAGCAGTTATCCTCAACACATGCCGCATCGTCCGGAAGTTTTTGTCAATTAATAATTAGCAATCACGTTACCTGAAGTTGTTTGGCCACAAGCCCGCAACTTCAGTATACCCCGCAAGGGAGAAAAGGGGAAAATAATAATAATAATAATAATAATAATAATAATAATAATTGTTAATACCAAAATTAACACAATATTAAGAACCGAAATAACACAAATTTAAGAAACAATGATTGATCTTTATTTTGGTTCTCAGTAGTAATACTTTTCAGTAATTAGTACTTATCATCTATGGTAATACTTATCATCTATGGTTTGGTTCAAAGAGAATGTAACTGAGCATTTTTTTTCGTGCCTACCCTTTTTATGCTGTTTTTGCGTGTCCCTCGGATTTAACTTTAGTTTTCGACGGCTTATCAAGTATTTACGAATTATTCAATGCATAGAATACAATCCAGATTTTGTTTATTTATAGATTTAAAAGATCTTTACAATTTTTATTGATTAGAATTAAAATTAAAACCATTTATTTAATAATGATAATATGACAAATTTGGTATGTCCCTTCTTTGTATAAAATTTTAATATTACGATAAAAAATGTTTTTTGTAGGAAACCAGGTATTATTTTTGGTCCAGGTCTTACTTGACTATAGTCGCCAGCGAACTATTATTAAAATTCTAGTAAATATGTGTAATTTAATTGAAGTATTAAATTAAGAAAATATCTCAAAATTTGGTGCAATCCTGAACGTTCAGCTTTGCGACTGAATTTTAAGGTACTTACTTTAACTGAATGGGTATATTGATTCATTAAATGGCAACTCTAACGAATAATTTACCCGATAGGAGAGATATCTTGAATTTAATGTCACTGCGTTACAAAATACAACGGTGAGAACACACGTGTCTGCAGTGAACTTTTTAAGGAAACCTGAATAAAAATCCGTTCCTTAAAAAGTTAAATGATTAATTAATTAATTAATTTCGTCTTGATTTTACTTAGTATATATCTGAATTGTTATTTCATTTCTATCATTAATATTATTGATTTAATAAAGTAATTCGTAGTAGCAATAATGAAAGGAAGGGTATGCTCGTATTTTTTTTTAAAGATTTTTAAAATATTTCGGGTAGGACCTGTGACCTCCGTTTTGTGACTGTAATTACTGGTCACATATTATGAGCTGAACAAAAAGTCACAACATGACTGAACACAAAGCTTGGTTTATAATACACTTTATATTTGAGATTTTTTTTTTATAAATAATTATTATAGGTAATGATTATTATGATAACTTTGTATGTATATGTAAATGCATTTTCGGTCTTTATTTCCAATTCATTACATCATGTTCAAATCTGTGACTTGACAAATTAACTATGTTTGTCTGTGTAGTTTTAAGTAGAACTATTTCCATTGTTTAGGACCAAGATGCCTCTAACTCAGTGGCGTGCACAGGATTATGTCACTGGGTATGCGGCGAAGTACTCGGTCACAAAAACTTGTTCGTTTATAGATTTTTAGCATAGCTACAGCCAAGCGACGGATCTCTAAGTCGAAACCATGCCAACAGAGCAAGTCTTAGATGTACTACTCTATTCATGTACATCTTCTACGGCAACGCAGACACAAAACGGCGATCGATCGTCGCGGCGGAAGAAATTCTAATAAGTAAAATAATAAGCATATTTAAAAATATTATAACTACTCACCAGTCAGTCAGCTTCAATTTTCACATATTCAAGGTTCCGGTTACTTGAGATTACTATAGGGATCGTGCGTGAAATATAGAGGCAGCACTACTGTCGAAGTGAGCGCTCTCTGGTGTTTCATTGGTGAACATAGTGGTATCAAAACAAATATTTAATAACATTAACAAAAAGTTATAACAATGGAAAAAATAAGAAAATATGAATTTAAACCAATAGTCAATAATATAATACATGGCCAGAACGATGAGAAAGGCAAAAAATTATTAAAATCAAATTGTTGAATAACTTAATACCTCATCTTGAAAAGTTTTATTTTACCCATTACATACAAAAATTATACGCCAAAGACTTAACTAAGTAACAATACATTTATGATTATCATTAGTACATTACTTTTTAGATATTAATTATAAAATGACCTAAGAATAATTTTGCATTCGACCAATGCTATGTGCGGTATTGAAAAAATGTTATAGTACTTGTTATCTCTAAGACTGTTGAGATTTTAAAGTTGCCTAAAATTATTTTTATTATTAACTTAATTTTATACAAATCGTAAGAAATTATTTTTTGTACTTATTCATTACGAAAAGTTTATAAATGTTATCTTTGTTAAAAATATTTATCATTTATAAGTCTGTACTTACCTTATGTCACAGTTATTATAAAACAGAGAAATAATAAACATCAAATTTGAAATTATTTAAGAAAATAAAACCTTTCTTTTTGGTAAACAATTAATTCGTTTTTATTTAATACAACTAGCTTTTGCCCGCGACTTCGTCCGCGTGGAATAGTGACTTCCGGCAGAAAAGTATAGATAGCTGAGAATAAGTTAATGTATTGGTAATATTGTTTAGATTAAGTTAATGTATTCACATTCACATGAGGCTAAAGTACCTATAGAACGAAAATACTTTAGCGCAAAGCTTCCGGGTAAACTATATTGAAAGTTGACCCGTCCGGCACGTGAACATAAAGATTTCTAGAACTGCTAACACGGGAAAGAGCAACGTATAACTGACCGTGCGAGAAACAACTGACACCGAGATCTACTCCGGCAACACGAAAAGTCTGCCCTTGAGCCTTATTAATTGTCATTGCATAACACACCGATACTGGGAATTGAGTCCTTTTAAATTGGAATGGAAAATTATTTGGTATTAAGGGTATTTTGGGAATAAAAACGGTTTCTCCTGCACTGCAACCTGTTAAAATTTGAGCCTCGATTATATTTTGTTGCAACTGGGTTACTTTGAGTCGAGTTCCATTGTAAAGTTGTGGTGGTCTTAAATTTCGGAGCAGAATAATCGGAATGCCAATTTTTAAACAAATTTCATGAGAAGGAAGTCCGGGCATATTTAAAGAATTTAAAAATTCTATCGGGTAATTAGTGGCTTCTTGTTCATCGACCATTCTATTTATCGATCTATAAACTTTGCTTTCCCCCTGTATATTCGACAGTATTTTGTTATTAATCTCAGATGCCAGGTCATTGCGAGGAGTTAAAATAGATCTTTCGCATAGCCAAGAATTGTCCCTATTTAATATATTTGTTACGTCACCGTAAACCGACGATATAAGATGTTGTTGAGATTGCACTATACAACATAATTCAGGCGTCAGAATAAGTTTTCCTTGGTGTAGTTGTGGATAGGTACCTTCACCAATCTTTAATAATGTATCAGAAAATTTACTATCATCCGGGTTATCTCCAGTTCTCACTCGCATGTTAATAGTCAAATGCACCAATTGTATATCACGCCACAAATAAGAGCTTTTCAGGCAAGCCCTAACCTCATCAGCTCGGGTTCCCCGTGGTATTACCGGTAAGGTTTGTCGGAAATCACCACAAAATAAAACCGTGATACCGCCCATTGGTCGATCATTTTGCCTTATATCCCTTAATGTTCTGTCTACCGCTTCTACTCCTTTTCGATGGGCCATCGTACATTCATCCCATATGATTAAATTACACTCGCGTAATACCTTAGCTTTGTCGTTATTTCTTGAAATACTACAGGTTGGACTTTCCGTGCGATCTAAATCAATTGGTATTTTAAACGTAGTATGAGCAGTTTTACCTCCTGGTAGTAATGTTGCAGCTATCCCTGATGAAGCTACGGCAAGAGCTATTTTACGCTGATTTCGAACAAAAGCCAATATTAATTTAGTCAAAAAGGTTTTCCCTGTTCCTCCAGGTGCATCTAAAAACCATATTGTTCCCAAATTATTTTGAACACTTTCGCACACGCGATCATAAACTGAACGTTGTTCTGCAGTCATCATTGGGACACCGTTTTCTAATGTTGTCTGCAGTTCCATTAAGTTGTAACCAATTTCTGCGGAATATTCCCTATTAGTTACCTCTCCGACTGAGGTTGGTGTTGGCAAACTATATTCACAGAGTGATTTACCGCCTACTGCTGTTAAATCATCCTGAAGAGCTAATAAGCACTGATTTATGGCAAGATCACGGAAATGGTCAGTAGTAGTGCCTTCATCATTGTTAGAAATATTTCTAAGAAAGTCTTCTGCAAATTTTTCTTTATATTTTTCCCATAACTGTACAGCATCTGATAAATTACAAAATGTGAGTAATGTTACAAATAAATGGCGTAACCGTCGTGGATTATCACTAACACAGGATTCTGCTAAAGCGTCATCCAAATGCTGATCATTTTCAAGCAAATGACGCGCTTGGCAAGCTGCATGATAAGAGGGATAAACAACATCGTCCACTTTTCTTAAATCTCTAAATGAGGTTGGTCCTCGCACGGTATATAATAATAATCGCAAATAGAAACACTCAGCGTTGTTAGGATGAACTGTGTACACTCTACCAAGGACATGTTCTTTGAAAATACCTGACTCGGGACATGTTCTTTGAAAATAC
The DNA here is from genome assembly GCA_037179445.1 of Phengaris alcon alcon. NCBI lineage: Eukaryota > Metazoa > Arthropoda > Insecta > Lepidoptera > Lycaenidae > Phengaris > Phengaris alcon. Next base: position 1,411,821 of record JAYRCH010000130.1, on the reverse strand, counting down.
CTGACTCGCCATCTACAGGCCTGCCACGGCGTCTTCGATTAAAGACACCTCGTTGCTTATCGAAGGTATAAAACAATGGAACTTCCTCATACAAAAGAGATTTTGCAAAATCATCAGTTTGGCAAAGTCGAAAGAATGCTAATAAAGTTGTTTGTCTAGGGTTCTCTAACCGTTCTGTGACATTTTCGGCGTTGAAATATATCCGTTGACCGCCTTCAAGATAAACATCCAGATGAGTTACAGGTGGATATCTTTCGTGAATGTTGAAACTTAAGATCCGCCATACAGCTTCTGAAGAACTTATATATCTGCCTGACTGAAAACGTGTAACTTCATCATGTTCATTTCTCAAAGCAAATGTAGCTTGGTCACTGCCCTTATTGATGTACTTACAAATATATTTTATTGACTCTACACTATTACACATTTCAACATTTATGTGAGCTTGAAATGCTCTGGACAACACAGGAGAATGCGGAACGACCCACCTATTATCTAAAGTAACCTGTTGTCCAGACACTCGCTTTTCAACAGTAAAACCACCATTGTCTCTCGAACGGCGACGATATAATGGGTATCCATCGAGTCCTGTTACAGTTTCATCCACTAAGGCTTTTGGATATCTTTTAGTGCAACGACCGTCTTGCATGCAAGGAGAATTCCCGTTAAATACACCACATGGACCATGTATCATATGAGTTTTAACAATGTCGTATAACACGGGATCTGCAATCGGACTTGGAATTTCAGCACTGATTAAACTGTCTACATCATTAGGTCGAACCTTATCTTTTAACCAAAGCAGGAAATGTGCGTGAGGTAAGCCGCGTTTTTGCCATTCAACACTATACATATAACACAATACTTCTCCAAAAATGTTATATTTGGTAAGTAGATCTATCATTGATTTTAATTTTAAATGAAAAATTCTTGCGATGATATCATGGCGGTCATGCGGTGCTTGACCCTCAAGAAGCTCCCGAGTGATTTCATCCCACTTAGGATTGGTAGTCACAGTAATAAATAAGTCGGGACGTCCATATTTTCTTACGTAACAAAAAGCATCTTGAGTACGTTCGTGCATGTAGCGCGGACCACCAGTAAAAGAAGAGGACAAAATAACTAAACGACCCATATTCACCGTATCATTATCTTGCTGCATGGCGTCGCGAAGGTGCACGTATTCTTCAGCGCGCAGCTGCCTTTGATTAGATCGTATATAAACTAATCTTTCGGTTTCAATTTTTGCGTACATATCTACAATAAACTGATTGAATAAGCCACGAAAACGTTGAAAGTATACAAACCTATTCCGTCTTACTTGCAAGTGGTAACAGTAAAATTGAAGGCATGAAATCTTTTTATTATAAGTAGGTGCGCCTGTACGCGAATCAGTTTGGTATAAAGCAAAATTGTAACCATCTTCTCCTCGACAGTATATCAAAGGATATTGCAAACTGTCGTAAGCCCTGTGGGTTTCGTAAATACGTTGCAAACGATTGTCTCTGGAACGGATAACGATATCACGCCTATCACATTCCTGGTCGACCAATACCACAGCAACTTCATTCGTGGATGGAGCATTATATAGCCCAGGGTGTTCCTGAGTTGGACGCCTATCGGCATTTATAACAATTTTATAATTGTTATCATCTTCTCGAGGAAGAGCTTCTAAAGCCGATTTAAAACTGCATACATACGAATTAACCTGATGCAACATGTTCTGAAGTTGTGAAATGAGTTCAGTATTTAAATTCGGGAAATATTGATTTCTTATATTCGACTGTTCGTTGTAGTCGGATACAAAATATATTTGAAGAAATTTAGGTTGGTCTTCAGGCAAAAGGGATCCTATCAAATGGTAAACCTGACCTTGTATCTTAAAAGTAGGCATGAAAGGACCTTCTGAGATTTATTGAGCACCAAAGGATGTCATTTGAAACGCACTATTATAAGTGCGAATATTGTCTAAAAACTGTTTCGATTGCACATGTTCACCTAAAAGTAGTGATTTTAAAGGTTCCGGTGGGTCTTCGAATAAAGGCAAATTTATTTTACCTCCAGAACAACAGAAACCAGCCGACTCCTTACTCCACTTTGAAGCATTACAAAAAGAACATACCACGTTCATATCGCCTATTACAGAAGATGATCTGTAATCAATTGTGAGGTTATAAGCAAACCCACTTTTATATTTGTCGGACCACGCCACCGAATTTCTAAATTGATCTTCTATGTATACATCTAAGTTATTAAGACTATGTCGAAATCTATCTGCAGTAAGACGGGCCTCTCGCTGTTCGTCCGTTTCAAGAGACCGAATATTTTCGATTCTTAATCTCTCATTAGACAGACTTATTGTTCGTTCGTGTCTCAAAGAATTGTAATGTTCGCGTACCGACTCTAGTCGTTGTTCATGCTCATGTTCATCTTCGAGAGATCGAATAATATTATGGTGCACCCTATCATTTGTTAAACGGTCTTCATATTGAGTAAAAGTTTCAGATTCTCGAGATAAAATATGCCGTTCGCGGTCAGCTGTGAGGCGCAATTCCCTCTCAGTAAAAGTTTCTGACTCGCGAGACAATGTATGCCGTTGGCGGTCAGCTGTGAGACGCAATTCCCTCTCAGTAAAAGTTTCTGACTCGCGAGATAAATTATGCCGTTCGCGGTCAGCTGTTAGACGCAATGTCCTCTCAGTAAAAGTTTCTGACTCGCGAGAAAATGTATGACGTTCGCGGTCAGCTGTGAGACGCAATTCCCTCTCAGTGAAGTTTTCGGACTCGCGAGACAATGTATGACGTTCGCGGTCAGCTGTGAGACGCAATTCCCTCTCAGTAAAGGTTTCTGACTCGCGAGAAAATGTATGTCGTTCGCGATCAGCTGTGAGACGCAATTCTCGTTGTGCAGCAGTTTCAGCTTCTCGGGATAACGGGACATGTTGTTCTCGGTCATTGGAAAGACTCAGCTCTCGCTGAGAAAAGCTTTGAGACGCCCGTGATGTAGCATGTCTCGCTCTGTCAGCTGCTAATCGCACCTCTCTCTCAGGAGAGCTTTCATTGGCTCGAGAAGTTGAGGCACTAACTCTCATAGAGTTTAACCGATGCGCTCTTTCCTCTGCCGATTCTTGAGAACGCGTATTTCTCATCCTCTTAGCATCTCTCGAATTTCGAGATAAAGATGGTCGTTTTTTAGGAGGCATTGTGAATTTTTAATCGACGGTAACAGAAGCTACCTTACACTTATGAAATCTAAATGCTTACTTAAATACCTAAGTATCTACCTAAACTACGTTTAATATACGTATGTTATAACCTATTTGACACCTAAGTACCTATTTAAAACTACTGCTAAATAAATGTTAACTTATAATTAATCTAAAAGTAATTTAAATAAGGAGACTATTATCTATATGAACCTATAAAATGTGAAAAATATAGGTACCTACTAAAACTAAATAATTCTACTTTCGAAATATTTAACACTACCAAAATAACTAATAAACTAAAATAACTAAACTACTAATACTAACCAAACCTCTATACCTATTTCATAAAATAAAGACAACAAAACAAATCTAATAATAACCTATTCAAAAACTAAAAATCGCGCTGATAAGCACTAATAACTATAATTGTCTGTCAATAAGGTCGAACAATCTGAACGTCCTATCGCTTCAACAGCCAAATATTGTATGAAGTTCGCACGTTTTTTTTTTTTTTTTCGAACGGGTCTATGCTAAGGGTCGGGTTAAGACCGCTGTAGCTAAGTCGGACTATAACTAGCCTGGTGGCTAGTTTGTTTGGTGGTAGACGATGGGAGGGTTTGACCCTCCCTAACATCACCCGGGTGATGTTCAAACCGGATATTGGGGACAGCTACGGATTAGGAGCTATTATTATGACAGGGGAGACGCGGATCTCTCCTGCTGAGGGGTCCGACCCCTTCCTCACTCGCTGATGAGTGAGGTTGCTCGCGCGCGGTAGCAGAGACTAGCGGCGTGCGAGTTATCGCGATAGAGGAGCTCTCGATTTGGTCGATATCGGTACTGAGAGGGCCGTCCCTCTCCCCTTCCGCGTACGGTCGGGATGACTCGCGCGCGTAAGTCCTAATGTCGATGAGGTTCGCGGTATTGGTAGAGCTCTCTATATCAATATCGCGGTCGCGGACACTATTTGGAAGTGTACCTAGACTACTAGGATGCGAACTCGAACTCGGGTTCGGGTCCGGTCCCGTGTTAGGGTCGGTTTGTACGTCTGTACGTGTTGTCGTGTCGGATGTGGGACCTCGGGGTAGGCGCCGGCGTCGACCCCGGTGCGCTGCTAGCGTCGCGGGTGCGTGTGGTTTGTGTTTACGTTACAGTACGTTACGTATTTTGTGATCGGGTCAACGGGATCGGCTAAGATATGCTTAGGCCGTTTGTGCGGGTGTCGGAAAGTCAGTGCGTCGTGATTATAGTCCAGTGCCTTTTTAATAAGGGGGTTTGGGTGATTTTTGCATTTATCAAAGAATCTCTCTACGAGTTCCTTGATATAGGCTTTAATAGTGACGAGTTCGCAGTCCCTATGCAAGTCGATGTTACGCATGTACCAGGGGGCGCCTGTTGCCATGCGTAGAAACCGGTTCTGGACTCTTTGTAAACGGTCCATTTGAGACTCGCTTATCTGTGCGAAAGAGACGCACGCATAAGTGAGTATCGTTCTAATGCAAACCTTATATAATGTAAGCTTATGTCTTAAGGACATTTTGCTTCGCGAATTAAGTAGCGGATATAATTTGTAGAGTACAAATTTCGCTTTACGTAATGTGTTACTGATGTGACTCGAAAACGTCATCGACTTGCCTAGTACTACGCCTAAATACTTGACCTGAGAGACCTCAGGGATAATGTTGCCGTGCAGGCTAATAGGGCTCATTACTTTACGGGGGCAATTACGCCTCGCTGCCCTATTAGTATTGAATTGAATGGCGTGACTTTTGTCGGGATTGACTTCTATTCTCCACTTGGAGAACCAATTACCGAGAGCGGTAACTGACTCCTGGAGGGCTTTAGACGCGGTACGGGCTCGTGTGTTTGAATAATAAAGGGCTGTGTCGTCCGCGAACATAGCTAATTGCACCTTAGCGTGTTTGGGGATGTCACTAGTGTACAGGTTATATAGGGAGGGCGAGAGGACCGAGCCCTGCGGTACTCCCGCCTCCATATATCTTGGCGACGACAGTGCGCCTTCTACGCGGAAATGAAATTTACGATTATTTAAAAAATTACTAATTAGTAAAACGAGATAATCGGGTATTTCCATTTGATAGAGTTTGTATAACAGTCCGTTATGCCAAATTTTATCAAAAGCTTTTGCAATGTCAAAGAATACGGCGCATGTCGTCTTCCTGTCGTTTTTGCTAGATAATATGTACTCCGTTAAGCGGTGTACTTGAGCGGGACAGCTGTGCATTTCGCGGAAGGAAAACTGCTCGTCTGGAAGGAGTTTTTTGTCGGTTATGACGTCATTAAGGCGCCTTTTAATAACTCTTTCGTAGACTTCACCAAGGGAGCTAATAAGACTTATTGGACGGTAGCTACCAGGCACCTTCCGGGGTTTTCCCGGTTTGTGGATACCTATGACAATAGCTACTTTCCAAATGTCTGGAAATGAACATCCTACTAAGAGGGCGTTAAAGATGTTCACTAGGAGTTGAATTAGCTCGGACGGTAACATTTTAAGTGTTTTGTTTGAAATACCGTCGAGGCCTGGGGCCTTTTTGGCATTCATACACTTAATAATGTCACTGACCTCCTCCGAGTCCACCATCCTCACCCTGTCTACATCAGGTGGCCTTGAGAGTCGGCTGTTGACCTCGTTATTAACTAAGCTAAGGTGCACGGGATCGATCGGGAGAGTACTCTGCCGGCACTGTTGTTCGAAATTATCAGCTAGGCACTCGGCCTTGTCAATGTCTTCGAATGCAGGAGGACGGTTAGGTCTATCTAACGGAGGCATATCGCTCTCCGTGTTGTTTTTGAGGGCCTTCGCGAGTGGCCAGTACGCCACGTGAGATGGTTCGAAATCACTGAGAAGTCGATCCCAACTCTCGGCTTTGTGTTGTTTGATTTTAAACTTAACTTCCCTCTCGTAGTGACGGAGGGCTTTCCTCCACTCTTCCGACGGGTAGCGATCATATGTGCGCTTAGCCGCATTTCGGAGTCTGATGGACTCCCTTATGTCCTCAGGGAGGGGCCAACGGCCCTTGGGGGTCGTTGGCACCTCCCTAGATGAGTTCTCTATGGTCGCTACCAGATGGTCGGTCAAGTGGGAGGCGGCCTCTATGGCTGTCTCTTTACTATCTATAATATCGGGGATTTTATCTAAGTGGCTAGATTGAAGGGCTTTGATGTTTTCCGCTAATGATTTATAATCTACTATCTTCCTAGTACTAGAATTATTGGGGTTAAGACTACCAAGTGTAATCGTAACCGGTCTGTGGTCCGAGTTAAGCTCGTGGAGAGTCTCAATATAGATATTGAGAGAAACATTTTTAACTAAGGCTATGTCTATCGTACTAGGATCGCGTATGACACCGTTGATGTTTTCATTGGTGTCATAGCGAGTGGGGTCGGTGGGAGCTAATAGTGCAAAATTTAAAGTGTCGGTTAAACTACAAAGGATGGTGCCGTTTCTATTGTTATGAACATTACCCCACTCGGTGTGTTTGCAATTAAAGTCGCCGGCAATGATGACAGCGTTACCTAAATTGAATTGCGTCTGTAGGTCGCTTGAATGGAGTTCTTTGTTGCACGCTAAGTACGCGCTTACTATAACAATGGGTCCGTGACCGGACATACTAATGTGGCAAACAGATGTTTCTAAAGTTAACAATGGCGGTGGCTCTAGGGGAATACAATGTAGTGATTTTTTATAGTAGATAAGAGTACCTCCGAGTCGGGATCGAGTTCTATCGTTTCTGACTATTTTGTAGTTAGCTATTTTAGGGCTCCTCATACTAGGTTTTAAAAAAGTCTCCTGCACTAGAAGAATATCGACATTTTGGCTGCTTACAAAATCGCGAATTTCGCTGTTATTCCTAATGCCGTTCGTATTGAACGATACTACGCGTAACGAGTGCGGCTTTGTCCTTCCCGAGGGCTCCATTAATTACCGTTTGTGGAGAGGGCCTTGATCTGACGGATCAAGACCTGATGGTCTGACAAAGCTTGGATGCGGTCTGTGGCCGATCCTTTTAGCTTTGTCGCTAAAATAGAAAGCTCCATCGGGTCAATAGGCCCGATGTTGCTTAAAAACTGCTGGACGAAAGAGATGTCTGCAGTGAAGCTGGGAGTCGGAGGGGGCGTGGCCTTAGGCGCTACGGACGCGGAGGGCATGGCCTTACTGGGGAGAGCGGGGGAAGCCGCTCTCCCCAGTAAGGCCATGCCGAAACCGAAACTCCGAACTACGTTTCTGCGCGGGCTTGAACCATGCAGATTGGGAGGGTAGGGGGGCAGCGACGAATCTCTGTTTGGGGGGGGGGGCACTTTTTGTCTGCGGTGCACTACGCTTTTTTACTTTGGGTGCTTTTTTGCACCCTCTATAATTGGCGGGGTGTCCTTTAGACTTTATGACAGATGGCTCGGATATTGAAGATATCCTTGCCCTCTGGTGTAAGAGGGAGGGTTACTAGTACCATATTGTACTCGTGCTTTTTGATAGGATGGTACATGCGATGTACCTCTAAGGCGGGAAAACCTTGGGACTGGATGTCCATGAGTACCTCTTTTGTGGAGAGGCACTTATCGACTCCTGTAATGACGACACGCAGAAGGCGCTCGTCTTCAAGGGCATACGTATGGTAGCCTATGTTCTTTGCGCGTAGGAACGCGGTGAGGAGGCGGTGGTCCTCCGACGACTTAACCTGCACTTTGATTCCTATGGGGGTCGTGTGTGCAGAAGAGTAACGAAGCTTTTGCTCGTTAATTGCCGCAGAGATTATATTCCATTTGGCCTTCTCCTGTATGATTACAGGAGGAGGCATTTTTGGAGTACGGACTGCCTGAGAGGCCTGAGGGGCCTGGGAGGCCTGAGGGGCCTGAGATGCCGGAAGGGCCTGGAAGGCCAGAGAGGCCTGAGTGGCCAGAGGGGGCCTGGGAGGCCAGAGGGGCCGATGGGGTAACGGGGATCGCGGAGCCATGAGCCTGCACGGTTTTCCTACTTTTAGGGACCGATTTGGTCGGGGAAGATAAGACTGGAGAGGAGGTGCCCTCTGGGCGCTTCCTCTTCTTCGTCTTCTTATATCTGACGGTAGTGAACTCGCCTTGTTCACTACGGTCGGTTTCTTGCTCTGAGCAAGACATCTCTGATGGAGATGATAATGATTCGGCTACAGCCGGTATTAGCGGGACGTCGCAGTCGGGCGACGCCGGTGATTCTGATTCATGGGCGCTCGCGAAGCGTTCCCATTTTTTAGCGTCATCAGGGAATTCGTTCTGAAGGAACGTCAGGAACTTCCTGATTAAGGCATCGGCCATAATTAGGAAGTTTTATCCTGATTGTGGAATTCTGCTCTCTAAAAAGTGATGATTGGGGATACAGCCCCTCCCGGCGACCGGGAGGGGAGGTGTGTAGGGAGGAAAACTCCTCGTGTAGTGTGCCTAAACGTGTCACGGTACTTACAATTGTTCCTTGGGCGGCTGGAACTCACTCACTAACGTTGCGCTAAACACTAGGGAGCTAGTGTTCGCGAACGAGACGCGGCGGAGCGCGAGCAGAAGGCTCGCGCTAAAAACGAGACGGACGATGCGACCGGTCGCACGCTCGTCCTAACGCGGCGATAACTACGCGGCGGGTGTGCGAGCAGAAGGCTCGCACTAAAGAGCGAGACGGACGATGCGAGCGGTCGCACGAATCGTCCGGTAGGCGGCGATCGCGGCGCGGCGCGAGACACGGTACGGCACGGGTCGGGCGGCAAAGGCGGTTGGGTGGCGCCATGTCTCTTCTCTCTTGAGTCTTGCCTCTTGAAGCTTGACTCTTGAGTCTTCGGTCTTCCTTCTTCCAGTGGTGCACTATCGTGAGCAAAGTCACACGCGACTGAGCGAGAGCGCAATATGAGAGCGCGGGACGACGGCAACGATCGTAACGAGCGGAGCTGTTCATCGGACGGTGTCCGAGAGCAGAATGAGTTCGCACGCGGACCCCCCGCCTTTTTATACCGCGCGGCAACTGATACACAAATATAATCCTTATTGCATGATTCTGTATTCACGCGCGATGACCTATTAGTGTATTTCATGTATAACTTTGGTGTTTCTACACCGATTTACATGATTATTTTTTTATTGAATAAGTAATAATGTTAACTTTTTTTAATTAGGGATGAGTGAGAGTGTTGTAAACGTAAGATTAGACCAATATAATCAGAAAGCTCCGAATTGCTAAGCTACCGGAAGTTTCACGTGCTATTGTGAGTCAACCATAAAAGATAGACATTATGCTGTCAAGAAATATTTTTATATAATATTAAGGAAAATATTTCCGTCATACGTGATTTCTATGCAGCTCTAACCATTAAGGCTGCACACGCGGTGGAAGCTTAAAAAATGGAGTAACTTCTCCCGTTTTCCCAATATATCTCTTCACTGCTCTGCGCCTATTGATCGTATCGTAATGAAAAGTAACTATAACCTGCCCAGGAGTATGAAGAATAATTGTGCCAAATTTCATTAAAATCCGTCGAGTAGTTTTTGTTTCTATAACGAACATACAGACAGACAGACAGACAAAAATTTTACTGATTGCATTTTTGACATCAGTAGCGATCCCTAATCACCCCCTGATAGTTATTTTTCAAAAATATTTCATGTACAGAATTGACCTCTCTACAGATTTATTATAATATAGATTAGAAATTTTATTCAGTTTTTACAATTATTTGAAAAAGGCTTATTTGTCAACTTCTTTTTCTTTAAACAATGGCTTCTGTACATTTACCAAAGCACAAATAACAAAAACAATTTCATCAATATGAGGAAATAATGAATTAGGTACTTTTGATAGAATTCTAAAGTCCTTAATTCGTTGATTTACTCGTTCTATATGTATCCTCACAGAAGCAATGTTGTATGTTTCGTGAACTTCTTCAGGGGTGAATTGATCTTTGTGGCCAAAAGGAGGCATGATAAAAATAGCATTTTTGTTTTCGACTTGAGTTTTTATCTGGGGTATTTTATCCCAGTCCTTTGGATTTTCTCTGAAATCAAAGAAAAGAATTAAAATGTTAAGTCATAACTATAAGATAACTGTCACGAATGTTTGAAATTTCATCAATTAAATGATAAATTTTTACATATGTCGTATTTAAATGTTATAATTTTACTGAATGGTGCAGTTCATTTTTAAATTTTTAAATTAATATTGTACTAACACGTAATTTTTCACTGCATTTATACACTGTTTACGTTTTACTATTCCGCATTCCGCATTCCATGAGGCTCCTAACACGCTCTCTGGAAATTTATAAAATTTCACTTCCACACTGAATCCACGTTCTCGACGTGATGTATTATTACATACAAGAATACAACAATTTTTTCTCGAAGCTGGCATTATTTAAAACAAATAAATATATTTTATTTATAATTATTAAAAAGTAAATCACATGTGTTTACGTTAAATACATGATCCCAACTGTTTTGGATACTTGACACTAGTTGGCGTAACAGTCTAGAAGCACAATCCCCATATCCCGATGTAAATTAGTAAATAATATGCAAGGAAAGCAATATAATATTTTAATCGTGTGTACACAACCACACAGCCAGTTATACGTTTCATAACTTTTAACATGAAATTTTCGAGTTACATTATTTTTTTGCTGGTTTAATTGTTGTAACTCGGGTACACACCTACCTTTAGACAGAATTTAAATCTTTTCACTGAATGACAATTGTGAGAACTTGTTATTTTTAATTTTTAATAAACACATTATCAACGCAAACCTCACAATCAAATAACATTTTAAAAAAATCAACAAACGCACTAGTAAAAGCAAATCACTACAATTATTATAGAAACTCAGTAAGAAACTGTTAAATGTACACGCTTTCAAATGTTAAAATGAAAAATCTTTTAAGAAAACTATAAATAATCAGGAGCGATTAAATTGTAAACAATGCTTATCACATGAAATATGCAATATGGCCCCCGCGAAACACAAAATGTTTCTTCTATTTAAACAAATAAAACCTTACTAAACAAAAATGCATAATGTGCATACGTCGATTTATTAGATTCGCAGCTTATTATTTTTACTCGGATTATAGGCAACGAATAATTTCCGACAAGCCAGTTCGGCGGTTTTCGGAAGCGATCGGATAGCCGAACCATGTCTGGTCAGTTTCATACATTGGAAAATGAAGTACATGCTCAGTACGTAAAGATGTCGCTACGAGTAAGCATTGTGAACCATGGAAAGTAAATCACATTAAAAGCACAATTAAACCGCCATGTAACTTGTTTTGTTTTACATCAGTGATTTATTTAGTTTTATTCTTCAAAATTTTTAATGATTACTGAATAAAATATGAATTTATAACAATATTTTATTCATACAACGCCCTTTTTTAAAAATTGAATTGATAAAGTACATCGGCACTACGGGACTCTTCAAATTAAATATCGTCAATTCACGATAGATGGCGGCCTAGTTAAAACGACGACACAACGCGCAGGCGGCGCTATGGGCGCTTATTTAACAATTTATCTTTATAGCACAGAGATAATAATATACTACGTTAGTATGTAGATTATAATATACTTAGTTATGTTTGGTTATGTTCGTTCTCTGAAAATAGTGTCATTTAAAATTTCCACGTAAAGTGCCATCTAGTAAGTTTTCTTAGTAAATAACATTATACTGACAATCATAGAACTCGTTGTAGTACCAAGCTCGCGCCACGGGCGCCCGAAGCCGAAGGCCATCGACGGCGGCATGAGTTATCGCTTTAAAATCATGTCGATATTCATGGGTGTGTGCGTTTGCGAAGTGTGAAAATTACACATACATGCGATGATTTGTCCTGCACAAAGCAACCGCATGAGTTGCTATTTATAAAATATTAGGCGTTTTAAAGTTATCATATTTTTTTAATTAATTTATTTACTATTAATTAAAGTCTTCTAAAACGTACGAACGTTTTATTAAAATATATGTGAATGACAAGTAAAGCACTGCATTTCTGCCTATATGGAGCGCATGCCCCTGTTCTAACTGGCGCTGAAAAAACAAGAAGTTATAGAGAAAAATTAAAGAGAGAACGTCCAGAAGAGTATGCCGCACAATGTAAAAAGAATTTAGAAAGAATCAAAACAAAAAAGAAGAAAATATCGGAAATGACACCCAAAGCAGCTGATAAACAAAGAAAAATATGAAGGATAGAGAAGAATAGAAGTAATTCTAAATAAAAAAAATTAAAATAAAAATGAAGAAAAAAAAAATAGGAAAATGGTGAGAGAAAGATAAAAGAACTAGAAAAAACCGTTTTAAAAATGCAAGCTAGAGCAGAGGTTTTAGAGTCGACTTTAAAAATAACCTTCAATAATCCAATCACTAAGCGAAAAAGCATTATTTAAAAATATCATACACAATACTTTAAACAAACTATACGTTTCGAAAAAATTGGGATTGAAATCATCAGGAAGGAAAATTATGAAAAAGATAAGACGCATTAATAATAAACAGATTTTTACAAAAAAGAAAAAAAGCAAATACGATTCTTGCTCGATTCCTTGCAGAATCTATATAGAAAATATAAAGAAGAAGGCGGAAAATATGGGTTTTCGACTTTTTATAAACATAAGCGATTTTACGTGCTCTTACCAGGAGTTAACAACAGGGACACATGTTTGTGTATTAAACATGAAAATATTAAGTTACAAAACATGGCTTTAAGAAAAATTGGTGCACTGAAAATAGGAGTAAAGGAAGGGATAGCTGAAATATTAACGCCGCCTCTCGGGCGTCCCATCATCGTTAACGTTGTACGGTCGATTCGGCAGTTGAGTTATAGTACCAAAAAACAATTAAATTACGTGCAAAAAATATATGTTGGTCACTTTTTAATGTTTTAATATTGAAGCTAATGAAAAGGATGACAAATCTAATATACATTTATAATCCTAACAAATACCAAATGCTATAGCCAATTGAAAACAACATAAGTGGTGTCAAATTGCTTTCATTGTTTAGTACACTTCGCGACTGGATTACAGTGTGTTGTGACGTGCAATTTTGTTAATAATGTTTTTGGTAAGTAGCTAATTTTATCTAAAATAAAGGTAATATCAATTTTCGTCATACTTTTGCTATTATGAACTTGTATATTTTTATAATTAAGTTGCGTCCATATACCAACTCAAATAATAACCGTTACAAAAACAGTTTTGTATTTTAATAAGCTATGAATATTTCTGGTAATATTTAACTTCTAATAATAGAAAATATTATTAAAGATTGTTTTACTATAATAAAAGAACTAGTTAGTGTTATAAATAAATCAGAAAATAAAAAATAATAATACGATGTTTGCTAGTAACCGTTGTACGGTGTCGGGACTCCCGGCATTTTCAAAGCAAAATGGCTGCGAAAATTTATATTACTAATGAACATACAACTGTGGAGTCGCCTAAAAGTCGGTTTTATTTTCTACATACAACCCACTTTTTTAATTTCGTATAAAAACATACTAAAACAGAAAAACTATATGATAGATATAACTATATATAAATAAAATATATACTTTTAATTTAAAATCTATAATCTAACGTAGTAATATTTTTATGTAAAATACTCAATTAAAAGTTAATTTTTATGCCTAATAAAAACATTTTAAAAATTTGACGAAAGACGACTCCAAAGATTTTTTGTTCGTAAGTTTTTACATAAGTAACTATGAAATTTTGTCAATTTTTCAATCAATTTTTAATAACTCTAGAAAAGCCTAAGAAATGTGTATTTATTTATTCTGGTTCTATATTTTGTGTTGTTTTTGACAAAACAGCTCATATGTAAAAACATCAAACTGTCAAACTTTTATCAGCCTGTTATGTAAGAGTGGTATTTTTACCGTTTTTTTTTTGTATTCTAAGATTTTTAATGATCGAGCCACTGAAATTTATAATAATTATAATACATGATTATAATAATAATAATTATTATTATAATACATGATTTTTTAAAAAGAAACTATATTTGGTAAGGTTTAATAGGAGACCACAAAAGATACATTTTATGTGGATAATCAGGTCCAAAAAGGCTTTTGAACTCGCATCTCTTACAATGATTATTTTTTATATTACGCATTCGCTTTAAACTATTGTTTTTTGCTATTTTCTTAAGCAGAGGATATTGTGTCTAGTTTATAAAAACAAAATAACTTGTTTTTAATATAACTAGTCTATTTATAATGTGTCTTAAATTGCTTTTTAAATGCTTTTTTCGACAACAAAGGTGTGATTTTACAAACATGTGCGATTAGACGTTCGAAATAATTCCACTTGTTAATTATTTTTAGATTATATTAAATACTTATATTCAAGCAAATTTTACGTAGATTCCGAATATACTAATATAAGCTAGGGCACTCATATGAATTTTCGTCGAAATCTGCATTTTAGCGCTGACCGGGAACTTAGGTCGCCTTATGACCTAGGACATAAACACTAGGGGGCGCCCGAGAGGGCGAGACTTAAAAAATTACGAATGTATGTACAGTAAATGAGAAAAATGTAAACTGAAGATATCAAAAGTAATCAAAGAAACTGAAATAAATATTACCAATGTAGATGTCTCATGGTATCAGTGGGCTCGTCAAGATCATTTATACAAGAAAAGAGAATGTAATGAAGTAAGAGAAGTTATGACTAAAAAACCGCAAAAGTAAAGAAAACAGGAACAATAAAAGAGTTACTTTTTATGAAAGAAGCTTACAAGAATTCAAGAAACATTATTTCAATATGGAACATTAACAAAAACAATACCAAATTGCTATTACTAATATAAGGATAAATTATGAAGTTGTTATCGTCTGCGATTTCTCACAAAATAATGAGGCCTAATTGGCTCAAGAAATTTAAGCGATGCATCTTGGCGCCTCATAAAATCAAATCACCTTACATACAGATATGATTTATTGGCACAATATGTGCCAATCATTTTGCACAATTGCTGATGTTAATGATCATAAACCAGCGGCGATTTGGGCGCATTTGAGTCGGATATTGAATCTTGTGAAACAAAATACGTCAGAAGTATGTATCGTGCATTTTTACTCGGATGGTCCATCGTTCCAATACAGACAAAAAAAATTTTCTACCTCCTTTCCCATTTCACCAAAAAATTTAAATTCGATTATTGTACTTGGTCATTTTATGAATCTGGTCATGGCAAAAGTGTTGCCGACGGAATAGGAGGAAGCATCAAGCGAACGCTAGACAAAAAAGTTTGTCAAGGAGTTGATGTCGCTGACGCAAAAGATGCTTATGATATTCTGAAACGTAGTTTGAAACGGACCAAAGTATATTTAATTCCAAATAGTGAAATTGAGGTTTTTAATTCTATATTACTCAACAAAGTCCAAGCTTTAAATGGAATATTAAGAGTGCATCAAGTTATAACCGACGACGATGAATGCACGTTACGTTTCAGAGATATAAGCTGTTTTTGTGGTTCTACCAGAGGGAAATGTAATTGTTAAGTACCAAAAACCCATCGTTTAGTTACTACAAAGCCTGCGCAATATATGACTTCAAATATTTCAACTACCCTTGCCACAACATCCTCTCAGTACCCTTTTCAACAAACTGCATCATTTGATGAAAATTCGTCACCTGAAAAGTCAGACCTGTTTGTCAGAGAACGTTATGACACCGAAAATTATGTACTCGTTGATATTGAGCTCAAACCAGGCAAAGTTCTAGTAAAATCTGAGAACAATGCTCCAAAACATATACTGGAAAATTCTGCCACTGGTGAAGACGAATTAATGTACATAGACGTATTGCCGATAGCTATACACAAAGACGCCTCAGATGCTATTGAAATAGATAAGATGACAGAAAGAAAACCTTTAAACCCAAAAAACATTTACCAAAAGAAAACTGCCGAAAGTGCGATGAAAAACCGGTTTCCTATTGTAAAGATTAACCAAACTACAAATAAAAAAGTAATTTTTGGTCAACGTCTACAAGTACAATTTACGATGGCCGTGGACCCAGACGCACTTTATTTTATCTACGGAAAATTTTTTTGGCTGTAAAAATTACACTTATCCAACTGGTAGACCCCAAACCTTTACAGCAATAATGGATCGTCAGAATGTGAAAATTTTGCTTCAAAGCACATATTTTGGTGTTATGATTGTGATTACAGTGTATACGACCATTTTCCACTTGATGAGTGTACTTTGTATTACAATTAATGCCTTCTTCATTTTCTTACGTTATGGTTAAATTAGCTTCCACATAATAAGTAAAATTTTGATTGATTAAGATTCTTAATGTATGTATGTAGTAATATGTAAGAATAACTACTCTGCAAGTTATTCATTTATTGTCATTGTCAGTAGAGATACCGAATTCTATTTTAGATGTGCAATATTTATCGGCATCAACCATGCCTACTAATTTTTAATTAGACTGACAGATTAGTTACGTATTACAATTAGATTAGTGTTAAATTTTGTGGTTACCTACTGGTATTTGACTTGGTTTGATCATACTTTATGTTTAAAGTCAAATTATTGTGCCAAGCCAAAGTGAGATGTTGTATCTTTAATTATATATTATTATACCTAATAAATAATTTATGTTAGTATGTAGTAGATAATCAAACCACATTAAATACCAAAAATTGTATTTTGTAATTTTGAGACTGAATCCAAATAATTCTAAGGTTCTATAGTTCTTAAGATTTTTTTTATTTTTATATGGCATCGGCTTATAATTATTTGCCAGTGTCAAGTTAAAAAGGCGGGAAATAGAACTTTCGTTTCAATTTTCAACACCGTATTCCTAAATCGTCAAGTCTAAAACTAGTCAAAGTCCAAATAAAAAGTCAGTGCAGCCCATGAGTCATGTCAGTCGATTCAGTAAAGTGGTAGAAGCTTTACTGAAAGTTCCTAGGGAGTTTTGGAGGGAAACTCAAAATAGCACGTTTTTAGAAGTTTTACTACTTGCCTACACTTGTGCACGTTAACGAATATTTAATGGTTTATATTCTACCAATATTACACATTAAGAACCGAAATAACACAAAATGAAAGCAATGCAAAATCCATAACGTCACCCATTGAATTCCCCGGCAAAACTCCATTTTTTAAGCTTTATGTTATTTTGAGTTCCTACTAATTTTATAAAGGCGACGTGTCAAAAACATGGTACTTATTTAATATTACTCAAGTATTTTTCTTATCTATGTCTTTAAGATGTTTAGAATTACAGATAATTTTGTATAAGAAAAAAAAACTATACTTCATAAATGGCCCCATGTAGACGAACCTTTACACCGGAGTTTTGTCGAGGAGTTCGATGGGTGACGTTGTGGAATGTGGAATTTGTAATATTTCATAAATTTGTGTTATCTCGGTTCTTAATGTGTAATATTGGTAGAATATTAACCATTAAATATTCGTTAACGTGCACAAGTGTGGGCAAGTGGTACATCTTCTAAAAACGTGCTATTTTGTGTTTCCCGCCAAAACTCCCTAGGAACTTTCAGTAAAGCTTCTACCACTTTACTGAATCGACTGACATGACTAATGGACTGTACTGACTATATATTTGGACTTTGACTAGACTTTGACGATATAGTAATACGGTGTTGAAAATTAAAACGAAAGTTCTATTTCCCGCCTTTTGAACTTGACACTGGCAAATGGTTATAACTTATAAGCCGATGCCATATATAATAAAAAAAAATACCTTTACACCATTTTCTGACGTTCACGTTTTCTGACTTAGCCACTGTCGCTTGAATCCGGGGAGGATATATCTTCGACTATACAGTAAGTTTATAGTATAAATTACTATTTATGTTATTTAGTACAAAAATTACATACCATTTCATTAAATGGCTTTTCTGTGGTTCAACCTATATAACTTTTTGCAGAAATCATGAAAAAATAGCAATAAAAAGTCACAATAGTTACAAAACAGATTTTTGAAGCGTTTTTATAGAAGATTTATTTATGAAGAAACCAGTTTTTTTTTGTTTTGACATTGATTTGTGTTATATTTATATTTAAAAATAAATATCAATTTAATAACATGAGAATTTTATTTAAAATTTTACTTGAAAAATAGTCACAAAATGGATTAAAAATCATGACTTGTTCCACATTGTTTGGTTATATCTCGCGAAATATTTATTTATTTTGGGTTCCTACTTAATTTTCATAAACTATAATTATATTCCTAGTAAAATATAGTCAACTTATACCAATCCATAAAATATAATACAAAAAGTTCAGTTTTGTGAGTGTGCATGGAAAAAAAATCCACTCAACTACTTATTCTCAGTAGTGGTAGGTACTTATTTGTCATCTATGCTACATAAACTACTTATTAATTCCTATCTTTTGCAGACTGTATTTTTTTAGGGAAATAGTACCTACCTATTCTATTTTTATAAGGCACAATATTCTAAGTTAAAAATGAATGTAATAACTAATAATATTGGATGGTTCTTCAAAAGTATAGGAATTGCAGCTGGAAGAAATAATTGTAAGTTCACACAAAACTTAACCTCTTACATGGTGTTATTTATTTTTTTGTATTTGTGGAAGTAGCCCTCAAAGAGAAATCTCTGACCGAGCGGGTGAAATAGTAGGAGTTTTCAGATGTTTAATTTATTATAGCACCAAACTGTTAAAACTTCAGGATTGTGGCGCAAAACACTTATAAAACGTAAAATAACATTTTGTTTTATGAATTAAATGTAGGTCACCCGAGAGCAATAGGCTTTATGGTGAATGATACATTAGACAGGTACTCGGTACCTAAAGCTAGAGTGACTTTTTACAAACCTTTCTATTATAGTGCTAATACATGTACGGATTTGGACCAGAGTGGAGTGGAGGGAAGATTTGATTGCCAATTTAGGAGTTTCCCCTTAAATTAGGGGAAAAAATCTCTACATCATCAAAGTTCTCATTTTATTGTTTATAATTAAGCTATTAAACTGTTTTACTGACGAGCGATTTGAAAAGTTATCCTGTGGAAAAGAAACATTTGGAAGTGGGTATATTTAAAAAACTTAGGCCTTTTCATCCGTTATTGGATGATTTGTACAGTATTCTCCGAGCGAAGTAACCACTCTTAAAATACTGTAGTGCCTGGGACAGTTGGTTTTTGATTGTCGTATGGTTGCCCAAGCACATACAGCATTCTCACAATATAGTCGGCCTAGTCCAGAGGAATGACTGGTCAATACGTCTGGGGCCAACCATGTGCGGATTTCCTCACGATGTTTCCTTCACCGTTAGAGTGTCCGTATAATGTACTTGAGATCTGAAAAAGTCTGGTACACTCCACAACCTAAGCTACATATATTTTAATAAAAGACAGAATAATATTACAGAACATGGGGCTATGACGTTTAGGCAAAACACGAGATAGTTGTTCCGTGAATTAGGTATACCTATTACCAGCTATAAAGGCTTCATGTTACTTATTTATTTCAAGTTCTATTAATAAGAAAGTTGCTTAAATTGAATTCTGTCATTCACCCTTACGTTCTTTAACTGAATATAAAAAATCTTTACCCATTTTGACTGCTGTTCTATGAATACACCCTAAAATATTTTTGTTCATTTATTTTTTATTGCACACTTTAATATAATTTGGCTTTCATTTCAGATTTATTTTATGCACCAGTAAAAATGGCATCATCTAAGAGCATCGGTAAAAGAATTGTATGGGTGGACTTGGAAATGACTGGCTTAGACATAGACAAGGACCGCATAATGGAAATAGCTTGTCTGGTGACAGATGCAGACCTTGACATCGTGGCTGAAGGACCAAACATAGTGATACACCAGCCAAGGGAATGTTTGGACCAAATGAATGACTGGTGCAAAGCTCATCATGGTGAGGTATATCTAATTGTGTAAAATTATTAAAACATTCCATACAGTGGACTTGTGTACATGTAAATTGCTCTATTCTTACAAATAAAAAATTAAAGTGTCAGTTTGTAATTTTAAATTAACAGCCAATTTACATTCAAAATAATTGAGATATATACTTACAGTTAAAAAATAAAATTTAAACACTTTTATCTGTCTGTTTGCATCTGCTAATCTCAGAAATGGTTGGACTGATTTTCACTGGCAGATAGCTGATGTTATAAGGGAGTAACTTAGGCTACTTTTCCGTTAGTTCTACGTAAACAAAGTTGCAGACACCTGCTAGTACATTAGGGTGTCCCTTACATTTCTAGTTCGATATTTTTTTTACGTATACCCTCTTAAAATGTTCGTATTGACCCAGTATAGCCTAGAAAAAAATATTAGCGCAATTGATAAACGATAACCCGTGCCGATTTGCGATTTTAATTTTCCTATACAAGTTATAAGGGGACAACCCTATGAACTGCAATTAAATGTGTCATTTGTCGTTTCATACGTGGTTTTTTGAGATTTCTTGTGGGCAATTGATTATTGGGTGCATAAAGATGTCTGTAAAATTCAAGAGTGGTAAAAAATACTGTCTAGCCACCAAATAAATGGTACAAAATCAACACATAATCGTCAAGTCTTGGCCGTCGTATTTTACGTGTATTTATTTACGAAGTCAAACTGACTGCTAGTTAAAGAAACGTAATAATGATAAAATTATATTCATATTATGAATAAAAAACATATACTGACAATTGAAAAGGATTACAATTGAGGAAGAAACATCATTTTCAAAGAAACAAAGATAGAAGGTCATTCAAACCATTGCTCAGATGGTTTAGACAAAAATTTTGCGGAGAAAGAAAATAACATAGACAAAAAGATTACAAGAAGAAGAAATAAAGTTAACTTCTTGTCCTTTTCTTTATTATTTAATATTTTTTGTGTAGGTACATCACATGGTTTCGTTCGACCTGACTTGGCTGCCTTTGTTTCTTTGAAAATACTTTTTCTCCCTTAATTTTCATCTTTTGAAGGCATTAGGATGTGCAATATCAAATAATGTTTTACAACAATGAGTTATTAGTTGTTATTTCTACATTTTCTGTAAATAACATGCACTATTCAAAAGATTCGGTCATATAACAGATTCCGAGTTCTAGACGGATCATCCCAGACTAGATTTTCTCGTCTATGTACGAATCCAGGACAGAAGCAATCAAAATGTCTTTCAGAACAATTTATGTGAAGTAATCTCAGTCTATCAGGGTGGAAAACTGTTACCTAATTATATGTATCGACGTAAGTAGAAAAGAAGAAAATTTGCCAATTATTGATACATTTCACGATAGAAAACAGCTTCTTAGACTTAAAAAGCCAGGGAGCTTGTCGAGAAAGATCAATATAAAAACATCAACTCCATTCTTTGACGGGAATCTTCATAAAAAAAATACGTAAATCATGGTTCATGGATTATCCAAACTGGTTGTCATTATTTTATGAGTTTAAATAAGTATTCATGTCAGCCTCGTTTTATTTTGATCTTAATTTATACATTTTTTATACTTATTTTGGTTTTGTATTAGAACAAAATTTTTATAAACTTTGCGGCTCAGTCGGCACTGGTTGCATGATTGCAAGATGATTCCTAGAAGGATAAAAAATTTGTTTTATAATTTAAAAAAATGTGAAGGGTATGCGTTTCAAATTTCCAAAAAAAAATATTTTTGCCCATATAAGGGACATCCTATAGTAGTAAATAAAATGAGCTTGGAGTAGTAGTAGTTGTACAAAAACCCAAATCTAATTACTTTTTGCCTTAGCTGTAAAATGAATCACTATAGAACTGATTGTATTTTTTACAGAGTGGCTTGACAAAGGCTAGCCTGAATTCAACAATTTCCGTCGAAGAAGCGGAGAAGCAAATACTCAAATTTGTTAGCACACACGTACCAGAAAAGAAGTGCCCCTTAGGTGGCAACAGTGTCTATATGGACAGGATATTCCTAAATAAATATATGCCTAAATTCAATTCATATCTGCATTATAGAAATATTGATGTTAGCACAGTGAAGGAATTAGCGAGAAGATGGTGTTTCAAAGAGTATTCAAATATTCCACAGAAAAAGTTCGAGCATAGAGGTTTAAGTGATATTAAAGAAAGTATTCAAGAACTAAAGTACTATAAAGATCATATATTTATAAACCAGAATTAGTAATTAATTTCATTAATAAAATAAATAAAAAACAAGACATATCTTGTTGTAAATATAATAAGATTTATAAATTACGATCGATCTAAAGTCTTAAATGTAAAACTGATTTTATTTACCATTGAAAATCAAATCATGAAAATAATATTGTATTCCGACCTCTGTGACTCTGTGGTTCAGCGCGTTGGTGCTCAAGCCGGGGGTCGCGAGTTCGAATCCCGCCGAAGGAACAAAAAGTTTTTCTGTGTTCCTGGGTCATGGATGTGTATTAAATATGTGTATAGTTTATTAAAAATCATAAATATATGTATAGTATAAAATAATTAAATATACTTCCCGTTTTCTGGTACCTGTAACACAAGTTCTTCGGATACTTAGCACGGGGCCAGATTGACGTGGTGTGAAGGGTCCATAGATATTTATTTTATTTTTATTTATTGAGAAAAAAAAACTTAAATATTGAACATATAGAGCAGTGTTCCGCAAAGTGTGTACCGCACACTGGTGTACCGTGGACATTAGTAGTGTGCCTCGGGAAAAAACAGTTATCTTAAAAACTTATTTTTAGTAAGTAAGTAAGGGTACAAAAAATACTTAAATAAACTAATTTTTAATTTGTTGTGTACTTCCAAAAACCGATTTTTAATTTGTGGTGTAGGTCCAAAAAATTTTCGTTTTCCTAGATGATGACTAGACCTTGAACCCAAAAAATTTGCGAAACACTGTTATAGAGCATAGATTTGTTTTTCTTTATCTGTAGGTATATTATTCTACCGCGTTTTTCTAAGAGAGTGGTCCTTGTGTTATGCGGCAGATGGTAATTTGAAGAAAACAATAGACAATGGATTAATTATGTGGTGTATAATAAAAATTGTGATTGTAATAGTAGATCATAAATGTTAACAAGAACATTATTGATTTTGATATCCTTTTCCATAACTTTCAGTTTTTCTGTTGATAGTAGAAAATCATTTCTGAGAAAAAAGTACCAGTTCCCCTCTACAGTCAACCTAGTTTGCGCATAGAAGTTTGTCATTTATGGTAAAAATAAAACCTGAGTAACACAACATCCCTCATAACTTTTATTCTTGACTAGATGTTGCCCGCGACTTCGTGCGCGCAACAGAAAATCCCGCGGGAACCATACATTTTGCCGCGAAAAAAAGTGGCCTATGTCCATCCCCGTGGTCTACTCCATATCTGCAAAATTTCATCAAAATCGGTCAAGTAGTTTCGGAGCCTATTCAATGCAAACAAACTTTTCGTCTTTATAATATTAGTACTTATAGATAATAATTACCTATGAAATAAAGAATTTTCAACTATCCCCTATCTTAAAATACTTATTAGTTAAAGAATGCAAGGTATATTTGCAAGTAGAAATGTAATTCTCCTTTTGCGACGGAACGTCATTAAAAATGAAAGGGTTGTTAAACATTTTACGGTTAAAATAAACTGACAACTCGGTCATTACAAAAACTGGGTCAGAAAACATCGCACGTTTCACAGAAACGAACCAGAAGAACAGGCACAGAAATTCCTAACTTTTAGAAGAAGCCGTGTTACTCTATATTTAAAACCTATAAACGCCAGTTGGCTTTAATGTATTCAGCAACTTTACCTATATTCAAGGTCCAAGGACCATGGAATACGAATGCGAAGTATACCGTACGGTCAAAGTCTGCGGAAATCGGGATTCGAACCTGTGACCGTTAGCGAGGTTGGAAGAAATTTTGTTTAACTATTATAAAATGTAGATGGCGTTGCACCGCTGTAAGTTTTGTTAAAAAATTAAAATAATCGTACACGCCTAATATTAGGTACACACATTTTTAGGGGCTCCATATACGGTCCGGTATTCCTTCAGTTAGGCCTGAACGGATACAAAATAGTATCGTCTGTGCAATTTCGAGATCGCATCAGTCGGCCGGATGGACTGAAGCGATTCGTTCCAATGTTGCCAGCTCTGTTCTTGCGAAACTACTAAACTCGCGTAAATTTTTCTAAAAACTACTAAAAGAATACTGAAAACAATCATATAAAAATGACATATTCCAAATTCAAATGTAATATTTTATTTATTTTTAATTGTGACAGTATTTATGGCCAGACTAGTAGACAAGTATATGCTCGGAATCCGGAACGCCAATGTAAATTCAGAGCATTGAAATGAAACTCTGTGATAATATAGAGCTGAAAATCGAACACACAAGAGTCGAGTCGGAGTTCTGCCGGGAATGTTAATCGGCGACGTTGTTGTATTTGTATTGTTTTCAAAATTTGTGTTATTTCGGGTTTTATTGGTAGAATATTAACCATTAGACATTCTTTGATATGCAAAAGTGTGGGCAAACAATAAAAGGTACAATTACAAAAAGCGTGCTATTTTGTGTTCTCTCTAAAACTCCCTAGGAACTTTCAGTAAAACTACTACCACTTTACTTAATTGACTGTCCTGACTCATTGACTGCACTGACTATTTAATTCAACTTTGATTTTGGTCTTGACGATTTAGAAATACGGTGTTGAAAATTAAAAAAAAAAACCATTTCCCGCCTTTTTAACTTGACACTGGCAAATGGTTATAAGCCGACTCCATTTATTTAAAAAAAGAAGAAGTGTCGAATCCAATGTTAATGTCATTTATGACAGCTCGACACTCAAAACTTCAATTTTCAACTCTATTGTTAATACAATAAAATAGAAATAGAAAATAGAAATGAAATAGAAAATAGAACTCTGCCCTAATGGGCAGAGTTCTATTTTCAGTGCTCTGAATTTTCACCAGCGTTCCGGATTCCGCAGCATATAGTCCCAGCTTAAGTTTCAACACTAAAAACTGTGTTGTTTTTCACCGAGGATAAACGAAGCGAACGTATAAAAGGGAAGTAGAATGCCTCTATGCCATTCTACTTCCCGACCCTCAAGGGTCGGGAAGTAGAATGGCATAGAGGCATTTTAGATTTATCTACTAAAATTTGGTAAGTACCTATATTCAATATGATGATGAATTAAAAATGGCCGCCGTCATAAATTGGCTGTCTTTATAATTATTTGCAAACTTCTGGATATGGGTATCATAAAAAGTAGAATAATAAAGTTGATTATAAAAAATATCACCAAAACAAAAAATAATCCCTCTAAGACTCTGCAGCGCTAAAACTATTAATTTGACATAAAACTGCTCATAGCATATTGTATAAAATTGTATTTGGTTCAATTTTGCAGAACATACTTTTATCGTAAAATGTATTACTGAAGAGATATTGGCAAAATATTGAAAGACATCACCATTTTTTCATGATGGCGGATCGAGTGGTAGCAATATGAGGTAGCAAATTTGAAATTCGAAAAAAATACATACAAATCTATTATAATCACGCTTCATTATGTGCAAATTACTCATTATTTACCTATTAGTAAGCACCACAGGAGGTAGCTTTATCCCGGTCTGGCTGAGTTTTGGGCAGGTTTGAGCATGCCAGACCGAAAGAGGATTAGGAGACGAACAGATTAACGTATAGGTAACTTGACCTTTTTTACTGAAAATTCTCACACGTTCAGGGCGCGGCGGTCTGGCTGGAAACTGGTCTAAGTGGGACTGCTAGACATGCAATTTTATCGGTTTCTAGTTGGCGCGCAGCCGAGTATTAAAACAGTTTTCTTGTTTCTTATCACCTTTTTTACTCAAAAATTCTTCACACATTTTGGTCAATAAAAAAAAATCTACCGGCCTTAGAACCGCCAGACCGGCAGTTTTATATCAAATTTTTGGGCCCCTAGCGATCTGCAGTAGTCGAGATGACCTCCTTTTTCGACGGTGAGGTCTAGCTCTATTTATTAATGACTCAAATGCCACTGTCAGAGTCCGGTCCTGTAAATATTTCATTAATATTGGAGGTTCTTTACTGACAGTTACACACGTACCTAGTTACTTCCGTAAGGTAAAAGGCTATAACTTCATGTTAGTACGTTATTTCGTGAGTTTTTCTTTAAGTGTTATTTTAGTTAAAAAAAAATAAGAAATATTATTCATTTATATAATTCATCAATATAAAATATTTATAACTATCTTAAAAAATCAAAAATTGACAGTTTTAAGCGTAAAATAAAGTGGCCGCAAAGAGCTGTGCGGTGAGCGTAATATTCTTTTCACCGTAAGGTTAGCGCTCATGCTTAAGCTCACAGAAAGGAAAACAGGAGTTCATTTGAATAAAACTTTTTATGGTGCTTTTATGTGTTCCTCAGCAATTGATTTGATTTATAAAACAGTCTTGTACAAGCACTGAATTCCATTAAAATAGCAAATATTCAACTCACGAAATAGCGTTCAATTTATTTTTCGGTGACCCCATAGTTCGTGTCACTGCCGGATTAAGGATATTCTAGACATATTTTTGACGCTTGTGTATTTGTATAATAATTGAAAATATTTAAATGTGAATTAAATAATAAAATAAGTATTTACATTAAGTTTTATATGACCTAAATTTTTCTTATAATAAGAGCTTAAAGGATACCTGAATAACGAATTCACATTTTAAAGGTTAATTTGTATAGCCAACCACCATAGTTTACTTTTTGTATTCAATTTAGGTGTTTTGTGTGATTTCGATATATCTATATGATATAGGATATACCTACCTATATAATATAAAACACACTTGTGTTTTATATTATATAGGTAGGTATATCCTAAAAACACACTTGTGTTTTATATTCCGTGACCAATACATATTATGCTATATACAGGTAGTTAATGTACGGTCACCGACAATTAGTCAGTATACCACTTGTCGACCTTATTTCTATAACGATAAGGTTCAAAATTAGTACACCGGCTTGTCGGTAACTGTACAAAAAGTATACCTAGTACCGAAAATTTAGACCAAGCTTTGTCATCAATTAGGAGAGGTGGAAGAACGGCATACAAGGCTTTAAAGGCCTTTATAGTGTCTACTACTACTAGATTATATAAATAATTCTCATGAGGAATTGAATTTCGTCAATTATAATTTTCATTTTTATTTTGTTTTACACGCTATAATAATAATAAATTTTGTCCAATTTACAAAAGTCATAATATGTATACTCTAGTTCATAGAAATGTGCCGGAAAGATCACTAAAAAGTCTAAAATAAAATAAATAATTAGAAAAATAAAAAAACCCGACTGCAAAAAAAACCTAATTAATGGTGTTTGTTAGCAAGTGGGACCAATTTATTTTCGTACGATATATAATTTGTAAATGGGTCCCGCCTGCTAACAAACACCATGACAATCATTTCACTTCACATAATCTTCAACCCATAGTGTAATCTGTTAAACTAAAATAGAGGTTGAATTAGGTTTTAGTACTGTGATTTTACAGTATTGTTTCAGTCTTTTTATCTAGGTATCTTAGGTATATTAGGTTTTTTTTTTGCAGTCGGATTTTTATTTTTCTAATTATTTCTTTTTTTGTCTATCTACTTCGTGATAAAATTTGACTGCTTTTAAGTTCGTGAGTTCTTGGCCGCTATTTCATGATAGTGTTTTTAAAGTACCTACGTTATAATAATTTGTTATTAAAACAAATAAAATATTGAAAAAAAAAAATTAAGAGAGGATAAAGATGTATTTTAGACTATCTGTTGCCCGCGGCTCCGCCCGCGTAAATACAGTATTCCACAGGAACACTGTTTTTTTTCTACATAAAAAGTACCCTATGTTTTAATCCAGAGCTTAACTAACATGCCAAATTTCATCGAAATCCGTTCAGAAGTTTTTGTAAAAGAGTAACAAACATCCATACATCCATCCTCACAAACTAACATGTATAATATTAGTAGGATAAATAAGTACCTACTAGTAAGTAGTAACATAATATTACACCTACTTGGATGGATATTCTTTAATTTAGACCAAGCTTTGTCATCAATTAGGAGTGGTGGAACGGCATACAAGGCTTTAAAGGCCTTTATAGTCATCATACCAAACGATAATGGACAAATTAAAGAATATCCATCCAAGTAGGTGCAATATTATGTTACTACTTACTGGTAGGTACTTATTTATGCGCAATAGGGTCCAACATTTTTATATATTTAAAGCTAAATACGACTATTTGAATCCATTGATTACAAATTTATTCGATAGATTTCATTAAAATGATTGTAATTATTCCTGATTAAATTTAAATACATGACATATTATGTATATTTTTGAAATTTCCATTTAATTTCCTTTATTTTGATACCAATGTCGATAAGTTTGGTAAAAAAAAATTGAACTGCTTACAATTTGGCGCCAAAATCCGCCATTTTGTCATTTATTTTTAAAAAAGCTATCTAAGGACACTTGGGTTATTGAGACAAATCTAACGATACCTTAATTGTCGAAATCCATCCAGCCGTTTGGAAGATACGTGGGAATAAAGGAATTTACATACATACATACAAGATACGCGCGAAAAACATAACCCTTCCTGACAGTCGGGTAACAAGAGGTCCACAAAAACAGTAATATTAAAAAATAGGTACTTAATTGATTATAATTTATAGTAAGGGCAAAATACCACTATTAATTATATAAAAAAAAACAATTAAACTGATATCTTGTTTAGTTATTTAATTCAAAAATCAGAAAGTCATAAGAGCGTAGACGTACATATTATAGACGAAGCATATTGAGGCAAAGTGTCTCCAGTAAAATGGCCCCACTTCTGAGATTTTTGGGGCCATTTTGACGTATGGTGAAAACCAAGATTGTAGGATTGGGATGGGTAACAGAAACACTTCTAAACTGCTGTATAACAGACCCACTCGGTCACAAGCTCTGACTGCCATTCCAATACCGACGGGTATTGGAATGGCAGTCAGAGCTTGTGCTCCGCTCCTAGTACACAACTAGTTTACCCACTCCACCGTACCTCACCACAAGTGTGCGTGTGTATATTTATTATTTTATGTGTCAATACACTACATCTACCTTTTACAAAATTGAAAAATAAGAATATATTGTTATCGAGACTACTATTAATCACTAACATATTTTTTTGTCATAGAACAATCTACCACCGGTTAAATCCTAACCCGCCGAGAACAAACTCGGTCGGGCGCCACCTTTTACCTTGTTGAAAAATTACAATGTAAACATTATATAAATAACAATGTCATAGATACATAGTAAGTACATACAAACATTGCAAGGTTTCATCTTGTTTCCAATGTCTGCAATCGTTGACAAAATATATTAGAAATTTACTAACTTTATAAAATATGAAAATATATCGTTTAAATAATTACTCATAATATTATTCGCTCTTGTGCTTTATAGACAAGTATAGACAGTAACCCGTCGCTAGACGCTTTTTAATTCAGTGGTTCTTTTAATCATTGGTTGAAAGTTCAGAGACAACTTACCCGTCTCATACATACGTAGGCCCGTATTAATAAAGCGTTCTTATCTCTAAGACAATTCTCAATAAAGTACCTAAGACGTTTTAATTAATAGACCGTACTTAAGTACAGCTGTAGGTACGGCGTATCAAGTGAGTGCGAACGTATTAATAAACGAGACTCGTTACTCAAGTACGCTGTCATTGCTGTCAAACTGTTACTTGAGACGCGGTTTCGTGGGTACAGTCAAACCTTGACTTGAGAACGGCTTGCTTGGGAATTGGGATACAGTACATTATTATTTGTGGTGTTTTTGGGTGTGTTACAATTATGTAAATTAAAATCTAAATATTTATGATTAAACAAACTCAGAATTTACACTACATACTCAACACAAAATAAAGTTATAAAAAAAGATGCTATATTGATACATGATTGATACTTATTCTTCTTTTTTTTTGGTAATCGCGGTTGCAAAGGTTTTGCACCATTCTGCCAGTGTCGAGTATTTGTAGAAATATTTTTGATTTTATTTAAATATATTTATTTATTTATTTATATAAAAAGAATTACCTATCATTATATGATCCCTCCCTCCTACAATTCCTCGCCCTATCAACCTTAAATCTGTTCTGTGTTTTGTATATACTCCTTTTACTGAAACTTTATGTACATACTTTGGTACTGGCCCTAAATTTGTCTGTTCTAGGTTTTAGATTATTCAACAGACTTCCTCCTGTACACCGTGCCCTTGTTTATTCATAAAACCCACTCATAAGGCAGAGTTTTCGTCAACACAACACATTGGCGAATCACTAAAGAGCCACTTTAAAGAAAAAGAAGAAGAACTTTTTTCGAATGGCAACGATCCGCATTACGTTTTACGTAGTTGTTAAAAAAATATGGATATTAATATGCTAGACAATAATAAATATTAATATATACGTAAAAATTAATGAAAATCAGTTTTTTCAATATAAAGAATACAGACTAAACTTTTCTTGGTATTTATATTATTAAATATTACATTTTTAAAAAGAAATATTATAGGAATGTATAATCAATAAATCCGTTCTTTGTAGAAGTGTAAACGAAACGTTATTTTATTCGTTCTTTGTCGTGTAGATGACGCTTAAAAGTTGAGTAAGTGATCTCAATAACGTTATCAACTGAGACGGTCTTGAGATCATACTATGAATTAAAGACCGTCTTGAGAAGCTAATCGTTACTTGAGACTGTCTCAGCCAAGAAAGGTCTTGAGAACGGTTTATTAATACGGATCTAAGTTTAGATAACAACAATCTTAATTATCTTAAAATACACTATAATATTGCCACCTGTAAGTAAATACTTATTTACAGCTTCAATACACACTTTATCGACTTAGTCCAAGATGTATGTAAAGTGTACATAATATAATGGTTAGGTAGATATAAATCTTGTGGTTAGGGGGCCACTTATGTTTGATATTTGTCATCTTAAAACTTCGGTATTTGCTATCTGCAGTTTTTCAGTCCACATTTCATTGAAAAAATCTTCTCAAATATTTTTCTGCCAAATGTAGGTCATGGCACATCCTTAGTTTTGAAATCTTTCTTTAATTAAACTATAAATCCTATGTCACCAGAATGTAACTTTACAATGACGGTAAAGGTGATAGTCACGTATCTAGTAGTATTATAAAGCTATTCCAACAAAGATATTAGAAAAGTGTATATTTATCACGAACGCTCGAAAATTGTCTCAAATATTGAACCTTACAGAGTAAGAATTAGAATATAGAATGACAATTCAATCATAGTTAGTCATAAAAGACAATGACCTTAGCTGTTTACTTTGCTATTTTTGCAAAATAAGGCTGTAATAAGTAGTAAGCATTAAGATTAATTTTCAATAAAGTCATATTATAATATAGGTAGTAGTGAGACTATTTTGTCATCTCGTGAATGCTTCATAAATAATGTTTTGCTAAGTTTTTTGTAGGCAATTTTGTATTCGGGTTTTCTAATATCTTTGCCATTTTCTTTCTAATATCTAATAAAACCACAATTATGTATATTAATTAATCAATAATATTTCTATCATAATAAGTAACATTAACAACACAATTCAATTAGAACATTAGCATAGTATATATAAGTAATTTGAATTCGAAATTTGCAGCATAATATACTATATGTAAAAACAATGTTATTCTCTTTGAGGTATCGTTAAGTAGTAACTTATTTACTATAAGTTATAACATAGCCCGGGAGGACAGGTAAATTGGTGATCTGTAGGCTGTAACACAGCCTACAGATCACCAATTTACCTGTCTCATCACATATGTAAATACATGTACTTATCCATTGCTGATAGACTAATAAATTGATGAGATTGCTGAGACATTGATAATAAATTCAAATTTTTTGAATTATTATTTTTATCGCAATTATATCCAATATAACAAAACTTACTAGATATTGAAGACTTTGGTGTTATAGAAATTATTAAGAATTATAATTATACAGTCCCATACTGAAATCATTCTAACCTGTTCTAGATTGAACTATCAAGACTATTAAGAATATTCAGATCAAATAAGCATGCCTACTTGATACCTGTTATCTTATACTCTTATTAGATTTGCCGATCTAATCATGGATTTTATTTATTTCTCGAATTTTTGACTGCAGATATTTAAAATTAATATTATTTATAGTTCCGTACCAATAATTTATCAATTGATTGAAGAGATCATCGTCATCTAATGACTGGGGGGTGTAACTCCCTCCCATACGTCCTGTAAGTCAACAACATCACTGAATATAGCGACGTCTTAACCCCGGAGAACCAACTATTATGCCTAAAAGTTTGCCATTTGCTAACATTTGACACTGTGGTCTCCACATCGCGTAATCGAAAACGCAAGGCACTAGTATATTAGGCTCACTATTTAATACATTACGGGTAAAAGTAAATACTCAGAAAAATTATACAATTATTACATCAATAACGTTCGTACTTCATTATCTACGACTTCAGACATTAGTACTGCCACCTGGCAGATTTTAATATAGTAACTTTAACGTTAAATGGTACACCGTACATCCGACAACGTTATCTGTAAAATCTATGCCAACACTATTACTATATATTAATCAACCAGAACAGATTCATAATTTGCGTCCGTTAAACCTTGCGATATTCTATTTGGAAGTACATGTTTTGTTAAGTTGTTTGTAATTTTTTTTATTTAGATTATATTATATTCTTAGGAATTTCGACTGAACATATATAATTTTATTTTTCCCCACAGCTTACTCAACCTCAGAAGCCTGTGTATCCCGATGCAGCTCGGGTTATTGCTACCCAAGTAATCAAGTATTCGCTGCCCACTGCTAGCAAATACGTTCATCATTGGAATATTCAGTCCAAGACATTACTATATAATTCAAGGACCAGAAGCGTGAGATCTATTCCGAGTTATTTTATTATTGAGATATTCATCAGATGATTAGCGTCAACTACTCATTGTTCCATTTGGCTGCGACCAAAATGTATGGGCCTTTTGGATTTAACTACCGTTTTTTGTTATACACACATAGATTTAGCTTTGGGAGACTGGTTGCACTCTAACTCTACGGTGGTGATACCCGGGTTAATGACATCCCAATTACTAATATATTAGATCCTTACATATGAAATTGGCGATTTGTCGTACTGGCCACTTTGATCACAAATATATCTTATTTGGTTAGGAATTCCAATTTCAAATTTATACCGTTATTTACTCATGCATTTGTGTTTCGAAAACCGTAATTCATTTGTTTTTTTCTTTGCGTCACTCTGTTTACAAAATGGAAAACTTGAAATATCGTATTATTTTCGAGTACGAGTTCCACCGTGGCACCAGTGCAGAAACGTCTCGAAGGATTAATGATGTGTATGGCGGCGGTGTCGCAGAAGAAGTGCGTTCACAGTGCGTTTTTGGTTCCAACGTTTTCGTTCTGGAAATTTCGACCTGCAGAACAAGCCCCGTGGACGGCCGGAGACCAAAGTTGATAATGAAGGATTGAAGGCTATTGTGGAAGCGGATCCATCGCAAACCACGTCCGAGTTAGCTGCAGGCTGCGGTGTTAATGATAAAACTGTTTTAATCCAATTGAAGCAAATTGGGAAGGTGAAAAAGCTTGAAAGGTGGGTAACCTCATGAATTGATTGCAGCAAGCCGACAAACGCGCGTCGACTCCTGCGTTACATTACTCAACCAGCACAATAATTAAGGGCTTTTAAATCGAATCATTACCTGTGATGAAAAGTGGATCCTGTACGATAATCGGAAATGCTCATCGCAATGGCTGAACCCTGGCGAACCAGCCAAAGCCAAAGCGAAAATTGACTCCAAAAAAGTTACTTATAAGCGTTTGGTGGACTAGTGCCGGTGTCGTTCACTACAGCTTTCTTAAATCTGGCCAGACGATTACGGCAGATATCTATTGCTAGCAACTGCAAATCATGATGGAAAAGCTAGCTGCTAAACAACCGAGGTTGGTCATTCGCTCTAGGCCACTGCTGCTTCGAGACAACGCTAGACCACGCACTCCACCACAGACGGCTACCAAATTAGAGGAGCTTCAATTGGAATGTCTAAGACATCCACCGTACTCCCCAGACTTTGCTCCAACAGATTACCATTTTCGAAATTTGAATAACTTCTTGCAAGGGAAAACATTCAACTCCCGATTGGGCAGTCCAAAGTGCCTTCAATGATTTTCATTTTATTCATTCCTGTCCGAATGGTTTTTTTAGTAAAGGAATCAATGAACTACCTATGAGATGGCAAAAGTGCATAAATAGCAATGGTATATACTTTGATTAAATAAATAATATATTATGTTTAAAAAAATCGACTTTATGTTCCTCCTTTACAAAACACCAATTTCATATTATGTAATGACCTAATATTACTAATGTGTCATTAGGAACTTACATTTATTTCAAATCAAATCAAATCATTTATTTTGCATATGTGTGTAGGATATAGGTCTTACATTCAGTTTAGTTGCAGCACAAAGGCCACTTGGGGCATGCAAAAGTTATTTTACTTAGTTACTATAATTACAATTGATTGTTGATAAAACTAAATGATTACATTAAAATTCACATTATAATATAAATCTATTAATTACATTTTATAAATATATTTTTTGTAAATATTATATTATGTATTTTATTATTTTGCATTCAAATTTACAACCGTACCTTAATTTATTGTATTAGAAAACTGTAATTAGGGCGAGTGATTCAATTTTTTTTGCTTTCGGATATTATTAGTTTTAAGATGAAAATTTTTTAAATCATCTATACTTTTAACTTGCTTTTCATATTATAAACTTAATTAAAAGTAACTCTGCACGTTCTAGCGCGCGTTGTTAACAACACCTGCACCGAGGTGGTTGTTATTGCGCAGTTGTGCCTGAAAAACAACACCTGCGCTCGCAGCTGTGCACTAACAACACTTTGATGTGAAAATGATTTTAATTTATTAAAGTTGTGGAAATTGTATGTAAAATTGTGACTACTTAATCTTATTCTTTAAGTACGTTCGACGTTAACCAAACTACTTCTTTGATATCAGTAGGCACCGTTCGGACTAAATAAACATTCTAAATGAATCATCTTGATATCATAAACATATTTTTGTACTTCGGATTAATCAAAACGCGTTTAACATTGGTTTGACGTTTTTTGAGAACACCAGTTTGCTGTTCAATATATTGAGACTGAATCGATATTGTTTCAATGAAAAAATCAAATATGCACTGTTTGGTCAGCCAAACTACAGCTTTAGCTTCAAGTAGACCTGAAGTTCATATCTTTTAATAAGAGACAACTACTTGCTTTTAATCACGTAAAGATATTGTGATTATGTCATTAGAAGTTAAAGAGGATTGACACGGGTTGATTTTAACCGTGTGGCTAGTCGCTTTACAAATCGCCTACCAACCGGCTTAAATTAAATAAATCAGTAGGTAGAGAAAAACAGATTACATTAATCGCAAAATGCATATTATATTAATCAATGTTTACGTAAGCACGGAGGTGGCACAAATTTTGGTTACTTTTGCTGACAAGGAGGACAGGGAGATAGTTGTATAGTGTACTAAATCAGAGGCCCATTTCTCGTAACAAATCCTTAAATAGTGAATATAATTATCAAATTTAATATATTTATAATATACATAAAAATATATAAGGAGTTAGCAAGAACGGACAGAGAAAAGGGCGGGCAGAGCGAAACCACAAATAGTTAATAATTGGTTTATGGGCTGCTTGTAGTACTATGAACCCGTAAAATGTGAAAAGCTGTGAAACCGCGGGCAAAATGTAAATTTAATAAGGTACAACATACACAATTAAACAACCATCTGCTCGTTTGTCTTAGAAAAAAAAACTAATCATATTTTTAGAGGGCTTGGATACTTCAGCAATTCTCAAACTATTAGTGTAGTAAGCGTTTGTCCCCTCGGGTTCCCGTTAAGTAGGTGTTGTTAAATAAAATACTGTAGGTATAATTATATGAGATCATTTTATTAATTAAAACATTTCATAATTCAAATAAAGCTATAATGTAAAAGAGGTTTAAGTTTTTGCTTTACAACATTAACTCCCTTTTAATTATTTTGGTTCACAAAATACTTTGCGAGTCGTCCCTCCCTAAATACTCAAAACATCTCGAAAATTTAAACAGAAATTCAGACTCGAGAATATAAACTCACTGTATGACGCTAGGAATTTGTTACAAATAGTTAAAATATCTGCAAGCTAACATTATTTAACGCTCATGAGGTATTTTCAGCACTAAATAAACTATTGCAACCATTACACTTTATAAAAGGAATGCCGGTGCGCTTTAGATAAGGAATGCTCAAAATTAACATCAAAGCGAGGATGGTTTTATGCTAGATGAGTTAATTATGCAGTCAATTTTAGTATTCATTTTTAATGTACATATATATTTTGAAGAGTTTTAACTTTATATATATTAGAATAAGTATGATTTTTACATAAATATATAAATATTACGAAGATTTGTGTAACTTCTACAATTTCGACTTTGGTCTTTGTTTAGAATATTATATTAAGTTAACAGATTTTTTTCTTTTACATAAATTAACAATTATTATAATATTATTAGAGGTATGTACCAATATGAATATACACAGTAT
Source organism: Phengaris alcon alcon (assembly GCA_037179445.1). Classification (NCBI taxonomy): domain Eukaryota; kingdom Metazoa; phylum Arthropoda; class Insecta; order Lepidoptera; family Lycaenidae; genus Phengaris; species Phengaris alcon. The sequence continues at coordinate 1,374,860 of JAYRCH010000130.1, read as the reverse complement.
TATCTAAATTGCTATGATGAACTAAAATCAAATACAAGTAGGTACCTACGTAAATAGAATAGTAACTTAATTTCCAATCACTAATGTATTGTAAATTTTTTGTTCTACCGCGATAGTTAGTAGATTGATAAATTCATTAACAACAATCAATAATTAGCCTCTGAAGCATGCACATTTTTTTAACTTGTAGTACTTACGGAACGGCGTTGAATGAGTACCTAATTAAACACTAACTTCAATAGCACTACGGATACTTGAAATTCGGGTTTATTTTTTAATTTATTTTATAAGTATGTAGATATATTTATCCACAATCTAATGATATAAGTGCAAAACAATTAAGTAGATACCCTACATTGGTTCTGAGAACGTTCGATATAACTTTAGATATTAAATTTCGAGATACTATTAATATACGGCTTATTTTAATGGAAGTTGACTATGTATGAAGTTTATAGTTATAATTTACGACACTATATATTTTTTGGTAGGTTTATAAGTCTATCAAGCAAATGCTGGAACTATGTTAATAAGGTACTTTATAAACGCGCTTTATAAATAACTTGTTATATATTATTCGTTATATATATGTTTTATAAACAATGATTGAAGACCTTAGAATTATAAAGACATATAAACTGCTACAAAGTAGAAAATGTTTTCTCAACTGATTAGTTAATATGTGAGTACAAAAAATTCAATCAGGTAATTGTTTAAACAGCGTCAATTGATTCATTTCACAAAATACAAATGAAGGAAGTAAAATGCCTATTTAAAATTTGGCGGTATCATAATTAAAAGTATAATACGTTTCCAAAATACATTTATAATATGAGTAAAATTATTAAAAAAATATATTAGACAGGTATTAAAAGTACACAAGATTCGTTCTACGAAGAGGTAATTTAGAGTCTACATTTTACATTTATACATTTAATCTATAACAATTACACTTATTCCACGAGTATAACTATTATCTACAGCTCTAAATCTAATAAAACATTATTAAACGTCCCTGCGGTGGATACAATTATTACAATATTATTTTAATATTACAATGAGTGTCAGTTTTTCCTCTAAAACACCACACAGGTGATAGAATACTAAACTTTAATGAACTTGGTTTTAAAGTTTCGCGAAGTCGCGAAAAGTTTGAATCGATCTAACATAATACTGACCGATCGAGAATCGACATAGATAATTCAATACTATCCTTTATCTAGCTGGAAATTCTTCTCCAGAAATTTCGGCTGCAGTTTCGATTGGAGCTCACAGAAGTTCACCATAGTAAGGTTACTCTCGAACGAACACAAATACGTTGTAATGGTTCCAGCGGTTCTCTTCCGAGTCGACTCCTGGCTTCAGCTCGCCTCCTCCGCCCGCGGTGCCACTGCCGCAGCTCGTCGTCAGCTTAAAGCCTTGCTCCTGTAGCATGTCGAACGCCTGCTCTATGAACGAGTGCTTCAGGAAGAAACGGCTGGTGTACCGGTGAGCCAATCCGTGGTCGGGATCGCGAGACTCGTTCAACGTGTTCCCGAAGACGTCCCGGCAGAGAGTCACCTTCCCACACACTAGGATGCGGGAGAGCTTGCGAAATTTAACATCGGCCAGGCCGTCCCGACCGAACGCGAAGCTGCCTCGGTACCCGACGGTGATGCATCCCTTCTCTCGATTCAGTGGACGGGGATCGGAATCCTGGACCGCTCCCTCCAGCCCGGGCAATCTGTAGTGCTTGGCTTCGCGCGCCAAACGCTTGTGCTCCCGAAAACACTCCGGCAGGACGAGCCCGCCATCCCGTAAATAATCAAGGACGTACCGGAACAGAACACCGTCGCGGTCGAAGAAGATGCGACCGCGAGCGTCGCGCGGGTGGTCAGCGTCGCTGAGCGCGGCGGCCGGCAGCGAGTCGGGCTCGCGAAGTAGCGTATCGCGCGTCGTGGCGTAGTGCACGCCACCCACGTTGAGCTCGAGCACCTCTGGCGGCGCGTCCGCCATGGTCGGAGGCTGGGCGAGCAGTGCCGTGCGGCGCGCGCACCTCTGACCCACTTGCACCCCCGCGCCATCAATAACGCACGCCCGGGTTACTGACTCGGACGTAATCATCCACCCTTCCGAACTCTCCACCTTCAAGGTCGTTGTCTAATTCTAACTTGACGTTTAACAGATGGTTTATTATTTTTCTACGAAACTTTCAAGTTTACTAAGACACACCGCGAATGTAGCCTTAAAGTTGCCTCCCACCCCCCGACGAAACATTGTGACGAATTGGTTTGAAGTGGTTTGCGTATCGAAAGTTAAAATTGTTTTACTTTCGAGAGCGCGAAACATCGTTGTGATGAGATTTTAATGTTATTTTCAAAGCGATGTTCAAAATAAAAGCTTCATCATGAATATTGTATTGCTACGCTCGCGGGAAGGCTGAAAATCGTTTTGATTGAATTCCAGGTGCATTCGTGTAGAAAAATGTTTATAACTGGAAACTCAAGAACTGCTCGCTAGGATGAAAATAGCTTTAATGATAATTTAAAATCAGATACGAAAACGGAGCCCAGATACGTTTACGCATTAGAGTTTTGGTTTATATTTTTATAGTTGTACCTAGTTATAGTAACACTTATTATAACCTAGGTAATTACTTTAACGATTATTTCATTAAGATTTTATGATAAGCTACTTTACTTAATTACTAACTACTACATAAGTCCATGTTACGAATTACAGTCCGAAATTGGTTTAATTGCCTTGTTAATTTTTTAGGTTGGTAAGTACCTAGTTAATGTTTTTACAGTAGGTCGGTACTTAAATAGAAGTAGATTGATTTTAATTTTCTTACAGTCAAAATCAAATAATTGTCATTAATAGTAGTAGTTATGGTCCGTAACCGTAAGTTATAACCAGTCACTGAATTTTATGTCATACTTAAGTTTATGAATCATGACCAAATACCAATCTACGGACATCAACAAGTCAGTGGTTCTCAACAGTAGTACTACTTATAATCTATGGGTTCTCAACGTACAAGACAAGTAGATACACACGTCCCCCTTTAGATTATTTTAAAATTCCCAATTTAATATAATTTTTAAATTTTATGTAAATGATAATATACGAATGTAAAAAGCTTTCACAAAATAATTTAACTTTTTGTAACCCGTGTTCTTTTGTTCCTATTAGGTTGTAACTTGTTAGTATATCAATTTACTTACTTATAGCTGTGCAAATAAAGTGCAATGTAAGGCCTATTAACTCGATCTGTTTTCCTAGTCCGTAAGCTATAAATATAAAATCAGGGAATTTAGTTGGGAGATATGGCTCCTAGTAGGGGGCATAAAATATTTATTCGCGCTCACGTCCGTGGTACTCAAGATGGGGAAATTTAATAGATTTTGAAGTGAAAAATGTATGTTTATATACGTATAGGAGCGTTCCTATATTGTAGATTTTGTATTATCTTGCAGATTTTGAGACTTTGCATTTAATACCTAATTAAGCATTAGCCGAAAACAATTGGTTACTTATTTCTGTAGCCGCTATAATGACAAATCCGGAAAACAGAGTAAAATAAATATTTAAGTGGGCTCATACAACAAGCGTGATTTTTTGCCGTTCTTTGCTCGATATTAGACGATTTAAATATTCGCAGAATATTTAGTTGTATATTCACTTAAAAAATAAATAGTTATATAAAATATTTAAAAGAGGCTCCCATACAACGAACGTGATTCTTTTGCCGTTTATACGGAACTCTTCGTGCGTGAGTCCGACTCGCACTTGTCCGGACTTTATTATGGAGCCTGGATAACCTTTTGTAACGTCACATCCTAATGCTAACAACGTGGTAGGCATCATGTATATCAGGTATGGGCAACCTTTGACATGTTGAGGGCCAATTTTTAGCGTGCAAATACGTTCGCGGGCCGCGTTTAATTAAAAGTACTTTGTGCATTTTAAAGTAGTGATAATATTTTTGCGATAGATATTAGACATGAAATTATACGACAATGTTATTATAGTAGTTACAATTTATTAAAATAACAAAATTAAATTAAAAAAATGGTACATTATAATTAAATCGTTAAATTTGCAATTGTTACAAACTACGAAAGTTAAATACACCGAAATCAATGAGATACTTGAGCATGAATTTGGGAAACTAATCCATCGATATTTGGATTGATTCCACTGATACAAAGACGTAAAGAATTTTCCAAATTATCGTCAGTCAGTCTTGTACGATGTGTTGATTTATTAACTTTCATCAATGAAAAGAACTGTTCCCATTTATAAGTACTGCCAAACGCACAAATCAATGTTCTTGCGAATTTTCTAAGCTGCGGAAAATTGACTTTTTCTAGGTATTTTTTGTATAAATTGCACAACTCTACGTCTTCAAATTTGGATTTTAGGAGTGAGTTTTCTTGAATCTCGATCAACTCCATTTGTAAGTGTATTGGAGCATTTTGTACATTACATTTTGTAGGAGTAGCAAATAAACTGAAACAGTCTTCCGTGTTTTTGAAGTCGCTAAATCTGTTCGAAAATTGTTCCGACAGTAACTTGAGTTCTTCAGCATATTGAGCATAAGCAATATTTTCATACTCAGAGAGCGTGTTGAAATGGTAACTGTTACCAGACAGCATCTGTGACTCCCACAAGCGTAGTTTGATCTGAAACGCTTTCAAATGGCTGTACAAATCATTTACTAACTGTCCTTGTTTTAGAAGTTTCAAATTTAAATTAAATTCAAATAGCCTGTAAGATCGACCAGAAATGCTACGTCACATATCTATTTTGGGTCACTTAATTCAGATAGTGGTTTATCTTTATTTTCATAAAGTCTGCTATCTCATTTCTAAGGTCGTAAAACCATTTCAACATTTTTCTTTTGCTCAGCCACCTGACTTCACAATAATATGTTACGTCGTTATATTCAGCTGATATTTCATCCAAAAACGCCTTGAACTGACGATGGTTAAGCCCTTGGGATCGAATAAAGTTGATGGTTATTACTACCACATTCATAACATTCTGGAGTCGAATGGACTTAGAACACAAGTTCTATTGGTGGATAATGCAATGAAGGACTATCAAATCATCTTTTTGCATATTTAATTCTGTTGCTTTTTCATTCAAAATTCCGAAGAAACCTTTACGTAAGCCGACCATAGAAGGTGCACCATCAGTGCATACTTTTAAGTTTACTTTTCGTTCATTAAACTTAATAACAAACTATAGTTAGTAACCACTCAAGATGCACACAAAGTCACAAAGCGAGTTGACGGCTCGAGCAGTTCGCTAGGATTTTGCTTGTCCATGTTCGTTCGGATCATCCACCCGCTTATATAGGCAAAATGAAGGAATAATCTGGAATAAACTAGTTTAGAATAATCGAGAAGCAATAAATCTTTTGATGTGTCGCACGTGAGGCGGCAAACCTCAAATAATTTGATCGAGCAAGCCGAGTGGCCGGAATTATCAAAGAGTGAGGCGGCAAACATCAAAGGATTTGATGTTTGCCGCCTAATGTAAAATTTTTTTAATTGGGTTTTTTTCAAAATGTCTCGCGGGCCGGATCATATCTTACAGCGGGCCGGAACCCAAGCATATGCAAGCAAAAAGATTCTGTACCCTAGATCCAAAAGCAATGAACAGAACTTCTCAGTCTTTAAAGATACTCATTTGGAAACGACATTGTTTAAAGAACTACAAGCATAATATGCCATTATGTAACTTACAGTAATCATCATCATCTTATACAGGGTTACATGGAAAGTCGTGCTGAATATTAAAGGACGTTATTACTCAGGTCATTTCTGATTGATTTGGTCATATTATTAGGTATCCGAAACCTAACCGTTATGGAGATATTGAATTTTGATTATTTTTTTCAAAATTCTCAATTTTTTAGCTTTTATGTCGATTTTTTGGGATTAGAGCACCTGAAGTCAATTTTTTTAATGAATTTATTTAGAAAATAAGTCAATCAATAAAAGCGATCAATAAAAACTAAACCTACTACTAACAGTTTAAAAATACTGCCCGACAATGGTTAGAATTGAAAAAAAAAAATTAAGTGTTGTTAACTTTGAAGCGCTTTTTTTAAAAAAAAAAGTATGGAACTTATTCATTTAAAAAACTTCTACGTCTCTTTAGCTATTCAAAAAGGTATAACACGTCGTAGGTATGATTATAAAATCTTAAAATAATGTTATTTAAAAGGCCCAAATAGTAGGACAACATGACGGAACTTCGATACAAAAGAATCCGGTTTACTACCTGGCACCTTTAAACAATGAAAAAAAAGGGTCGGGTACGCATTTTTTGTGCGCAATGTTATTATGAAGTCAAATCGCGGCGTTTAGTCTGCTCATGCGATTATTCCGTGGATTATTCTCCGATAATTTTGTATAAAACCGCGACTTGGCTTGTTTTTTTGACTGTTTCATCTTCATCTTTTGGCTTGTTAACTGGACTTTGATTTGTGTTGTGAACATGGCGGCATTCACCAATGAAGAATATGCTGATATCCTGTGTTACGGATTTTGCGAAGGAGTTTCGTTACGTGCACGCAATGAATACATGCTGCGGTATCCTACTCGCCGAGTACCTGATATCGGCGTATTCGACAGAGCTTTTCGAAGACTACGAGAAGCTGGTTCTGTTCTAGTACGACGTGCTGACATGGGGCGACCTCGTATTCTTGATGACGACGACGACGACGAAAATGAAATACGAAGACTCTTTCAATCCGATCCCACCACATCAACAAATGTTGTGGCTAAACGTCTTAGCATTTCCCAGTGGAAAGTATGGTTCGTCATGCACAGTGCTGGACAATACCCTTACCATTATACTCCTGTACATGTTACCGAAGAGGGGGATCCAGTGAGACGACAAGACCTTTGCAGATTTATGCTCAATGCAGACATCGAAGATCTATTTTTTTTACGAATATCCTGTGGACAGATGAGTCGAAGTTTGATAGAGAAGGCATCACTAACTCTCACAACTCCCATTATTGGGCTCCTAAATCCGAAGGAAACCCTAATAAAAAAGAATAAAAGGGTCACAAAGGAGATTTAGCTTAAATGTATGGATGGGTATAATATCAAATTACTTGGTAGGGCCATACTTCCTGCCTGATAATTTGAATGGCGAAACCGATGAAAACTTTTTAAGAGAGGAGTTACCCCTCTTGATGATGGACTTGCCAATTTCATTAAGAAGAAACATGATGGTTGCCCAGCACACTACCGAAGAAGTGTGCGAGCATGGTTGGACGACAATTATCCAAATCGATGGATTGGAAGACGCGGACCCATCGCACGGCCGGCGAGGAGCCCATACTTAACGCCGATGGATTTTTATGTATGGGGCCACATGAAAAGCCTTGTATACGACGAAATGACACCGATCGCAAATATCGATATTCTGAGAGAAAAAATTATTAATGCGGCTGACGAAATGAGGAGGAACCTGCGAACTTCTGTCGTAAAGAGCAATTAAATAAAAAGAATGAGAATGTGTATAAGAAATATAAAAGGGGCTGCCATTTTGAAAACGAATTACATAATTGAATAATACAGATTTTTTGTTTTATTTACAAATGCCACCTCTGGTACCTTAACTCTAGTAGGTCGATGTTTCTCCTTTTTAATAGTAAGTGAACCTTTACCTTTTACCTTTTTGAATAGCTAAAGAGACGTAGAAGTTTTTTAAATGATTTGCAGAGTAAGTTCCATACTCTTTTTTTTAAAAAAAAGCGCTTCAAAGTTAACAACACTTAATTTTCTTTTTTCAATTCTAACCATTTTGTCGGGCAGTTTTTTTAAACTGTTAGTAGTAGGGTTAGTCTTTAATGATCGCTTTTATTAATTGACTTATTTTCTAACTAAATCCATTAAAAAAATGGACTTCAGGTGCTCTAGTCTCAAAAAAATCGGCATAAAAGCCAAAAAATTGAGAATTTTGAAAAAAAAAAATCAAAATTCAATATCTCCATAACGGTTAGGTTTCGGATACCTAATTATATCACCAAATCAATCAGAAATGACCTGAGTAATAACGTACTTTAATATTCAGCACGACTTCCCTGTATACAATACGTAATGAAAGCTTGGCGCGTATTCAATTATACATTCGAAAGTTTATTTTAAAAGTTCTTAAAATGTGTTAATAATACAACAAAATGACTAAAAAGGGAAAAATAATTATTTTTAAACAAAAATTAAACCGACTTCCACTGTAAAAATACACAAAAAAGTATGAAGAAATGTTATTTTCTAAATAATTCCCTCTTAAAAACGCTGCTAAAATTTTAACTATTTCTCTACACAATCTTTTCAAATTCTGAAGTACCGGTACCAGCCAACTTAAACGTGAGCTCTATAAAATCCCTAATTATTTTTCAGGATATCGTTTGGGTCGGTACCGACTTTAAAATGATGAAGATTGTGTAGAGCAATAGTTAAATTAGTTAAATAGCAAAAAAATCACATTCTAAAATTATCAGTGTTTCTCTACTATATTATGAATGTTATACACATATAAACCTTCCTCTTGAATCACTCTATCTAATAAAAAAAACCCGCATCAAAATCCGTTGCGTAGTTTTAAAGATCTAAGCATACATAGGGACAGACAGATAAAGGACTTTGTTTTATACTATGTAGTGATGATTGACATTTGACTCTTGTGTCTTCGATTTTCAGCTCTATTGTACTAAAGCGGAGTTCTATTTTCAGTGCTCTGAATTTTCCCTGGCCCACCGGTTTCCGGATCATATAGTCCCAGCCTAAGGACTCGAAAATAAACCACAGCCATCAATTCCGTGTTTGTCGTCATGACATAAACTCCTCGAATCATTATGTAAATGGAAGATAATAAAAGTGTACGGCAAGTATTTTATTTTTAGCTGTGAATTATGACGAATTGGCTCATTAGTTACGAGAGTTCATACGTATTACTGTAACAGATGAAATACCCGTAACACACATAGATCTTATTATTAAGTATTAACGTTGATGAATAAGTATGTATAACATAACCCAAGAGTTACATACACTTTTAACATATCTGAGCCTATTTTTCACTAGACACTAATTCATGAAGAGTATATACATAAAATACTAACGTTTTGGTTGATAACTTTATTGCTTATAAATAAAATACCGACTGTATTTAATATAATAAATAAATAAGAACTACTTGGTATTAAGGGAGCAATTATAATTTTTAAAACTTTGATGACAGAAACACAAACATTGAAGGAACATTGTTTAAGCTACTCATTACAGGAACAGCAGACTTTCTTGTGCCATTTGAGATAACTTTATGACCCGTGCTATTGTACAACTCAAAAGCATAAAACAAAAATAACACTTAACCATCGCAAGTGAATTACTTGCTACGGAAATAAAAAATTGGTGATCATAAATTTGATCGCGAGCACTAAAAAGCGTCATTTTTGATAAGGCTATTGAAGCCTTTACTATCCATGGTGATATTAGTATCACAAGAGATTGGAAGTCATATTGTGTTGCCTGTCCTGAGTCCTGACTCCTGACTCAAGGTGATTCATCAATACGCTTATTTTAACACTTTTTCATTGTGTATCGACTGTCGTGCGATTTTCTTCTGATCCGCGCGTATATCGCGTCATCTAAACAAGCACAAAAACTATTTTGCAGATTAATTATCTCGTCGGATTTCGAAACCATTAAATGTATATTCTGAAATCTGTTTATCATTTTTAATCTCAGCCTTGTCGATCCTACTGCTCGGACTACCAGTCGTTTTCAACCACTGTATCCTGAAACAAAAAATATTATTTAGTGCACGAGTTTTACTGACATTTTTATGACAGTCATAAAATACTGCAGAAGATTGCATATCGGATAGGATTTTATATTCAGGAGCCCGAGGACTATATGAAATTACTATTGGAATACTAATTTCAGTTTATAACCGTCTGTTTCGCTAAACCTAATCGGGAAAAGATAAAACATAATCGCTGAGCCGTTATTTTTTTCATTCATAAAGTAAAAAAAATAATTGAAGGCTCAAAAATTTACTTGCCTAATGGAAAAATAGAGGCTTGGGTCAGAAGTCTTTAACACTACACTAACAATAATGCTAATATTCACGTCACACATTGTGGTTTAAGGTATTTCATGAATTTAGTAGCAATTACAATGGCGTCCAATTAAGTTAAATTTTTAAAGAAATTTGGCTATTTTCAGTTGTCTTGTGGGAACATGGCGCTTTTGAACAGTAAAAATTACGACTTCTAAAAAGTCGAACAACACATAAATCTTTAAAAGCAGTTAAACTGCCTTTTTAAATTACGGTTGTATTATTTACGTTCTACCGCCCGAAATAGATGGCGTGTTCTTTAGAACTTTGGTGTTGCTTGCGAGTAGCTTCGATATTTTTGCAGTGAAAAAGATAGGCTATATTCACTAACATTTAACTGAAAAGGTACACGTTGAAGACTAAGACCGGTGTACAAAATTTCGAACTTATTAACAGCATAAAGGTGCCAAAGTGGACTGACTATACCGGGTAGCGTGTTCGTCAGCAACGACGCACTAGCAAAGTAAACGTGTATCATAGCAAATAAAACTAACAAGCTTTTGCCCGCGGCTTCGCCCGCGGTAAATTGGGTTTTACACGAGAATAATACTCACAAATAATGTGGCATTTTATTGGTAAGAATTGATTTTCAACATCGATTCTGTGAATACAACCTCACAAAGTCACAAAACACTATATAATATTACATTATATATATATCTATATAGCTTATGCCCGCGGCTTCGCCCGCGTGGAATAGTGTACTTTGAGAAAAAACTTCTTCAGCAAATAACTCACTGCAATATACTTCTATATAAAATATTGAAAAGGTGTTTCCTACCGGCCGGTACCGCCACGCCGCAACTTCTATGTCCCTGCATTTTAAATTTTGTAATATCATCGAAAATATTTATTTAAATTACATGCTGTACAGGGCCATATTGATCTATATTAAATGCACAATGTATTAAAGGTACTTAATTAGATAAGAATTAATGCTGTATTGCTTAAAATCGCTTCGTAAATAAGCCATTAATTCTTTGAAAAAATAAAGGATAAAAAATTATTATTGGTATATATATTTAAGGTGTACAATACTGTAGTACATTATTTTGATATATCTCGTAGGGTTCAGCCAGCGTTTGCAATGCAAGCGCAAAAATGTGTATATTTACGACATTAGAAACCTCTAAAATTATCAGTGTTTCTCTACTATATTATGCATGTTATATACTTGATATGAAACATTCCTCTTGAATCTATTAAAAAAACCAGCATCAAAATCCGTTGCGTAGTTAAAGATCTAACCATACATAGGGATTATGGACAGACAGAAAAAGCGACATTGTTTTATACTATGTAGTGATGATTAGGTATTTTATTTTTATTTATTAGGAAAACATAAAGTGATAGATACAAACATCTTAAAAACAATATAAATTCTTACTAATTCTTACACGCATTCACAATTGGAATACTAAATAACAACAAATGCTTTTCTGATGTAGGTATCAAGAATAGTATGTGTGTATGTGTAGTGTACAAACCAGTTTGTCAATATGATGAACCAACAGTAAAGAAACAGCCTCAAACCATTGCCTAGTGATGTTGGTGTCAACGGTATCTTGTTTCGTTGGTTCAAGTCATACTTGCCAGAACGGTTTTCTAAAGTTGGTTGCAGTAAACGGATTTACGTCGGAATTTTTTCTGCATGCATCAATATCAGTGGAGTCCCACAAGTGTCTCACTTAAGGCCAATATTATTTAACATATTTATAAACGATATTTAGAATTGTTTTCAAAATTCCGACTTTTATTTATTTGCCGATGATTTAAAATTTATCAAACCTATATACACTTAGATGCAAAACTACTTCAAGAAGACCTAGACAGATATAATTGGTGTATATAAAATAATATGTTAGTAAATATAGGCAAATATCATCATATCTGTTTCTCCCGTAATTGCAAAAACCTAAATTGCTATAAATATAAAATGAATAAACAAGAACTGGAATCGGTAGAAGACTGCGAACTAGGCGTTGTTATAGATAACCAACTTAAATTTGATAAGCATATAAACAACATTGCCAAGAGAGGTTTTAAAATCCTGGGCTTTGATATAAGAAATTCTAATGAATTCAAAAAATTTGCTTCTAAAATTAAATTGTTCAATGCGCTTGTTAGACCCATCTTAGAATTTAACGGCAACATTTGGAATCTGCACTATGAAATATATATTAAGCGCCTAGAAAGCGTACAAAAACGTTTCCTTTGCCAATTGTCCTACAAAGATCTAGATCTAGGTCTAAAGAACTTCATGGATATGACAACAGGTTGAAACACTACAAAATGATAACTTTAAAAGGTAGCAGAAAGAAATTAGATTTTATTTTCTTACATAAAATAATAAACTTCAAAATAGATTGCCCAGAATTGTTACACATGCTACAAATTAAATCCCCTTGGAGACTACCAAGGAAAAATGCCTTTAAGTTATTTAACATACCAGCGTCAAGTACCAACCTCGGACTTTCTGCTATATTGCCAAGGATCTGCAAGGTCTACAACAGTCTTTCTACAAGTGATGAGTTGGACATTGGTCTTAATTTAACTTGCTATAAAAAGCGTATCAATAGCCTTTTGACAATTTATATTCCACAAGTGCTTATGTAATAAGAAAACTACAATTTAAAAAACGTGCACGTATATGTATAAACATTTATTTTTATTTATAAAACTTAGCAATTTTTAAAGTATTAAATATGTTATCTTCACCCATTTACTATGATTCTTATAATTGTTTTGTTTGTTTTTTAATAATGTTAGAAATAATTTTTGTAAATTTTTGTTTGTTACTTATTGGTGCATGTTGTGTTTGTCTATAAATGATTGTAACACTTAATTGTAAACTTAATCAAGTGTTTTATGTACTTAGTAGTAGTGTTAGGAATTGTTGGCAAACCCCTTTAAATAAATAAATAATAAAAAAATTAACTTTTTAGTAGCGTTAACTGAATAATTAAATATATCAAGGTCGTGCAGCTTACTTAAGTCGTTAAATAGTTAGATGACCTTATAAAGAATGAGTTTTTACGATAATTCAATGGGGAAAAGGAGTATAGAGAGGGTTATAGGATGAGGTTCTGGAGGATCGTGACGGGACTTTTAAGTTTATTTTGGAAAGGAGACATGAATTATCTATTTTTTGTTGTGCGATTTTCAGTAGAATCGAGATGTCAGCTATACGACGCAGACGTCGTATAGCTGACATCTCATGTGTATCAATACTACAGATAGTATAAAGGTAGAAAATGGTACCTTCTGCATCTCGCCCCATAGTTAGTATCAAATGTCCCGCACTTAAATTGTAGAAATCTCGTGAATCTTCTTTGGATAAACTCTAGTCGGTTAATATGGGTGCTGTATTGTGGGTTCCATATTTGAGAGCAATACTCAAGGACGCTGCGATCATATGAGCAATACAGGATCTTCAGTATTTTTATATTTTTAAATTGAGAGCTCATTCTTATATCAAAACCCAGTGACCTATTAGCTTTAGAAACAATGTAGTGTAAGTGTAACATATTATGTTAGTTTACAATCGTGAATGACGCCCAGATCTCGAATCTCGGAAATCTTTTTTAGCTTCTGTTCCATCAGGAAGTAGGAGAAATTGTCAACGGTTTTAATTGCACGGCTGAAAGTTATTAAAAACATTTCCCGACGTGCAGGTCTAGTTTATTGGCACAACAGTAACTCTCGAGTCCGCAAAGGTCCTCCTGCAGTAAGTGACAATCGATAAGTCCTTCGATTTTTTTAAAACTTTCATGTCATTTGCATACAGAAGAAATTTTTAATGATGAAAACGTGTGTGTGTCGTTAATGAATATATTAAATAGCAAAGGACGTAACAGCGAGTCCTGAGGGACACCTGAGGGCACTATATTCCATAGAGTTGTAAAACCGTTGACAACCACTGCCTGAGATGTGACGTGTGTGATGTGATTTGGACGTATGAAGTGAATCATTTGTACATATTTCCATGGATTCCAGCATTATAAAGCTTTTCTAGGAGTAGGGAGTGATCTATAGGGTCAATGGCTTTGCTGTAGTCCGTAAAAATGGCGTCAACCTGACCACGTGAATCCATATTCTCTGTAACAAATTCCACAAAATGTAAAATAATGTATGTGGTCGATCTGTGCTGTAGAAAGCCGTGCTATTTAGAAATAAAGAGAGTTGAGTGAGAGCTGTAAACTTGCTTGTAAATATTTTTTTCTAACAGTTTGACGAATATGCATAATTTTGAGATGGGTCTATAGATTTTTATTTCGTTTTTACTTCCACTCTTATATATTGGTAATACGAAAGCAGATTTCCAAATTATTGGAACTATGCCTTCCTGTACAGACCGTTTAAATAATAAAGTAATAGGCTTCATCAAAGAATCTGAGCACTGAGCTATAAGATGAGGTGGGACGTTATTTGGGCCTTTTTTTTCATGAGGAAATGCTTTATGCATCCCCGGCGAACTGGGGAGGGCCACCGGGGTATGTGGGACTCACCCGGGTGCGAGGTGAGGGGTCGCACCCGGGGTTACCCACTAAAACCCCATGGTGCTCCTCTCCCCGCTATTGGTGGAATCACGGGAAACATGTGATACACAACCGCAACTCCACCAGCACGTTATTTGGGCCTGCACCTTTGGTGAAGTAAACTGCAGTTAATATTTGCTTAACGTTATCAGGTAATATTTCAATATTAGTTATAATAGAATTATTAAAATATAATAAGTTTTGTTTCATACAAGTAGTGTTAGTGTTTGGTGGAAGGAAGGTACTGTTAAAGTATGTCGAAAAAGAGAACAGGCATCTGCTCCCGAGGTGGCGGTGTAGCCCTTTATAGATCAAAGAAGAATGAAGAGCGTTAACATTTTTGTTGTTTTTTATAAAGGACCAAAAGAGATTTGGATTTTTTACTATTGAGTATTCACATTTTTTAATGTAAGATTTGTAACAGCTTTCTTCAAAAATCTTAGCCCTTTTACGAATTAGCGAGAATGTATTGTAATTATTTGTATTTCCATAGGTTCGGTATTTACGGAGGTATTTTTATGTCTCTTTGAGAATCTTTTTTTCTATCGAAGCCTTGCTGAGACACTCGTTCCAATTTATTTTTTTTGTTTAGTTCCATATTAATTTTATCATAGTTATTTTGAGCCTAAAACACATGCCACCGTCCAGCGATCCTCCGTTAAAGAAGATTAATCATCATGGACGAGCCGAAGGTCCCCGTGTCCCTACCTCCCTACTGGGCTCATGTGCCAGAGGCATTGTGCAGATTGGTAGTTCGATGGAGGTACTAGAGCAAGTTCGATATCAGCGGGACTAAGGAGACTGAAGGGCTAGTACCACCGCTTGGCTCCGCAGCGGCCTGCACCCCACAGGATCTCTTTCCACATATAGGTTTAACCCCTCCACTTGACCGTCGTCATCTGATTGAAACGTGTCATGTTCGTGTGAGGCCCTCTAAAGTGTATATATACTTCTTCCGCGGATTAACTTCGAGATTTTTTAGATTTTTCAAAGTTTCAAGCAAGAAATTTCTAATATTTTAAATTATATCTAAGGGTTTGTGATGGGCATCTTCAGGTACTAACGGGGCCACCACAAGGCAAGACAAAACATTGAGTATTTGATACTACTACATCCAAAATTCTGCTGTTATTATTTTTGCAAAAATTAAATTGACAAAGGTTAAATTCGATTAAACTATCTAAAAAAATTGATTTTCATTTGTAGCACTAGAATATTGAACATTATTTTCGTATTCTGAGTTCCATATAATGTTGCTCAAGTTGAAGTCGCCCATTATCACAAATAAGTCGTTTGGGTTCATGAGTTTCCACAATTAAAGATAAATTTTGCAGAAATATGTATTAGTATAGAAATTAGAAGTATAGATGAGCAAAAAGTGGCGAAAAATTCTAATACTTCCATAATAGGCAATTCAGTTTTAGCAAATTAAACGTAAAATTCAAATAATGAAATCTGCATCCGAACACGAGATACATAGTAGCTCCACTGTGTAATGAAATTGCGTCCCGGGGGCGGTCTCCGAGTTAATAGTCGCCATTTGAATGCGGTTGAGAGCTAATCTCGCTTCTAACACTCTGAATTTAATTTAGGCATTTTAAATTGCACAAGTTTAATATTATTTTAGCAATTTGAAAATAAAATTACTATGCGTTTGCTTTGTAAATCTAATCTACAGTATTTTAAATGTAAACGTATGGCACGTTTTATAGGCACAAAAAAAATGATTGCACCGAAAATTGCGCAAGAACTATCCAACGTGAACATTGTATAAGTGTAACATACCTAAAAGTATTTTCATAAAGAATACAGTACATATTCGTTCAACATTATCTAACTCTGATAGTATTTTCCATAAAAAAACTCAAGGTTTAGTTCAAAATAATTTTTACACTACACGTGCCTCTACCAATTCAGATAAAATACTTCTACGTAATAAATTAGAAGGAAAATCTGTTAATTTACCTTAACAACCTTTTGCGTACCTAATAAAGATCGTTCTGATACCACCTTACCGGGAACGGAGTGCTGTTAAGTATTACCCCTGCGATAAACACAATAATTTATCGTTCTACCCGCCAAATATTTTTGGGTTTTACTTATGTTAAGCTGACGTGGTTTATTTTAGCCTATTTTTAACTTTCCGATACTACCGGAGACAGAGAGCTGTGGGGCTAGCACGAACAAATGTCAAGTACATATTTGTAACGTTATCGAATGTGAATTGTATGAAAATCATGACATCGCCAAATATTTCAAAACGAATGATAAGCTATTACCTACCTTTGACAGAACGAATCTTCTGAATACAAGAAGAGTTACGCCATCATGTTTTCACATGTCACATACCTTAATTGTCAAAATGGCCTTAAATAACCCCAAAAGCCATAAAAGTAGGGACAGTTTTTGCCTCGACATGACTCGTCTATAATTTAGTTAATAGTATAAGTCTATGGACAGCGCCTATACAACTGACATATTTGAAATCTTGATTTCAACATACCTTAACAGTCAAAATGGCCTCAAATAACCCCAAAAGCCATTTAAGTGGGGACAGTTTTTGCCTCGACATGCCTCGTCTATAATATATATTATATACATCAATGGACATCTCCTATACAATTGACATATTTTGATAAAGTTGCGAAAACGTACTTGTCAATTGTTTGTGCTTACCCCACTGGTATGTACTACTTCTCTGTTTACCGCGGACCGTAGTATACTACCCCTGCGAAAACCTCAATTTATCATTATACCCACCAAATATTTTTTGGGTTTTACTTATGCTGACGTGGTTTAATTTAACTTCTATGTTTACAAACAACTTTACCTACTTTCTATGAATAAACGAATTCGACAAAATACAATTCAATCGTATTCAACAGACTGAAAACTACAATTTTTATAAAAAACTATAACCCGACTACGTTAATTAAATAGCCTATGTTACCCGGGCTGTTTTTACGAATATATTGACCCCTCATTTATTAAAATTAGACCAGTAGTTTAGGCGCTACGGTGGAACAAAAATGTATACATACATAGACTGCCTAAATCATTACCCTTCCTTTTGGCTTCGCCGTAGTCGGGTAAATAGGTGAAACCTAAATAAAATCCATGAATCGTGTGTAACTTGCATTCAATTAAGTACATAGTACGTTTATTTTCGATAGAGAAACTGCAAAGTACGGTAATTACTAACAAATATTAGGTTATTACATATGAAATTGACGTTTTGTAAAGGAGGAACATAAAGTCGATTTTTTTAAACATAATATATTTATTTAATCAAAGTTTACAAAGTTTAAAAAATATACCTTTGCTATCTATGCGTATTTGCCATCTCATAGGTAGTTCATTGATTCCTTTACTAAAAAAACAATTCGGACAGGAATCAATAAAATCTTTGAAGGCGATTTGCACTGCCCCATCGGAGTTTAATTTTTTCCCTTGCAAGAAGTTATCCAAATTTAGAAAAAAAAATGGTAATCTGTTGGAGCAAGGTCCGGGGAGTACGGTGGATGTCTTAGACATTCCAAATAAAACTCCTCTAATTTGGTAGCCGTCTGTTGTGCAGTGTGTGGTCTAGCATTGTCCTGAAGCAGCAGTGGCCTAGAGCGATTGATCAACCTCGGTTGTTTAGCAGCTAGATTTTCCATCATGATTTGCAGTTGCTGGCAATAGACATCTGCCGTAATCGTCTGGCCAGCTACTAGTCCACCAAACGCTTACAAGTAAATTTTTTTTAATAAATTTTCGCATGGGGCAGGCTTTGGCTGGTTCGCTAGGGTTCAGCCACTGCGATGAGAGTTTCCGATTATCGTACAGGATCCACTTTTTATCACAGGTAATGAATGATTCGATTTAAAATCCCTTCATTATTGTGCCGGTTGAGTAATTTAACGCGGCAGTCGACGCGCGTTTGTCGGTTTGCTGCACTCAATTTAGGAGGTACCCACCTTTCAAGATTTTTCGCCTGCCCAATTTGCTTCAAGTGGATTAAAACAGTTTTATCACTAACACCGCAGCCTGCAGCTAACTCAGACGTAGTTTGCGATGGATCCGCTTCCACAATAGCCTTCAATTCTTCATTATCAACATTGGTCTCCGGCCGTCCACGGAGCTTGTTCTGCAGGTCGACATATCCAGAACGAAAACGTTGGAACCAAAAACGCACTGTATTTTCTTTTGCGACACCGCCGCCATACACATCATTAATCCTTCGAGCCGTTTCTGCAGCACTGGTGCCACGGTGGAACTCTTACTCGAAAATAATACAATATTTCAAGTTTTCCATTTTGTAAACAGAGTGACGCAAAGAAAAAACCAAAAGAGGAAAAAACAAATGAATTACGGTTTTCGAAACACAAATGCATGAGTAAATTGCGGTATAAATTTGAAATTGGAATTCCTAACCAAATGTAATGATTTTGAAATATTTTAAATAATTTTATGCATATTTAAATAACATTACAATAAGTTGTGATTTTACTATTTAATATTTATTTTAATGAATTATAATTAGAAACTCAAATCTATTTCACATTTTTATTTTATTGTTCAATGTATTAATTCTAAATTTATCGACTAAGAAGAATGCCAATTTATAAAATATCTGAGGATTGTCTTGGAGGGCGTGTTTCCGGTCTGTCATAGGCCGGATACGCGTTTTCTAAATTATTATACTATCGTGTTTCCGGTTTATGATCTATAAATCATTGATCTTCATTTTGGAAGGGGCATTCTTCTTAGAACAGCTGTAAGGACTAGATGTCTATCTAGAATAATTGTACTGAATTGTATTATAATCTAAAAGTGTTTAAAATAAAAGTGTAGTGAGTGAATTTAAGAAGTGCAAATAAAAATTAATGTACTACTGGAGAGTTTGATTATATCACACAAAGAAGATAATAAAACGCCAATTTCATATGTAAGGACCTAATAATGTAATACATTATTTATAATGTGCTACAACCAATGGACCATAGCTTAGGGTAAAATATGGTACTTTGCCGCTTCTGCGACATCGACTATTCTACATGAGATCGAGTGTAAACACGATAGGAATAAACTTATGAAATGGATAGGTACTTAAAGTTCTGCCTCATTATTTAATTTAAAAAATAGGGATCATCCCTGACATTTTTCTGAGAACTATAATGCCTTAAATAAGGAGTAAGATTTGATAAATATCTAAAAACCGGAATATCAAGGTATATTCCGGTCTGATAAAAAATTTACCAAATTAATGTGTCATTGTATTTTTTTATTTAGCAACTAGATGTTGCCCGCGACTTCGTGCGCGCAAAGTTAATCTCGCGGAAACCGTACATTTTCCTGCAATAAATTAATAAATATAATTCGGTAAAACCCATAGTCTATTCTACGTCTGTGCCAAATTTCATAAAAATCGGTCTAGTAGTTTCGGAGCCTTTTCAATGAAATATATAAAAAAAAAACATACAAACAAACTTTTCCTCTTTATAATATTAGTATAAATAGATTAGTATTACAGACGCCCATTGATTTCTTTACATTCAGATTACATTGAATCAGAACAGAGTATAAGAACAGAGATTGATAATAATTTAAAATGTGTTTTACCTTTTACCAAACTAACAACTTTCTTCTTTAACATCAAAACCCAGATAGGTTTTGCGGCGCCTCTTTTACTCGGTAGCAAATAAGACACCAAAATGTACAGTGGACTACCATTTTCTTTTTACCAAGGACCCCATGAGTATTTGCGCCTCTAGGGGTCCATCTGCAGCACTTTGAGAATGACTGGGCTAAATAGAACTCAAAGCTATATTTTTTTGTATTTTTGAACACATATTTTTAAAACATAAAAACTTAAGCACTCTAACAAAATACTAATAAGCCAATGAAAAATAATATTTCATAACCAATATCAGGGAGTGAAACTAAAACTCACATATTAACCACCATATCACTTGGCCCTTCTATCTGCCCCTCTACTGTGCCTTTCGAAGTGTTCCTGCACCAGCCCTGAAGTTCAAGTCTGTCTGCTTGTGCTTTTGTATACTGTTGATGAATAAAAATTAAAAAAAAAAATTATAATCTTCAAAAAAGTGAAAAAACTAAAAATTAAGATATACCATCAATGCTGTTACTATTATTATCTATATTTAAATTTTAATCACATTTCTCATCAATGATATTGTAATAATATTGATGAAAATTGTAAGTAATGATGTAAATTATTGTAAGTGAACAGCTTGCCCACTAGACTTTTTGCAGCTGTTGTAATTGAAATGAATTATCATATTAAAAGCGTGCTAACAGCGTTAATATGTAAATAATAACATCCATAACTATTCTTAAAATATGTAGAGATAAACAAAACAGCTGATGTGCAGACACTACATTTATCTATTATGGAAATTTTTAAATTTTGTTACTACTGTACATTAGACTACATGAACATGATTTTAAAATACATTTATGTGTACAGAAAATATAATTAAAGCAGTACCTGTAAGCAGAGAGGAACACACGAATGGCATGGTGTATACTTTATATACATATTACCTTTCTGAAGAACACCCCTTGAACTACGCCAAAAACTTCGAAATCCACACTTCTTAGAGACATATTTGCAGTTGTATAATATGTTCTTTTATTTTGTGTTAGAACGCTAAGAAAACTTATTATAATCGGGAAACGTCCCATTTCCTAATTCCACTTTCATTTATGTTTTTATCAGAATGTTGCTTGTACTGAATGTCAAAATACCCAATCAATAAAAAAATTAAAGTTAGATCACGCAGAGTAATGTATATAGGATAATCATATTAAATATGAAAACTAGATTAAGTATTTCTTGATCCATAAATTTTAAAACACGTTATTTTAATTTAAATTGGTTATTTTATTTATTTTTGTTTTGTTGGCTAAACTGAAAACCGGCTGATGGATCAAATGTCAACTGTCAAATAACTAAATGTCAACTGCCAAGTCAAGTGTCGACAAAGCGAATGTGAATTACGAAAAACATTATTTCGACATAATTAATTTATGTACCTACGAGGAATGCCATAAAACTGATAAAAGTCAACTAAAAGAAGAACCTATTGAATATCTAACCAATCTTTCAACACAATGGCCCTAAACATTTGTGGAAGGTTAGTAAGAGCTTCCCATTATGTAATATTTTAAATATAAGCATTAAGAATGATTTTTAATACGGATAACGCACGGTTTTTAATAATGTTTATGTGATATTGTCAATATGTAAACCAAATAGCTTAATGGATTGTGAAACCTACATACATATTTTATGATGCTTATGTTTCATTTTTAGGTTGGGAGGCAGTTCCTTATTAGGAAACATGGAGATGTTGCGAAGTGGTATAGCTAAAGCACAATATACTACGGCTATGCCTAAAATAGTTCTTAAGAAGTATGAGAAGCCAGCCCCGGAGCACCATGATGATAGGAATACTCGTCTGGCCCGCCCTTTGTCACCTCATCTCACTATTTACAAGTTTCAGCTTCCAGCCATATTGTCAATCACACACAGAGCTTCAGGTGAGTTTAATAAACAAAAAATTATTTATTCCTTGTTTCAGAAAACAACACATTACATAAAATATAGTCCTACAAAATTGTTCTCCAGTTTCTCTGTTTTGTTTTTGTCCATTCAAATACATATCAGTTTCATTTACTGGTTTCTATAGAAGATGTAGTATGTACCATTATTAAAGGGCATGTTAATCCTACTAATATTATAAATGTGAATGTTTGTGGCGATGGATGGATGTTTGTTACTCTTTTACGCAAAAACTACTGAACAGATTTTGATTAAATTTGGTATGGTAGTAGTTTAGGCTTTGGATTAAAACATAGGCTACTTTTTATCCTAGAATAGTACAGTATTCCCGCGGGATACCCGATAGTATATTTACGCGGGCGGAGCCGCGGGAAACAGCTAGTAAGTAATAATGTGTGAGACCTCAATCGTGTACAGGTTCAAAACTGGTTTATAAGGTGTTTTGAATCTCAAGTACGTTGATAAACAACTTTAATATCTAGACATTGATAAATGTTTTTTAAATATTTATTCAGGATAATATGTAATTGTATAGGCTAACATTTTTTTTAGGTACAAAACATTTTTGTCTGTATGATTTCATGAAGATTTTTTTTCCTTCTAAGTCACTTGATTTTTACTATAGCTATAAATCATAACCTTGTGATAAATACAAGCAAAAGTTGTTATTGCAATCAGAATAATATTTGAAAAAAATTGGTCCACTCATTTGTATTAAAGGTGATTAAGTTAAGTAATCGTTTTGTACGATTTTTTTTACGAGGTTTTTACGTTTACGAAACATACGTTTTGTTTCAATAAGTATGGCTCTGTTTGTTTATTTATTTTTTTAGTATATCTTTTTCTTTTAAGTGCCTTCTAAAACACTTATTTCACTTTTAGGTATGATGCTGTCTGGATACGCTACAGTTTTGGGTATTGGTGCTTTGATGTTACCCTATGACATGTCTCACTATATCTCGGTCATTGAGAGCTTGAACCTATCACCGGCAACACTTTTCCTGGCTAAATTTATTATCGCTGCACCATTTGTTTACCATTTCACTAATGGAATCAGGCATCTATATTGGGATACCGCAAAGGGTTTGACGATGAAAGAGGTGTATGTTACTGGATACTCTATGTTGGCAATAACTTTAGCATCCACCTTTCTTATGGCGTGCTTATAAGTATTAAAAATTAATATTGGTATTTATTTCTTAGCGTTTATTATTAAATGTAAAAAATCAAGACAATTTTTGTTGTATACAAATGCAATAGTTCAAATGGAATAAATTAGACAAATGCAAATTTGTTTCTTTTATTACGCCTTCACTCCACAAGCGTTCATGACGTCATGGACGTTTTTAAACTTTTCAAAGTCCAGCTTTTCTGTTGTAGCTAAACCTGTGGCATCATTCTGAAAATAACAAGGTTAAAAATATAAATGTAATAATTCAATAATTCAATTAGTATGTATATTTATTGTAATCGTAATTTGAATATATTTTATTAACGAAATTATGAGTAAGTTTCCATTTTCTGATATAAGGAGGCAAGTTACGTATTTTGTTACAAATGTCCTTTTATTTATCATAATCACTGCACATAAGTCTATTGAGACTTATGTGCAGTGATTATGTGAGTGCAAGACAATGGAGCTATAGCTCCATTGTCTCACCTCATTATGAGGCTAGGCTGCAATGAGTCATACTTACATTGAATATAACATTGTTATTCTTAAGGAACTCCCCGTAGATGTTGAACAGATCAGTTTTGTTCTCCAGCAACTCCGCTAGACTGAGCGGTGTGAAAGCAATAGAGACATCTGATAGGAAGTCCTTAGCGGACACCCAGGTTCGGGATGGTGCCATCATGAGGTTGCAAATGGGGTAGTTGGACAATTTATCCCGACCGCCATCTTCCCTGTTCAGACATAGTAATTCATATTCGTCTGGATTCAAATCTTGTAAACCGGCACCTGTAAAAAAATGTTATTTTATACGAGACAATCTTGTACCTATATATAATCGATTTTTCGAAAACGGCTGCAAGTGTTACCATAAAATTTTGTATGCAGGAAGTTTTGGGGGAGAAAAATCTATTTGCTGGGTCTTGTCCCCGGGAAACTGCGAATTTTTAAGCTATGTTTTTTCTTTAACGACGCGTCGTTCAACAGTATATCAATAATTTCGACTCATTAAGTCAGTCCGATTGGCAGTTGGGTATGCGTAGCTATGTATAATTTTTGCTTTGTTCGATAATACGGAATGTGGTGTGTTTGAATCTCTGTCCGATAAATATTTTTGTTATTCTTTTTATTTTTTTATTTATCAGACCCGAGCAAAGCTCGTTTTTAGCAAAGCTCGGTTACCAAGGTACTAAATAAATTGTAAGCTACGACCGCTAATTTACCTAAAGGCCTTCTGGACTAAGTATATTATCGCTTTGCTAAGATTTTATTGAAGCGTCTTATGGGGCCGGTTAGCGATGTAATGCGTCGCCACACAAATTTCCAACAGGTATTGCGTACAAAACATATTCTACGTTTCACATGCTGCAACCGCTATTTCTACTTACTAGACACGAATGCGACATCCGCACGTCCGTCCGCTAGACACGCCACGCCGCTACTGGCGCCTGAGCACTGCTGCTTCAGCCGCGAAACGTCCATGCCTGAAAAAAAATTAGGTAAATCTACCCGCAAATAAATATAATGTAGCTAAGGTAAGCGATTACTCGCAACATGCTCGCAACGCCAAAATAATTACAAGTGCGTTTTCGGTCTTTTAAATTTCCACCCCTCTTGGGTCTCCGATAATAATTTCTCATCGGCGATTAAATAACATCGTAAGGTGGTATCGCTCCGGGCGAGCCGGCCCATACGTGCCGAAGCATGACTCTCTTATTATGTAGGCTCTACATGTTGGCCCAGTGTAGCCCAAAGCGAGCGTCGGCATAAAGGTTCAAGGCAAGTCCTAATGTCCACATGTTGGACAAGTTCCTCTGCTGCTGCCTGCATTGACTCGTCTATTGGCAGCCTGGCCAATGTAGACGAGTGTTTTGTCGAGCTGCCCACACATTGGCCGAGCGCAGACGAGCGCCTTTGATTTGTGCACAAAAACCGACACCGGTCCGAAGTGAGGCAAGTGATCACGAGTGGCGGCAAGCCAGGACTTGGCGCTGGTCTTCGTCTTCACTCGGCCAACTAGGCGAGCGACACCGAGCGATGACAAGGCAAGGCAAATCGGCTGTCTACACGTTGGCGCTGTACATCACTCGGCAACGCTGGGCCAAACATGTACCTATACTGTATAGCTGTAGCCGCTATAATATTAGGTAAGTTTTCATACCTGTGGGATTATTTTCAGGCTTATCAACGCCCGGCAGACACGACCCAGAGAAGTATTCACCCAGGTTCTTTATGCACTGAAAACATCGAAATAGTAAAAGTTCAAAGCTAAAAATGTGGCGCTTGATTGCAAAAACGTTTATGAAATTTTTGAAGCTAAAAATATAAGAGCACTAGGTAACAGAAATGCTTTTAATAGCGAGTTTTCAAAGCTTCTAAAATATTTTTTAGGAAACTGAAATTTGTTTCAACATGGTTGAAAAATGTTTGACTCCACATTTACATCAGACAATCTATCTAGTACGATAGTGTTGCATATTGACAAAAGTAAGTAAGAATGTCAAAAATGACATTGACAGATGTCATGAAGTAAAGCCTATTTAGTTTGTTTATTTCAGTTGGCCAAAAGGCTATAAATAGTGTAGACGTAGGTAACTATATTGCTATGTTAGGCATATACCTCCTCATCATACCTCATATGTAATACGTAATCAGTGTTAAGCACCAATAAAGGAGAATATAAGAATTGTTGCTGTATTATTATCATCACCACTCAGACACACATCAGGACTTACAATCAAGAGGTCGAAGCACGCTACAGATAGTACCTACTATACTTATACCGGGTGTTTTTTCAGTCAGTGTCCAAACATTCAGTAGTGATTAATTGAATACTCTTGAATATTAGCAACTTTTATCTAAAAAAAAATCAGCTGCTTCCTACAAAATGTTATCTGTATATCCTATGACGCGGCCGTAGCCCTTTTGTAGGAAACAGCTGATTTTTTTTTTCAAGTAGGAAAGTTGATCCCATTGTAAAAGTTGCTTATATTCAAGAGTATATTCACTAGGTACTATCGTACTAGATATATTGTTTGATGGTAAGTGATGGCTCAAGCCGCTCAACTGATATTAAGTGTACCTCGTGCCTATATCATATAAGTAAGGATAATAAATAATAACTAGAGTTCGCCCTGTGGTCGAAATACGACCATACCTTATTCGTTTTTTAATTTTTAAGTTTCAACTTTATAGGGTTCTTTTGCCTTATACATATATACGAAATTAAAAATATGCAAATGTTGTCAATGAGGGTTTTTGAAATTCGTGACATGGGACAGCTTTTCGACACGACAAGGACCGTCGGGATAAAAAAAGAATCGAAAATTCTTATTGACCGTTTTTGATACCACTTACGCAACCAGATGACGCTTTGTGTGAGTCGGGTCTGCCCCCTAACGGCAGAAAAAATATCTAAAACCCTCATTGTGTCAATTTGTTGACAATTGTGTCAAACGTACTGTTATTATACAAGCGCTTGATAGTGTAATTCTGTATAACTTTATTTTTAATACTCTTATGTATTTCTAAGCATTATTACAAAATTGATTAGCTTTCTGCACACCTTCCTCCACAATAACTTTAACTGTGCCAAATTCCATACTCCTCCGTGCGATTCTCGTAGAACTGTACTCAAAGTTTTTATTTCATGTAATATAATAATATAAATTTATAATGATGATAGAAGCAAATAAACATTATCTATCTATCTAATAAAAATAATTAATGGTGCCTGATCTTAACAAAGTCTCCATTATTTTAATATAATAATAATAATAATATCAATAGACGCTTCACACCACGTCAATATGGCCCCGTGCTAAGTATCCGAAGAGCTTGTGTTACGGGGACCGGACAACGGAAAGTATATTTAATACTTTTATACTGTACGTATTATATTTCAGAATTTTATTATTTTATACACATACTTAATACACATCCATGAACCGGCTTGAGCGCCAACGCGCCAACCACTGAGCCACAGAGGCCGTCAGTATTTTGCGTGCATAATATTGATAAGAATTTTAATGAAGTATTTTTTTTAAACCTGATCCTGATCCATTTTACCTGATCGTTGGCTATTTTGTTCCTGCCGATGAGATAGAACAGCGGCGCAGCCAGCCCACTGAACGTGTTGTAAGAGCTGTGGCATGATCTAAAACACATTTGGTGGTCAACCGCGCCATTCTGCCAGCGGGACAGCTCTAAAGCTAATATACGCATATAGGTTGTACAGAATCAATTGCGGATATTTTTGGCATATGGTCTACTGCTAATATAAAGACGTTTAGGCAGAAGAAATAATTAATAATTTGGAAAAAAATGATAGGTAGGTAGGTACTAAATAAAATTACATTGTGCTCTCTAAGGCGCTGAGGTCTTTTATCTCACATAAACAGGTCAGGTCAGGTCTAAATAGCATCAATACAATCAACTGTATTAAGTCAATGACCTTAACAGCGCCGTAAAAAGCCTCCTAATGTTACTTTATTTATTAAGCGTTTTTTGAAATTTTTAATTATTTTTCAGCCTAAACGTCTTAAGCAGCAGTTCCCGGTGTATTCCATACTAGATATTTCCCGCATCTTCGTAAGCGCAAAAGAAAATTTAAGTAACCCCCGAATTGTCAAGCAGTGAGCGAGCTGATGATGATGAATTATATCTAAGAACCATCTCGATCACGTCAGCTTTCAAATACAAAAAACCTCATCTAAAGCGGATCTACGGTGCCACGGATAGTCACACACACTAACAGGCAGACAAGTCAAACTAATAAATAAATAACACTCCTCTTTTTGTATCGGGGGTTAAAAAGCATAAAGAGCAGGCGTAGGGCAGGTAGGCACAAACCACGTTTTCAGCAATTATAGATTTTAGTATACCAACCGCTTTCCCTTCAGATCATCAACATTATTTAGACTGGACCCCTTCTTGACCACAGCTACGGCGTATTTTGTCTGTTTGTTCGCGTACACCTCGTGGAACACTGGGTGGAGACCGTAATTTTTGTCGGCTGCGGCCACTGCTAGTGCGTCTACGCCGGCGAGATCGGAACCGTTGTCTTGGACCTAGAAGAGAAAAGAAGAGCTAAATACACAGTTCAGATCCAATTTACTCTTTTTGTGAAGAAAAGCTAATAGTACACTATAATGCTACCAATTTAAATGTCAGGGTAAATACCCTGCAATAACCAAATGCAATGACACATATAATATAAATAATGCACAGTTATAGGGGAACTCAGCCGTTCCCTTGAAATTTTTACCTACGATTGAGCGTGGCCGAGCGGAGCACTAGGGCTGGTACGTCTATAAAGGTTTCGTTAGCGACCATGTAAATTACGTGTATGTGCGCGTGCGTCGATTCGGGCGGTCTAGTATGAAGATGGTCTACTATACATTTATATTGTGATAATTCGGTAGAAAGTATTATTTTTGTTTCCGTTTAGATTAAATTGCCTCTGAACAGAGTATATCATAGTAATTTCTTATCATGGCTTTCGACTTCGTTCGCCTAGATTATAGAACAAAAAATATGCTTGGGAACAATAATTTTTGCTTTGATTAAAGGTAGCCTTGTTTAGCCCAGGTTATAAATCTACAATGCTAAAAATTCAAATCTAATCATTTTCAATAGACTTACACTCTTGAGGCACGCCTCATCGCTGGACTCCTGCACGCAGTCCAGCTTGGGTCTAATGTCGCGGCTGAACGCGAATACAGACATCGCGCGGCACTTAGCCAGAGCCACGGGCGATGTCACACACAGCCTGCAACGTGTACTGTTACGGTGGTAAACAGGACCTATGTTATGTGACTATTGGCACACATGTGTTATGGTGACTAATTTAAAGCATAGTGTTGCTGCCTAACTAATTTATTGCAAACTCCCTTGGTTCATTTTTAAAACAGTGGGATAATCTTACTGGTACTTGAAAACGCACCTTTATGTAGTACCTATTTATTAATCTATGCCTTTATAGCATTTCATATGGGGACCAAATCAACCGGAGGAAAATGAATCCCCAAAACCAACGGTCACTCAAAACGGGGAACACTGAACAGACAATTGACTCAAATTGGCGTAGGTATATACTATTCCAGGCTCTTTTATGCCTTTGTATTACTTGCAAATAATTTTAACTGTTTGGGAGAAAGTAAAAAACATCCTAACATATTTATTAAATTGAGATTCAAATCCAAACTCACCTAACAACTGGTTCTGGTGGTCCATGGCCTCTCTCGATGACCTCAGTGTAGTTCGCCTTGTTCAGATATGCCATGGGCTTGATGGGAATATTGTCTGCTACATGGTGAATTTTTTCAGACAAACCCAAGACTTTCTCAAACCATTCCGGCCTCTCGGTCTTACCTATGGGAAAGGATGAATAACGAAGAGATGTTATCGTTGCTTGAAGGATTCCCTTAATCCAAGATTTTAATAGATATAAAACTGCAAATCGAATAATTCATACCACGTCTGCAAAAGCTAAAATGTACAGCTATTACCAAATAGCAATATTGGCAGAAAATAAATTCATCTCTCAAAACACAATCTGTATTCACAATTCGGTGCTACTTATCGATAAAAAATCCGAGCAATATTTTCCGAGGCTTCGGATTTGAATATCTTTCGAGTTCAAAGCGGTCTCATTATGAGATGAGCGAGGGTTTTTTTTGCGAAAATATTCCGATTCTTTTGATCCTATATTATTGGATACGGATCGTGTTCCGAGTCTCAGACTTCGTGTTTTATATTGAGTTTTTATTAGGTTTGCTCAGAGATATTTCTGCTCATTGTGACGTACAAAACGTAGAAAAGGGGACAAAATCCGGTAATTACATAGTTAAATATGAATGGGATATAATTAATCTTGCGAACAAAAAATAAGTTTGCGACTGCACATGAGCATACCGTATTACTGAATTTGGCAGCGAATTAATATGTTGGCGACTAAATTACTAAACTGGCGAAAACACTCAAGTGAGATGAAATAGATAAAAAGTGGCGAAATTTAATCCAAATCGGCACAGAAATTTATAAGTTTGCGACTTAATTTCCGAGTTGGCGATTATACGATGTGAGCAGCTATTAGCAGATTGGGTTGATAAATTAACGGCTGCTAAAAATTCAATTTGCAGGCAACGGCAAATAGCATTTTTGGATACTGTTGGAGTTTGTTTTCCTTTGGTGTGGGTGTCGTTTTCCAGGTTTTGGGGGTGCAGAATAATATGAAAATTAAATCCATTTTGAAATTCCAAAACATTTTTTTAATTAAAATTAATATGGGTGTCCTCTTCCAGGTTTCTGGGGATGCTGATTATAAAATTGTCTTCCAATTTCAATTTCCAAAATGGAGAATTATCATTCTTCGTAAAAATGACATGAGTACTAATTTAAAAGCTGTTGCGGATGCTTATTAGGATTGATGATTATTAACACAGTATGTTATGTAGTACTAGCTATAGAATTTTTAAGGGAAATTCAGGATTTAAAAAAACACTCATATCACAAAGAAAATACGTGGTCACAGAGTTAGTTGGAGGGTAGGAAATTTTCATTATTTTTTTCGGTAGGATGCACCGTTTTCCGAAATAGAAGCGATTATAGAAAAAAATATGGCAATGGCTACATTGAGATACGAGCGATGTATAAAGCTATGTGATCAGCAGTGGGTTACTGAGGGGAAAGAAATTTTCATTATTTTTTCAGAAGCATGTACCGTTTCCGAGATAGAACTAAGCGATAATAGAAAAAAATATTGCAACGCCTACTTTGAGATTGGATCTATGTAAAGCTATAGAAATGTTGGAAAATTTTGGATTTTCAAATTTCTTTTTCTCCCATCATGAAGAAAATATGCGGTTGCGGGGTTGCCGAGGAAGAGGAAGTTTTCATTAGTTTTTCAGTACCATTCACCCACCATTTTTTGAATAGAAGAATTATAGGTACAGAAATTTAAATATATCCGCCATTTTAAAATTTCAAAATATAATTTTTTTTTAATTAACATCCCCTAAACCTAGATAAGGACACCGAGATTTATTTTATTAAAAATACGTCCGCTATCGTTGAAATTCAAAATGGATATCATTTTTGTATTCAACACCCCTAAAAACCTCGAAGACGACACCCATATCGATTTTACGAAAAATAAATATCCGACATTTTTAAATTTCAAAATGAATCTACACAATATCTACACCGGGGGGTGGTGTGGAAACCGAGAAAAATTAGAAATGGGAATTTTGTACGCTCCTTTAGGTTTTTTTTTATGTGAGGTCGTTTTGCTGCTAATTATGTTTTTTGAATTACTTACCTACATCAGGGTAAATATATGCGCTTAAATTAAATGTGTACTCTCAAATTGTCGCCAAGGTGGTTATTTGTTCGATAAAATAATATCTGTCTGCCAGTTTGTAATTCAGTGAAAAAAAATGGTATTAATTAGTCACCAGATTTAAATTTTTTTGTTCCTTATATTCTTTCGCCAACTTTTTAATTTAGTATTCAATATTCGGTTTTTTCACACCCAAAATTTGATTGTTTTGTCGCAAGTATAAGTACATGCCAATATGAATGTTATTAGAAACTAAAATAAAATTGATAACCCCATCATCATAGAAGACTTATGCCCTTATAGCCCACTACTGAAAAAAGGATTTCTATTTGTTGCGGAGTTCTTACATAGGCTTACAATATTTTGATTAAAATTGTGTACTAATCTTACGGGAAGGCTACCTTCAGAATTATAATTTCAAGACAGTATAACCTACCTGCTTCAGCCAGCTGCTTTATCTTCTCTCTCAATGGGGTAAGGGAGGCCAGGACATCATTATGTCCCAATAACCCCTGCCAGGGCCGAGCCGCCCATGTGCAGGGTTTGTCCCGTATGGGCACTTTGGACCCGTCCACACAGAAGTACGCAAATTGGTCTGGATTCTCTGAGGAGAGGGTTGCTGGGGTGGTGCCTACGGGAAGCTGTGGAAATTAATACTGTTCTTACCAGATATATGGATATTAGGTACACAAATGTGACAACACACTAGTTAGTCCTACTACTATTATAAATGTGAATGTTTGATTGGATTGCAGATGGAGAAAGATGCATGGATGTTTGTTACTCTTTCACGCAAAAACTACTAAACGGATTTGGATGAAATTTGGTATGGTAGTAGTTTAAGCTCTGGATTAAAACATTAAAACTTAAACATATCCCGAAAAAGAAAGTATTCCCTTGAGATACTGTATTTTCGCGGGCAATAGCTAGGTAGAAATAAACTGGAAAAGGCCAAGCCCCAGCATAGGCTGCAGGGCCATTGCTTTGCAAATCAATATGACTTCCAATAGAATATCGTGCTTGATTTTAAGCCAAGCTCTTATTTTGCTCCCTAGAACCAAAGACTTTACTTATTTCACTCACCCCGAAGAACTTCCTCACGAAAATGACTTTAGTGAAGGCGACTTCGCCCCCGTTATGAGCCAGGCATCTGAGGGCTCCCTCGTAGCCGCTGAAGTTGTCCGGATAGTCGCACTTGTCGGGGTGCTCGCAGAGAGCGCAAAGCTGACTGTATTCTGATTCTACAGAAAAGTGTTGAAAATTATTTAAAAAATTGTTAATTTTCTAGACTTTACCATGGGAGAGCAGTGCTTTGGCACATATGGTTTGGCTCGGATAACACTGCCTTAGGTACATAATGGCGTAGTTTTTTGCCAAGTATGTCAGGGTACCCAATGGCCAAGGGGGCTGCGGTTAAAGACAGACAACACGCACATATTGTGACACTACTTAAATAAAAAAACCCGCCAAGTGCGAGTCGGACTCGCACATGAAGGTTTCCGTACCATTATAGCAATATTTTACATGTTTACTTATTATTTCGTTATTTTTGAACGAAGTTTTGCAAGTTATAGGCCCCTTTATAACTCCTGAACTAACAAAGTTATATAAGTCGTTATAGTTTTCCTTCAAAGTTCATCACATGGACATCTACTACCCGCTTTTTTTATTTAATCTAAGTCTACCACCATGATTTTTTTTTACCCAGCCGTTTAGCTTTTAGGGTGAGGTATAAAATGGGCTTTAATGTTGAATATCACGCAAACGGATACCTAAATAAAAAATCGTCTTAGCAACCGCTCAATATTTTCAAAGACCTATCGATTGATTCCTCACACTTGTAGACGCGAGAAAAAACAGTGATCCCCACATTACGTGTAGGGTTTTAATTCGTGATTTTGTTTTAGCGCTTTGTCGGCTAAGTTTCACCATTCTAGAACTTACCGTTTGGACGGCAACCCGAAGACGGACGGACGGACGAACTTGACGAAACTAATAGGGTTTCGAGACGTGAATTACGGAACTCTTAAAATTTTTACTAAAAGACATTGGTATTTGGTACAGCTAGCATGCCTACTGCGCGTACCCATATACCGTTACAACTATTTAGTAATCTGTGACCTAAGTCCGAAGTATCATTCTTGTCGCTTGACTTGTAAGAATCATAAGAAGGTAAAGTATATTTCGTGCTATTTGTCCGTCGTATTTCGTCTTAATTTTCTTACGTTTCGAAAACAACAAATTACTTTAAAAGCATTTACAATTATACAACAAGAAATACAACACGTAAAGAACAAAAAACTTTCATAACTTTTGTAATTTATCTTGGGACGTAGTTTTATAGACGCTGAACATCTCAAGCGAGGCAACAGGTGGTTAGAAGACGGAAAATTGATGTCCCTCCAAACTATTAGCGTCAGACAAGATACATTACTTTTACTAAACTTTACAATTTCCTCGTGGAAATACAATATTGTGGGGAACACAATTTCATTTGGAAATACTTTTTGTCTGGACTTAAATTTAGTCTCAGCACGTCCAATGTTCTGCTTCAAGAATTCTGCTGTAAATGGTTATTGTTTGGTACCACTCGGTCCTAAAGATTTGGCGCAAATTTTATAGGTACCTACAGTATTTGGTTGAAAGAAATATTCAAAAAGCGTATTTCGTCGTCTATTCAGAATGGAGGCTAAAGAGTAAAGTCTGAGGAGTCACTACCCTGATGTCGTGCGCGCAGAGTGTCCATGGGCGGCGGTAATCTCTCACCATTAGATTCGTCTGCTCGTTTTTAGAGTTCCGTACCCAAAGGGTAATACTCCCACCCTATTGCTGAGACTTTGCTGCCTGTCTGTCTGT
Source organism: Phengaris alcon alcon (assembly GCA_037179445.1). Lineage (NCBI taxonomy): Eukaryota > Metazoa > Arthropoda > Insecta > Lepidoptera > Lycaenidae > Phengaris > Phengaris alcon. The sequence goes on along the minus strand of JAYRCH010000130.1, from coordinate 1,340,247 downwards.
CCGTCCGTCCATCCGACCGTCTGTCTGTCACTAGGCTGTATCTCATGTCATGAACCGTGAGCTAGAGAGTTGAAATTTTCATAGACCGTGTATTTCTGTTGCCGTTATAACAACAAATACTAAAAACTGAAAAGTAAATTGGCAGTTATAGGAACTGCCGATAGAATTGAATTTTATATAAAAATTATAAAAGAAATAAAAAGAAAATAATAATATTTCGTCTTACTGAGATTCGAACCCGAGACCAATTGGTCAACAACGCAAAGTCCAAGCGCCTACGTTACTGCGTTACGCGTATCTGACATTAGTATTCCAAATTACTCGTATGTTATTTGTATTACCCGACGAAAGACGACCAATTTTAGGCTCTACATTGGCCGTATCGCTATTTCATCACAGTAAAATCGTAATACCTCTATCTATATAGAAGTTTCACTTCGATAAGATAAATATTAAAGTGGGCTTCCGCCCCGTCAATTTTCACCATTTTGTACGGAATCCTTCGTGCGCAAGTCCGACTTGCACTTGAACGGTTTTTTTGTATACCTATATGCCCTTAATCACACTTACTCCACACAGCATTGGTCTTCGGATCCGGTGACCATTTGCCCACAATGCAGGACTGCTTGAAGAAAGTCGAGAACGCGCGCAGTTCGTTCTCCTTCGGGGATATTTCCCTGTCTGTCATCTTGGGGAAGACTGATCTCTTCATCAGCATCGTCAGGGGTATCTGATAACAGTAACACCGCGTCAGTATAGCCCCATGATTAGTTAATAATTACAGCTCGTGTTTTAATGAAATATAGTCAAAAGTATTACAGAGTTATTTATTAACTTAATAAAGCGACAATAACATTTATTATTAGGGTCAGTTGACACCGCGACGATAGACGGCACTTTATCCACTATATAAAAATATATACGTTTCATATGACTGGATGTCATATATGTCATATGGATGGATGTCATCCAATCCAAAAGTATCAGTCATACCTACACTGCACATGTACTGTACAGCGAGCTGCAACTTTAAATTCTAACTCTTGCAATGAAGAATACATCTTCTTGTGTAATGAATGAAGTTCAATTTTGAATAACTATTATAAAATGCAGCGCCATTTTGCGTATCGTTTCGTGTCGGTGTGAATTAAGTATTGACCCAAATTTATCAAATTATAAAAGAACCGGATTTTAAGGATATGGCCCGGACTACGCCCGGATTCATTCGAGACCAGATTTTTAATCATGTCAATAAATAGTCAATAGTGTAATTTCTACAAAAAAAAAAGATTTTTTGAAGGCTGCAGTTGCTAGGGGACAGAAATATAAGTTCAAGTTAGATGTTTGAAGTTATATTGTGTGATGTATATAATATTGTAATAAACGATAGTAAAACGTTGTAATCTACTGAGTTTTATTTACGACCAAAGACCGGACTTTTGAACAGAAATCAGGATTTTTTAACACATACAACCGGCTTTTCGATTTCAACCCTTGGTAACCCTACCCGCGGCTCCGCCCGCGTAAATACAGTATCCCACGGGAACACTGTACTTTTTCGGGATAAAAAGTATCCTATGTTTTAATACAGAGCTTAAACTACTATCATACCAAATTTGATCGAAATCGGTTCAGTAGTTTTTGTGTGAAAGAGAAAACATCCATCCATCCTCACAAACTTTCACATTTATAATATTAGTAGGATAAATGAGATCCTTTATAACCAATTAATACTAAACAAGCAGACCCCTTCTGAAACCATTTCATTTTCATTTTATTTTTATGACTTTATTAAAATAAATAAAGATAAAAGTAAGTAATAATTCTTTCATGACATTTTGTGTCGTACAGTGGTACCTACTGAATATATTATTCTAGACCATTATACTTACTAATAATATACTAACTAATAATACCATAGACGAATTTTGATTCGTATAAGCTAATACTAATAATAATTATTGTGGCCATATATTTCATAGTAGGATTTATCAAATAACTAAGGCACGAAATTTTTATTATAACTATCAGCTGCTCTTAATCTAGAAATAGGGCAAGTTTTGTCCTATGGCTACATAATTTAGGGGTCGTAAAAACCTCACGACCTTTTTGATTGATCTGGAACATTTTCCTGGGGGCTGTGGCATATTTTCTACACCCCGGAGCTATTCGCTTTATGACGATAAGTCCATTCCTCCGTACAAAACATAGCATAGACACATTTGGTTTTCGAATTTCGAAGTTGTGTGTTGCTATCTAAGCTATGTCTAATAAACTAAGTACATGCCTAAGGTGGGTGGACCATGAAAGGCCACGCTCCTTTTAAGGCCAACTATTAAAAAGTCGTAGTTATTATAGTAATAATATTCTTTATTTCCGAGAAATTGGTGTACAGTGTTCTTAAGTTTAATTAGTTTCACAATTTCTACCTCTTAGAGGTGTGGAAATATTCAGATTATTGATTAATTTTAATGCATAATATATAAATTATTGAAATCATTTAAAAGCAACACATTAGAATTCAGAGTAATTTTGATAATAGGCATTTAAAGGTCACATCAAAATAAATAAATTATTAATTAAAACAATATGTACAATTATTATGCTAATGTCAACTATATTATGCTAATACAATTAAATGAACCAATTTAATACATAGGTACATTTTTTATATTTTTATGTATAATTATTTAATATCTATTTTTTACATTATTTAAATATTCAAAATATTCCTTATTACTATAAAAGCATTTGTCCAGCAACCAATCCAATAAAATTGACATGTAGGAAGATATTCCATCTGTTACATACTAAGATCCATCAAACTCAAGGCCACAAGCGGCGGCAAGACGCTCGCTCCGCTATTTTTGCAGTGCGATCTTACCTTTCGTAGACTTCGGTCGTCGACGTTACAATTGTTTTTAGCGCGCACAGCAAAACGTTTGTGTTTAGTTAAATAACCTATTATTAACCCATACTTTTTCCTGTGAATCGATCATATAAGGACTTTTTTATAATACTAGAGAAAACAATATAATTTTTCCTCGATTTAGGTTAAAATATTGCTAGTGTTCCTAGGAATGCCGGTAGTTCCTTATAAGGCCAATCAAAAATTTTATACATGCCTTGCTGGGGTACATGGGCCTTAAAAGCAACATCTGTAAATCATGAACATGTTCTTTCTTTGTTTTTTTTCTTAAAACAAAGATTTATTTTTAGAGTTAGGTTAGGTTAGGGTTAGCTTAGGAACATTTTGGCCTTACAAAGAACGGACCCCTTAGTACGGCCATTTGAGGTAAAAAGAGTTTTTAATTTCATTATAAATCGCATTACCAAGTTATTTGATATCAAAATAATACTCATTACTACTATTTTTAAATAATTTTCTTTCATATATTCTTAGTCATACGGTGGTGTTTAATTAATGTTCGTTGATTTTTGTTATAGATGATAAAAATATATTAAGCGTTTGTTTTGTTTAACTGAAAGAGCATATTATGTACTTTTATTAAATGCGGATATATTAATTGTTACATCTATTTTTAAGTTGAACGACTGATTCAAAATACTAGCCTTGTTTGGAGCTCTGTTCCTTATTTGGAAATAATATAACTTAAGTTTAATAAAAAGTGTTTAAATCTGGGTTAAAAATAAGTATACAATGAAACAAAGTATTACTTTTTTTTCTGACATTTATCCAGTAAATAAATAATAAAAATCGTTTATTCGTTAGAGTGGCCTTCCATAATCCACCCACCTTACTTATTCCGAGAACAAAATATAGATAAGATTTAATACTTAAACCAACATATTTTATCGCTTGAAAGCAGCTCAAAGAGACAAAGCGAATGGCAAGTATGTTTTTGTCGTTTTTATTCGTAGAGACAACTAATGGCTGGGGAATGTATGAGGCTAGTAGTGATCAGATACCGCGCCGTCGCGGAAATGAAGAGCTGGGTACACTCAACTACGGAAAAGTGTAAATTCCTGTAAACTACAAATGCGTTGTACAGGTACAATATCGACAAAGTTCCTGCTCGACCAGTTTTTGATCATCAGTGCATTTCTTTTGCACTGGGACGCCGTAAAATATATAAATACAAAGAACGTGACCGCAACGACTGCAGACGTGCTTGAACTACGTACTTAAAAGTGAGTACGTGTGCGTGCGCACGATTCAACTGCTCTTTTAAGTAATTTTCAAGTTATGCATGGTCGAGCGGTATTCTACGTGTTTTTGTTTTGCCCTTTACATTACATTTAAATATTATCTTAAAAGGATGTAATATTATATACATTCACTGCAAATGAATAAAGGGCGTAAACTCTCCTATATAAAGAAATAACAATTTTTTCAAGTATGACAATAATTATTTGTTTAAGCAGTAAAGCATGTGCCCTAAATATCCGTAATTGATTTTTGGAGACGTTATAATATGCGTTAAAATAACGATAACGTAAAGTAGGTAAGTAAATAAAGACAAATTTAAGTAGTGAAAAAACTTTTCTTACATTAACATGAAGGAATCGAATAGGAATAATATTGTTTATTATAGAAAACGTAATTATTTTAATACACGAGTATACAGTGAGTACCCAATATACCGACCTGTTTACAAGATACATAATAATTTATATTTATTTTGAAAGCTTATTATAAGGCTACGCGGAACAAGAGTTTTTAAGTGGTCGCGACAGGAAAAAAACAGCACTATAAAGAGTAAATAGAACACTGCGCCTAATAGAGCTGAAAACCGAAGTGTCAAGTGTAAAATGTATGATTTGACAACTATACGATTTCCAGCTTTATTGTATTAGCATTTAGCTACACCACACGTCAGTTTTATTTACAGTGCTGTTTTTTCTGTCTCGACCACTATAAAACGCTCGTGGAGACGAGGGCTAACTGTACTAGCCTACTTAAGTGACGTTGATATAAAATATATATAATTCTTCTTAACAACAATTTAAGTATGTGGGTCACGTATAAAGTTTTTTATTATTCATGAATAACTTTGCCTTATTGAATTATCTACGAGAGCCGAGGCTATGTTGGAATATTAATCTAGACTAAATCATGATAATCATCAGTGGTTAAAACACTAAAAAGTGGTAATGAATTTTATACTTTTATACGAAAAATATCCTGAAATAAAAGTGTAACTTATCCGCCTCATACCGCCTATAATAAACGAAAAATAAAGCAATATGTAATTACATTGTTCCGAGTACTTAAGCAGGAGGAAAAAATTCCATTATTAATAAACAAAGTGTAAGGAATATAATATTAAATATTGTAACCTAATTCGAGGGCTAAAAGATAGAACCTGGGCCTCTAGTCAAGATGCATTCGATGATTTCGAAGGCGAAGTTCAAAAACAAAACGTATTGGATTTGACTTATGGTATCGCAAGCGACATGTCACGCAACAATGACTTATGTCAAATGCCATACATTTTTGATTTCGAAGTTCGCCGTCGAAATTAACGAATGCATCTTGACTAAAGGCCCTGAGAGCTACATAGTATAACGGAACTCGGAAGAGTAAGGTCTGCAAAGCAGTGCGGGGGTTACTTAATTTTTTTAATTTTGTTTTATTATTAATATGTAATTATTTAATTTAACAAATATTTTAAAGAGGAAATATTTTTTTTAATGATTGTTTGCATTGAATAGGCTCCGAAACTACCGGACCGATTTTGATGAAATTTGGCACAGATATAGAGTAGACCACGGGGAAGGACATAGGCTACTTTTTGTTGCGGGGAAATGTACGAAGTCGCGGGCAACATCTAGTTATTAATAAAGCTATTAGAGTTTTCTATTTCTAATATTAGGTCTTATTATACTTAGTTTGTTATATTAGGTCTTTACCTATGAAATTGCCGTTATGTATGAAAAAATTTAAACGATTTTTTTTTCATATACTTTTTATTTGTATTAATCGAAGTAATCACCCATGCAATCGATGCATCTTTGCCAACGCAGTGGCAGTTTATTGATGCCCTTCTTAAAGAAATCAGCTGGACGGGAGGCAACAAATTCTTCAAATGCATTTTGTACTGCCTCTCGGGTATTGAATTTTTTTCCCGCCAAGAAGTTATCCAAATTCTGGAAAAAGTATTAGTCTGTAGGCGCAAGGTCTGGTGAGTAGGGCGGATGACGGAGAGCTTCCAACCCCAGTTCTTGCAACTTGGAGACCGTCTGCTGTGCAGTATGAGGTCACGCGTTGTCGTGCAGGAGCAGCGGAGACGAGCGATTGACCAATGCTGGTTGGTGATGTGCCAGCTTCTCCATCATTGTGTTCAGTTCTTCACAGTACACATCTGCAGTAATGCTCACCCCGTTTGGTAAGAAGCTGTGATGAATCACACCGGCGCTAGACCACCAAACAGTGACCATCACTTTTCTAGGGGTAAGTTTTCGTTTAGAGCAATGTTTAGGTGCTGAACCAGGATCCAACCAACTTGCTGAGCACTTGCGGTTATCAAACAGAATCCATTTTTCACCGCAGGTAATAATGCGGTTCAAAATTCCTTCATTTGTGTGTCTGTTGAGCAGTGCAAGGCACGTCTCGACGCGTACTTCGCGCTGACGATCATTGAGTTCATGGGGCACCCATTTGTCAAGATTTTTTACCTTGCCAATTTGACGCAAATGGACCAATTTAGTTTTGACGCTAACGTCGAAAGCTGCTGCTAATTCAGCCGTAGATTGTGATACACAATCTACGGCTGAATTATCAGCTTCCACAATCGCCTTTAATTCGTCATTGTCGACTAAAGTCTTCGGACGACCGCGAGGTTCATTTTTCAGGTCAGAAATTTCCAGAACGGAAGCGAGCAAACCAATAACAGGTGGTGCGTTGGTATGTAGTGTTAGCTCCGTAAACGTCGTTGATGTTGCGTGCCGCTTGTGCCGCGTTGCTGCCACGACGGTACTCATATTCCATAATTACTTGAATTTTTAACGTATGATGACGAAAAAGATTGAAATGCGTTAAAAATGTAACACTAATCAATAAACAAATGACTACTTTTCGAAAAAGAATTCCATGTTTTTAAAATAAAATTAATTTGAAATTATCTTAGCCAAACAAAAATTATTTTGATTTGAAATGGCCAGTACTGCAGAACGGCAATTTCATACGTAAATACCTATTATATTGTTTTAGATACATAAGTATCTTATAAGCCATTACAGTGATTTGTTTATTATATTTACCTTATATCCGACATTCCTGTTGACTCCAGTGTGGCAAGACTTCAGTCCTTTCAGCTGGTCTAAGCTGTTGATCGGCAAATCCTTGTGCACCACGATCACTGCCTCATATCGAAATTCCGCTGAAAAAAACAACATCAATCATGCTGGTCAAGTGGGTTAAACGCTTTACTCACCGTCCAGCCTGCAAATTCAGCACCAGTACAAATGGCCGTCACTTGTGTCAATAGGAATAACAATAATAATATCTATGGACACTTTTACAACACGTCAATCTGGTCCCGTGGTAAGTTTTTGAAGATTGTGTTACGGGTACCAGACAACGGAAATATATTTAATGCTTTCATACTATGCATATATTTCAGATTTTTATTACATAATACAAGTCCGCCTCAAGGCCGCGGTATTGGATTTGTAGGCTGGACGGTGTGTATGGTACTTAAAGACATGGCTTCATCATTTGGACATTTGTAATATGTATGTTTTTGATAGAACCTGCAACGTGTTAAGTGTAACTCTAGCGATGAACCATTTGGGCCACAGAAGCTCTGCCACACAGTCTAGCAGTCGCGCGATGAAACGTAGAGCTCGTCCATCTCTCGCTAATCTAACTTGCACCGAGAACGCGCATTTCTATTGTATTATGTCGAACTATGTCGCTTTTACGAATAATTATGCTAACGGCTGAAAGAAATATCTCGTCCATTGTGTCTTGAGGTTTAAGAAAAGCGTATTTCTTTAACGCGAAACCTTCGACCTGTCAGCCCATCATCCACAGAATCCAGCAAACGTAATTAATTTCAGCTGCCCAATTAATCTTAACGCAGCTCCTATTTATTTCGTTTTCCTTCGCAGATGAAGATACCAATCACGCAGTGTTGTAAGTCCAATTATAAGTAACAGAACCATTAATCATTTCAATTAAGATTACTCGGGACAAGCATGGCATACGTATTTTTCTTTCTGTCTCATGAGAAGCATTTTGTATGGCACTATGAATTTTTGCACAAACACCATCTTTAATAATAATATTAATTGTTATCAATATCTATACTTTAATACTTATTTATTTTTGATATATCGATAATATAAATTGTGGTCTTCTATTTGTTTATCAATTATATATCGATTGCTTTTATTCATTTTAACAGTTTTTCTCTCTGTAGGTACAGTAGATACAAGGCCTATAAATTCGCAGCACCACAGACAGCCATTATATAATAACAAATCTACCACCTTATTTTATTGCCTTCTATCTCTTTGTTAAAGTGTCACAGCTAAATCCTCACAATAAAAGCTTGTAAAAGCTATGCTTAGTGAAAGTAATAAAACACCGAACACATTATTATTATGGTTACGTAATTTCATCATGATACATTTTAACACAATTCTCCATTCTCTGCTAGTCAAAGATTTGAATGGTAAAATATTATATCGTAACTGAACACACCGGCATATTTAGCGGAACATAAAATAAAGTTTTGATATCAGTATCATATAAGGTTGCTGGCTGGTTTATACGTCATTTAATTTAAAAAGAAATAGTTTCAAATTAAGAAAACAACTGAACATCACATTTTATGCAATAATTGTTTTAATTTTATTCAAATACACCTTATCTGGAGCGAACTTCGAGTATTTCTTCCTTCTGAGTTTGATTTAAAATTTCATTGAAATACTGTTTTTTGTTAGTTTTTTTTTAATCGCATATCTTTTTGGAGTTGAGGACTGAATTATGCCTGATTTAGCCCCAACGGAGATTGCCAGGGCACTCGAAATGCGAAGAAATGGTCAAACCTGTGCAGTGCAGATGAGTGCAGAATTCTCTTAAATCAAATTGACTTCAGGCAAAGAATATACAGACGCAAAGGAGAACGATACATTCAGATAAATTTTAAAACTACAGTTGCATACGCTGGTGGATCAATAATGGTTTGGGTGGGCATTTGTTTGGGAGCTCGCACAGACTTGGTAGTGATTGACAGAGGGAGTCTGACTGCAGACCGCTATATCAGAGAAGTTTTAGAAGAAATGTCGTACCGTTTGCCCCATATATCGGTGACGATTTTGTTTTTATGCAGGATAATGCTCGGCCGCATACCGCTCGGGTAACTCTTGCTTATCTTAATGATATGAATATCACTGTTATGGAGTGGCAGGCGAGATTACCGGATATGAACCCAATAGAGCACGTTTAGGACTTGCTGAAAAAAAAAGTTAAGTGTAGAATTCCAGCTCCTACCAACGTGGGTGAACTGCGAATCGCCGTAGTTGAGGAATGGCGGAGACTATCCCAGGAGACCATCGATAACATCATTCTCAGTATGCATAGACGGGTAGAAACTTTAATTAGAGCACGTGGAGGAAATACGCGATATTAATCACCAATTTTCTAATTTAATTAATTGTTATTTTAATATTAATTTTCACTTTTCCCGGTTACATGAAAAGTTCAAAAATGTACCATTTTTCACAAATAGCCTTTACTCGCAAAATCTGTTCTTAATGTGATCTCATTTTAAGTAAAACAAATGAAACTTTAAATAACAAAAGAAGTGTAGTAAGTAGATTTTAAAATAAAACCATATTTTTTTAATTATGGACCTTTTCTTTGTGTTCCGCTAAATATGCCGGTGTGTTTATATGACACCGAGAAACAGAGTTAACTGTCTGATGATAACACATTATTCCGCAAAATTATAAACCTACCTAAAATTAAATTCGAAAGAAATGTAAAAACTTATTAATTTGGTTGAATTTAAATCATTTTTTAACCTTCATAATAATTAAATATAATTGGATCTGAACTGACTACACGAGTTAAAAGAGTTTTGGGGGGGATGTGAATTTGTGACGTTGTTGTTTTTGTATTTTATTCTATATAAGTATTTGTGTTTCTTTTGTGTAATATTTAGGCCCGTATTAATAAACCGTTCTCAAACTCGTTCTCAAGACCTTTCTTGGCTGAGACAGTCTCAAGTAACGATTAGCTTCTCAAGACGGTCTTTAATTCATAGTATGATCTCAAGACCGACTCAGTTGATAACGTTATTGAGGTCACTTACTCTACTTTTAAGCGTCATCTACACGACAAAGAACGAATAAAATAACGTTTCGTTTACACTTCTACAAAGAACGGATTTATTGATTATACATTCATTCAATATTTCTTTTTAAAAATGTAATATTTAATAATATAAATACCAAGAAAAGTTTAGTCTGTATTCTTTATATTGAAAAAAACTGATTTTCATTAATTTTTACATAAAATGTATTAATATTTATTATTATCTAGCATATTAATATCCATATTTTTTTAACAACTACGTAAAACGTAATGCGGATCGTTGCCATTCGAAAAAAGTTCTTCTTCTTTTCCTTTAAAGTGGCTCCTTAGTGATTCGCCAATGTGTTGTGTTGACGAAAACTCTGCCTTATGAGTGGGTTTTATGAATAAACAAGGGCACGGTGTACAGGAGGAAGTCTGTTGAATAATCTAAAACCTAGAACAGACAAATTTAGGGCCAGTACCAAAGTATGTACATAAAGTTTCAGTAAAAGGAGTATGTACAAAACACAGAACAGATTTAAGGTTGATAGGGCGAGGAATTGTAGGAGGGAGGGATCATATAATGAGGATTGTTTTTTGGGCAGCGAATAAAAGTTCTGCTGTCAAGTGTCAAATCAAGTCAATTAATATAAATCAAATAGGTAAATCGTTTAATATAAATAAATAAATAAATATATTTAAATAAAATCGAAAATATTTCTACAAAGACACTAGCAGAATGGTGCAAAACCTTTGCAACCGCGATTACCAAAAAAAAGAAGAATAAGTATCAATCATGTATCTATATAGCATCTTTTTTATAACTTTATTTTGTGCTGAGTAGGTAGTGTAAATTCTGAGTTTGTTTAATCATAAATATTTAGATTTTAATTAACATAATTGTAACACACCCAAAAATACCACAAATAATAATGAACTGTATACCAATTCCCAAGCAAGTCGTTCTCAAGTCAAGGTTTGACTGTACCCATGAAACCGCGTCTCAAGTAACAGTTTGACAGCAATGACAGCGTACTTGAGTAACGAGTCTCGTTTATTAATACGTTCGCACTCACTTGATACGCCGTACCTACAGCTGTACTTAAGTACGGTCTATTAATTAAAACAACGTCTTAAGTACTTTCTTGAGAATTGTCTTAGAGATAAGAACGCTTTATTAATACGGGCCTAAGGCCCGTATTAATAAACCGTTCTCAAACTCGTTCTCAAGACTTTTCTTGGCTGAGACAGTCTCAAGTAACGATTAGCTTCTCAAGACGGTCTTTAATTCATAGTATGATCTCAAGACCGTCTCAGTTGATAACGTTATTGAGATCACTTACTCAACTTTTAAGCGTCATCTACACGACAAAGTACGAATAAAATAACGTTTCGTTTACACTTCTACAAAGAACGGATTTATTGATTATACATTCCTTCAATATTTCTTTTTTAAAATTTAATATTTAATAATATAAATACCAAAAAAAGTTTAAAAGAATACATCTTTATATTGAAAAAAACTGATTTTCATTAATTTTTACGTATATATTAATACTTATTATTGTCTAGCATGATAATATCCATATTTTTAACAACTACGTAAAACGGAATGCCATTTCCATTCGAAAAAAGTTGTTCTTCTTTTAATTCTTTAAAGTGGCTCCTTAGTGATTCGCCAATGTGTTGTGTTGACGAAAACTCTGCCTAATGAGTGGGTTTTATGAATAAACAAGGGCACGGTGTACAGGAGGAAGTCCGTTGAATAATCTAAAACCTAGAACAGACAAATTTAGGGCCAGTACCAAAGTATGTACATAAAGTTTCAGTAAAAGGAGTATTTACAAAACACAGAACAGATTTAAGGTTGATAGGGCGAGGAATTGTAGGAGGGAGGGATCATATAATGATAGGTAATTCTTTTTATATAAATAAATAAATAAATATATTTAAATAAAATCGAAAATATTTCTACAAATACTCGACACTGGCAGAATGGTGCAAAACCTTTGCAACCGCGATTACCAAAAAAAAAGAAGAATAAGTATCAATCATGTATCAATATAGCATCTTTTTTTATAACTTTATTTTGTGTTGAGTATGTAGTGTAAATTCTGAGTTTGTTTAATCATAAATATTTAGATTTTAATTAACATAATTGTAACACACCCAAAAACACCACAAATAATAATGTACTGTATCCCAATTCCCAAGCAAGCCGTTCTCAAGTCAAGGTTTGACTGTACCCACGAAACCGCGTCTCAAGTAACAGTTTGACAGCAATGACAGCGTACTTGAGTAACGAGTCTCGTTTATTAATACGTTCGCACTCACTTGATACGCCGTACCTACAGCTGTACTTAAGTACGGTCTATTAATTAGAACAACGTCTTAAGTACTTTCTTGAGAATTGTCTTAGAGATAAGAACGCTTTATTAATACGGGCCTTAATGTGCAATATTTAATGTGTAATATTAGTAGAACCATTAAATATTCGTTATCGTGCAAAAGTGTGGGCAAGTGGATCAACTTCAAAACACGTGCTACTTTGTGCTCTCTCCAAAGCTCTCTAGGACGTTTCAGTAAAGACTAAAGCGTCTACCACTTTACTGAATCGACTGACTTGTCTCATTGAACACATTGACGATTTATTGCAACTTTGACTAAACTGGACTTCACGAAAATTATTTTTCCCGCCTTTTTAACTGACACCGCATTAAAATGCGGAAATAATTCTAGCACGTTGACTCTTAACTTCCTTCGAGTGCCATTTTAATTAAATTTGATCTTATTTTATATTTATGACTACATTGCTTGTAGGAAAATAAAAATTCACACAACTTATTTAGCTAAATAAGCTGGTTGAAGCTTATTGCTGCTCTCATCGAAGTTTTTATCTCCTTATAAATATTATGCATTGTTTTTAGCTGTGAGTAAATTCTAGAATAACAATGTATAATTTATATAAGAGAGGTGGTTTTAAGACTTAAATATTAAGCTAATTGTTATGTTTCATTGTTTCATAGTTTTGACGAACGCTTTTGTTTTTAGCGTAATGAAGGAGCTGCCAACAGAGCAATGGTTATTTATTCGATTGTTTTCATTTTAATGAATGGCTTAAAATACGCTATGAAAATATTACAATTTATTAAGTAAATTATAATAGAAAAAATAATGTTGAATTTATATTTTAATGCTTTTATGGGGCTTAAAGAGAATCGAATAATGCGGCACCGTGCTAATTTCGTATCTTTAAATATAATATAATATTATAAAGTGCCTCACCGCGTCTGTCTGTCTGTCTGTCAGTCAGCTCTGTATGATCACGATAGTCTTAAAAACTACTGAACGGATTTTGTTGCGGTTTGTGGTTCCTGAGGAAAGTTTAAGTATAATTTGTTAAGAAATAAACAATAAAATAAAATTTTGTAAAAATTAGTTGAGATTTGGAGGTGTCGGAAAAAATCAAGCCGTCTAGGAGATTTCATCGAAAACGCTGCCTAATGCGTTGAAAATACATAATTATATTATAACAAAACAATCTTACATTAATATACTGGGATTGTTTCTCGTTTATAGGTCTACAAAAGAGTCCGCGAGGGTAAAATGTATATTTTATACTTAGATAGCTTTATTGGTTTAGAAAAATGATTACATAATATAAAGTGGTATTTTCAGAAGGTTTGTAGACGGATACAGTATGAATCCTTATCAAATTAACATACAGTTTAAATTAATATCTTAGGAGTTAGGTACAATTTAAAAAGGTGCGCGCGAAAAAATAAATATATTAAATATAGTTTGACATTTAATATAATTTATTTTATTTATTAACAGAAGAATATTGGAGCCGGTAGAGTTATTTGATAAAGAAGTTTTTTTGCCACGAACACATTCCATGCGGGCGAAGTTGCAGGCAATAGCTAGTTGAAAACAAACAACCCATAAACTTTGCGACAGACACCTCGACAAGCACACTGCACCTCGGTTAAACCATAGTTTAAATACAATATTGTAGTTCATCTTGGATTAAACGCACGAGAGTCGAAAAGGTGTCATATCTGACAACTCTATACTAGTGTGTTCGATTTTCAATTATTTTATCGTAATAGTCCAGAGGTCTATTTTTAATGCTCTAAATTTTCTCCGGCCTCCGGATTCCGGGTAATATAATATTATAGTTCCAGCCTAAGAATTTTTTAATAACGAAGAGGCTAGATTTCCAGAATTCTTGTTACATTCGAGAAATGGTCGAAATTTTAATACATTATGCAACCCGATGCGTTCGTAGTTCGTACTTCGTACCACAAATTAATAATCTTGTAAATTTTATTTTTATTAAACGACCAAACGAATTTAAATTTAGATAATAATAGTTGATGTCTAAGCAGAGCTGTCTAAGTTCTGTACCTACTACTTACTTGAGACGAAAAAAAAACAAGAGACAAGTTTTCAAATATGGAACTGGCTTTCACCTCTTACGCAACGAAACAAGCTGACATTTTGTATCTTCGAATCTCTGAATGCAATGTCGCAATGCAGCCCATCCGAATGCATATCTTAATAGGTTCGGTACACATAAATACTTATTAACGACTAGCTGGTATCTAAATATAATGCAGATTAACATATAGTTTATTGGGATTTTTCAATACGACCATGACTGAGAAAAAAGGTTTCAAAGAACACCAATTTTCAATTCTATCCAGCGCACAACCCCTTAATGGAAACGGAACCCTAAGATAAAATAACCTAGGTTACTTTTTATAACATCAGCTATCTGCCAGTGAAAGTCCGATCAAAATCCGGTCATTTTACAGATTAGCCGGGACAAACGGACAGACAGAAATTAAAAAAAATGATTTTTTGGTGTAGGTAGAGGTAGGTACAGTATATATTATACTACCATATGCATGCATATTGCATATTGCTTTAGTGCAAAGCTGTTAATTTTAAATTGCAAAAAGATACTTTTATTTATTTGTATAGATTTACACCACGTTAAACTAACCTTAAATAAATGCACAGTATGATAAATTTTTTACTGAATGAGAATTGTTTCCTTATGCAGATTTTTTGTGAAACCTTCCCAAAACATGGTGACCATTGTCTGTTATCTTATAAAGAGGAAATGTATGATTGTTTGTTTGCATTGAATAGATTGATTGATATACTGGACCGATTTTGATGAAATTTGGCACATACAGAGTAGACTACGGGGTAGGACATAGGTTACTTTTTATGGCAGTAAAATGTACGAATCCTGCGCGATTTCTTTTAGAGCGCACGAAGTCGAGGATAATATCTACTAGCTAATAATATCTAAGGTCAGTTACAAGTCACAACGGATTTATAAACAACGAAGTGTCGAGTGGATGGAGGGTAAACCATCAGTAGTTGCCCTCATGATCATGATGATACGTTAATCGACGTTGTTTAACAAAGGAACATTTCACCCCGATCTTTTATATTTATAACGCGATGAAAGGATAAAAAAGGTCAAAAGCAATCCTGCTGACCCGAGTCAAATTAATTCCAGCCTATTAGTCCCCGGCGAAAATACATGGAGGTAATGAATTTTCCGTTAAATTTAATCTTTTGATATGTATAAACTGGGATTAACTTTGATGAGTATAAATATTTTCCATGGAAATTGAACGAGTTTTTAGCCGCTATCACTTTCCGGGTAGTGTTTTAATGAATCTACTACTGAATAATTTTTCAGGTAAGTGTATTCTTTCAGATAATTTTAAATATACAATAAACATACATAACCTATTTTTAGGATATAAGTAGGTATATTTTAGATTTTTTATAGATATTCTTGATTTTAAAACGACTTTAATTAATAAGTATGAGAGTGATACAATTTGCTTTAAAAATTCTCGCACGTGTAAGTTTACCATGTGTGCAAATTACCTAATATAAAATATATCTCTGATTCAGGAGAGAAAATTACTCAATTCCACTTGATTCCAGTTAATAAAGTCGTGAATTATTTTCAATTGTAAAATTGTTTTCTCAAATGCTTAAACTGTACACTTAAATTTAATTGATTAATGACTTACACTTTGTTTCCTCAATAAAATCAACGTATTTTAAAATAAAACTCTACCTATAAACATCAGCACACCATTTAGGATGGCTTCGTATAATTTCGTCAAGTACATCTTATTAAACACAATAACTTTAAGGGATCAATATCATATTTTAGACCTAGATTTAGGTTTGGAATATTAAATACTGTATTTGGCTTGCAGATTTCCATGATGACTTACATCAGAAGGCATTTAATTCTTGTAATCATTTCGGTTAAATTCGCAGTATGGCTCCAGTCTTAGCACATTTTGTCTTAATCGCACGCGCACGATTTGATGCGTAACCGAAATCCGATCATTTTACTTGGTAGTTGAGACTGAACCCATAGGGCATTAATAATTTTACACTACACTGAATTTAGCCGTCCGGTATCCTGCATTTACTATTTATAACTCTCTTATTATTGTATAGGGCGTTATATGCAAAAAATCGGACAGCCGGACAGTAAAATTCCGTGGAGTATACAAACGCACTTACTAAGGCTGAGACTATATTATTTTTGTTCAAAGTAGTGTGTAAGTGTTTGGACGGCTGTGAGGTCACGGAATGGGTCAAACGGAAGACCGGTGCTGGACATACCTAGGTGTGCCAGCAATGCCGAGCTTGATCCAATTTGCGGCTACCTACGCTGTTTTAGTTTTAGACGTTTTTCATTTATGTATTTTTCTTATTATATTTAAATAAAAACTTAATTATTGTTTTTAGTTTTTAGTAGAGCTCTAAATAAATGTTTCTCATTATTATTATTATCCGAATAATCCGAAAAATCCGGAAGGCCGGGGAATATTCAGAGCACTGAAAATAGAACACTGCACTAATAAAATCGAAATGTCGAGATGTCATATATATGGCATTTGACTTGACACTTGTGTATTCGATTTTCAGCTCTATTATATTAGCGCATTGTTCTACTTTCAATGCTCTGAACATTCCCCGGCCTTCCGGATTCCGGATCATATTATAGTCCCAATCTTACTGCAATTTAAGCATTTTTAATTTACCTTTAGACTAAGTACAGAACACTATAACAGGTACCTACATCACGTACGGAACTTAAACGCGCCTTCTAATGGTTGACACTGAACACTTACCATCAGGCTCCTCGTCAGTCCTGTACTCCTGGAAGACCACGAAATCCTGGTTGGGGATGTTGGAGGCGACGTACATGTCCTCAGGGTCCACCGGCACCAAGTCCGCCTGGCGTTGCTGCACGTAGTTCAGGCATTCCACTCTGTGAAATTAAAGGCGTAGTGACGCGTTACCTCACCATCTCATAAAATCAATGAACGTGAATTTAATGGTGGCTATCATTGGCGTGGGGTTCCTATAACTCCATTCCTACCGGCTTCACATCACCGCTTACCTTTTGAAGATCCTCATCCTATTCCCTACCTAATATAGAGGCTAGGTCTTCCCTATGAAGGAGAACCAGCCATCGCCACTGGTGGCTATGTGTTACTACGTCACGGTATACCATATACAACGGTGAGTGAAATATGATAAGCCGGTTGACGTTATAGGTAAGTACATTAATATTTAGGTGTTAATAGAGTACTAGCTTTTACCCGCAGCTTGATCCGCGTGGGAGAGTGTTCGTGACAAAAAACTTCTTTAGCAAATATACCAGCAATTAGTAGCAGCAGTTAGCAGCAAGTAGTAGCACAAAGTAATAATATATAAGTACTTTATAATTTGTTTTCACACGTACTTTTTAATTTTAAGATATCCCCTAGATAAGAATAATTAAATTATATCCGTCTAAATAGCTTCTGGAAATACCACATTATTTCTGATATTTCTTTTAAACTTAGAATGGGTATAGTATTCCTTAAAAGTTATACATATCTATGCCATCGCGGCCTTTTTTGTAGACCTATAAAAGAGAAACAATCCCAGCATACATTGTTTTGTTATTTATCTCCATCGGGTTAGGTAAGGCAGCGTTTTCGATAAAAGTTCCCAGACGGCTTGATTTTTTCCAACACCTTCAACAATTATCGTCAGAAATCAAACAATTTCCACAAAACCTTAACAAATTATTATCGACCTAAACCTGCCTAAGGAACTACTCTGTCGGTAAATGTAAACGGCATGAAAATTCTTTCAGTAGTTTTTGAGATTATCGCGAACATACAGACAGACAGACTCGGCGGGGCACTTAAGTATTCTATGTCCGTCTTCTGGTTCAGCCTTTTTTCACCTTTTTTCAGCCCCATCAATTTTCAGCCAAAACGGTTCTGCCGTTCTTGAGTTTTATATAGTGTAACTAACACGACTTTATTTTATATACAGGGGACCTGAAATTCGATACATTCCTTTGAAAGACAGAAAGTAGACCTCATTTACAGTAATATTTTTCATGGCATCCCCTATCCGAAAGTTGATATTTACAAAGTTATTGAAATTTCAAAAATTTTTTCTTTATTTTCGACTTTTTGACTTTGACATGACGTATTTTTAAAAATGTTTATCTTTTTAGGGATTTTTTTATGTATTTTAACCGTCAATGAGTCAAATATTATTTTTAAGGAATAAGTAGGGACAAACTAAGCGAGAATTTTTCATTATGAGACATGAAACAGAATTTTCTTTTAAGAAAAATGCACATTTTTCTTAAAAGCAGGTGATTTTCTTAAAAAAATGTATGATACAATGCGTACAAATACCTTAAATAACTTTCTTACCTCATAAGCTTCCAAAAAAGGTACAAATATGTACATAAAAATATGAACATGTAATAAACAAAGACAAAACAATCATCAGGTAACGTTATCTCAAGAATTACTCTACCTGAGGCGACCTTTTTTTTCAATTGTTTCCTTTGTTCATACTTCGGGATGTTTCGGCTACTGTCGTCGCAGCCCTTTGTCAATGAGTTACCGACTGGCTTAGAGAGCAAATTTAGTAGCTAATATTAGTTTTAAGTCAACTATTGCCGTGTACGGACGTATGTTGCTTTAAACTACATCCTTACTTCTACTTGTGATTTTTTTGTATCACGATGGCTGCTTTTGAGTACGATGAATACGCTGACATTTTGTTTTGTTACGGACTTTGTAATGGTAATGCTGCTGCTGCACGAAGAACATACGTTGAACGTTTTCCGAATCGACGAGTGCCAAACGTTAGAGTGTTTTCAACAACATTTCGACGAATTCGGGAAAGCGGCCGTGTTGATAGAAGACGTGGCGATTCAGGCAGACCTCGTTTGTATGCTCCAGAAGAAGAAGAAGAAGAAATTTTAACACTTTTTCAAAATGATCCTTCTATTTCTACAAGATCGGCAGCTAGAAGACTTGGATTGAGTCAATGGAAGGTGTGGTTTACAGTACACACAGCGCGTCTACATCCATTTCACTACACACCTGTCCAAGCGTTGGAAGAGGGAGACCCGGTTAGAAGAATGGAATTCTGCCGTTTTATGATAAATGCAGACAGTATTCTTGAGAAGAAATTGCGATCCTCCAGATCGCAATTTCTTCTCAAGAATATTGTGGATGAATCGAAATTTGACCGTGACGGGATAAACAATTTCCACAACACACATTACTGGGCACCAAAAGGAGAAAACCCCAGGATGAAAAAAGAAAGGGCCCATCAAACCAGATTCGGTCTAAATGTCTGGATGGGTATAATTAATAATAATTTAGTTGGACCTCATTTTTTGCCTCAAAATTCAAATGGTGAAATGTACGAACATTTCCTAAGAGAGGAGATTACTGGTTTAATGGAAGATGTGCCAATAGCAACTCGTCGTAATATGATTTTCCAGCATGATGGTTGCCCGGCCCACTTCCGCCTCGGCGTACGCCAGTGGCTAGACCAAACTTACCCACATCGCTGGATAGGTCGAGGCGGGCCAATTCCTTGGCCAGCACGGTGTCCCGATTTGACCCCGTGTGATTTTTATCTTTGGGGTCATATGAAGGCTTTGGTGTATACTACACCCATAACTACTGTAGAGGAGCTCAGAAGCCCCATAAGAAATGCAGCAGAAGAAATCAAAACTAGTCTTACTACCAGAATAATCAAAACAGAGGTACGGAGAAGACTACGGGCCTGTATCAGAAACAGAGGTTCACATTTTGAACAAGACCTAAAGTAGAATATTTATTATTAAATTTAATTAAACATTGATGTTTTTTAAATACAATAAACGTAATTAAATTCAAGTTTTTCCTTTTATTTTAACCTTATCGCAAATAAATGGATTTAGAAATTATTTCATTTTACTTCTAATATGTTTACTACAACGTCATATTTTTATGTAGACATTTGCACCTTTTTGGAAAGCTAATGAGATAAGGAAGTTATTTAGAATATTTCTACGCATTGTATCATACATTTTTTAAAGAAAATCACCTGTTTTTAAGAAAAATGTGCATTTTTCTTAAAAGAAAATTCTGTTTTATGTCTCATAATGAAAAATTCTCGCTTAGTTTGTCCCTATTTATTCCTTAAAAATAATATTTGACTCATTGAAGGTTAAAATACATAAAAAAATCACTAAAAAGACAAACATTTTTAAAAATACGTCATGTCAAAGTCAAAAAGTCGAAAATAAAGAATATTTTTCTGAAATTTCAATAACTTTGTAAATATCAACTTTCGGATAGGGGATGCCATGAAAAATATTACTGTAAATGAGGTCTACTTTCTGTCTTTCAAAGGAATGTATCGAATTTCAGGTCACCTGTATATAGATTTAAAGCAAATATTTCAAAACAAGGATGGGCTATGAACTATGAGCCTATGACCGTACATTTGACAGAAAAAAACTTCATACAAGAAAAAGATACGCATCTTGATTTCAGAAGACTGAATCTACTGCGGAAAGCAAATGTCAAAATGTTAGGATGTCAAATGTCAAACCTAAATGGTCCCAAACACTCCCATGTTTGGGGTCTTTTAGGTTTAGACACTTTTTGCCTCGACATGTCTCGTATACATCTATTATTTAAATTCCAAAGGTTATACATAATTTGGGTACCAACAACCGTCTGTTTACCCTAAAGAAAAGATACGATGTTGTTTTATCATTGAAAAAAAAAACAAATGAAGACGAAAATAAATCCTCAATGCCGATAGCTTATTCCCGCTGGGGTTATCAATTTTCTATCATCTTTCTCAATATTTATTTAACATGATTAATGTGTAGCTCACCGCTATATTTACCTCGTACATAGGTACTAAATACTAACTAATGAATTAAATTATTGCTTCTCTAAAAATATGGCGATTTTGGTATTGTTGATACTTGTCTATTTCAACGATGGTAGAGTAGATTATTGGCAGGCTCGACCGGAGGAATATCACGGAATAACGTAAAACCGGCGTAACGCTTAAAATGTAATTTCCGTCGAGTGGGTTAAAGTGAGGGTATCGGAGGCGAAATGGCTTAAAAACCGGGAACGCTCTTGTAACACCTCCGGTGTCGCAGGTGTCTACGGGCGGAGTAATCACTTACTATAAGGCGAGCCTTTTGTTCGATTTCCGGTTTTGATTTTACACTAGCTTTTTAAATAAATGTATTAATATGTGTAAATATAGTATCCCATGGGAATACTGTTCTTTTTCGGGATAAAAAGTAGCATACCATACCATGGCAAATTTCATCGAAATCTGTTCAGTAGTTTTTACGTGAAAGAGTAATAAACATCCATCCATCCATACATTCATCCATCCGTCCTCACAAACTTTCATATTTATAAACAGTAGGAACAGGATAACTGTATGCTTTTACATTTAAATATGTAAGAACGTGTAAAATATTAGGTACCTGTCTCTAGCTGGGATGCACTCCAATATTGCCTTGCTCTTTGTAGGCACTTCCAGCATATCCTCGCAAGCTTTTAAATGTTGTACGGGCACACATATTTTATCTGAAAACATTTTCATACATTCAAATATTCTGAACTACTATATATTTATACAATAGCTAGTGCAGAGAGAACGTGAATATGAGCGTAGATAATATTAAAGTTAAAAGAAAGACTATATAAATATTTTAATTTAGTTGTACAGATGCATGGGTTTATATCAATCTTACTCTGGTTTTTAATGTCAAACACATTCGCTTTGTTGTACAAACTTGCACAAAACCCACTGAAAAAACCTAGGTACTTTAATTCTTAAACTTTATTTAATTATTATTATATATCGGTAATTTGGTAGGTATAAAGATTAAAATGGACTTGCAAAGAAAAATAATAATATATTATTGCTATAATTTTAACCGAGTAAAAACTGAAAATATGTTTCTAAATTTAATCTTAATTTCTGCTTAATTTCTCAATGATTTTAAATTTGGAATTAATTTGTCGCTAATGTAAAAAAATTATCATGTTCGATTTTTGAACTGGCGTATTGTTGCTGTGAACTGCAACCGTTTATTCTAGATACTCGGCAAATATATAATTTTATATTATTTTGTGCATTATTTACATACTAAAACATTTTAAACTAATTCAGCTTTCATTTTATAAAACAACACATACATGTGGATTTGCAGTTGACATTTACACATAGCACTATTAACACTAAAATATACTTCAAAGTCATGGTCAGACAGTCGACCACGCGCGTTTGTAAACACAACTGGACAGTAATCTAGACACGACTCATAATATATATTCCGCTATTGTATTAAACCTGTTAGCTATACACATACCTACTTGTTATGGAGATAGGCAATTGATGATATAGCTACGATTTTTTATCGAGGAAAAACTTGTTTATTTTTTTATTTTTTGACAATCAGTTTTATAGCTCGATTTAAGAATCTAATACTGGTAGCTTTTAATATGTTAAGAAATTAAAATATTGAGATTCAATCATCGAAGAATTTACCCCAAGAGCCGTTATTTCGAGTAGAATAATTTATAATTTAAGAAATGAATAACACAAAATTGCCGGAAATTATGAATACGTACTGAGAGATATAGAATAGATATAGAATACGTACGTACTTAAGTCTGAGAAATTATTTTATATATTTTATACATTTACAATAGGAACAATCCAGAACTGAAGACATGAGAAAATCAGTTATGTTTAGAATACATAACAATTTTGTGGGAAACTTGAATTAATATTTTATTAAATTATTACTTATTATTTAATTAACATAACAGTCAAAAGCCCTGAGGTAGGAACACAGTGCGTAAATCGTGTATTATTTGTAAAATAAAATAATTTAAAAACGCTACTTGAATTCCATCGTTTAATAGTTTAGTATATTTTTATTTTAGAGGTTTTGTTTTCCTGTCTATCAAACAGGACTGGCTTAAAATTGTTATTGATATTGGTTCAGTCTTTATAATATCATAGCCTTTGCTGGTTATTCTATATCAAAGGTAGTGGTCAACCAAGAGAATAATAATAATATGTAATACTACGCTGAAATATGAAACATAAGGAAAAACATCCAAACTTCCGTTTGAGTTAAAAACATCTTATATTATTTCAATTTAGTTTCTTTATATAAATAATTCCTATAATCATAACGTAAGTAGTGCTGATCATCAAAAACTGTCTAAAAGTGTAGTGAAGCTCACCAAGGATCAAGAATTTGTTAACCACAAGCACAGTACAGTGTTGACTTTTTTCTAATAATATGATATTATGTAGCAGGCGCCTAACCTGTACTTTTAATTTAATTTAAGAACACACCTGTTTGTTTGCCTGAAAAAATAGGTCAATATTTTTAATAACTGAAATAGCTACTGGACCAATTTTGATGAAACAGGCTAGGGGCATAAGCTACTTTCTATGTATGTGGGAAAACAGGTCCCGCGCATTTTTTTTTGCACGTACGAAGTCACGGAAAACACCTAGTAAACTAATAAAATTTAAATTGGTACAGACCTCAAATTTTATATTAGTTATTAAAAATTCTTAGTTAAATACAGATTATTATATCTCGTTACATTAAATACCATTATTTTTATATAAAGAAACTTTATGTGACGAATTGTCGTTGCCTTATATATCCATAAAAAAAAAAGACGGAGTACTACATGTCAAAAAGATATGGCATAGTACATTAAAAATTATTAAATTGATATTACTATTTTATTTTTCAAAAGTTATGGATTGGATACATTGTAATCATTGCTTTATTCAATTAGAGCCGGGTATAACATTGCATTTAACTTCCTGTGGTCATATGTTTTGTAACAATTGTCTTAATAATGGTGAGTAATGTTTCAAGTAAATTTTTATTTTCAAGAGAAATCAATAAGGTAATGATATTTTATGTCGCTTAGGATCTAAAGAAAATACCTGTTTGGTTTGTCGTGCTCCATGTAGTATGATGAAGCTCGTTCCTGATGTAAGTTTCAATTTTTACGCTTTTTGCTAATCGCTTGTCTAATGATAGTAATTGTTAAATTGTAATGCATTACCTATGTCCTTTCAAAAACCTTTAAGTTCAGAATTATCTTTTGATAAATTATTAAGTCAATTATTTTTTTTAATAATAATTTTATAGATAATAATGACTTGTATTCAGAATAATTTGATAGAGTTTAAAATAAACTGAACAGGCATTTTATTTAATTAAGTTAGCACCTTCCTACAACTTATAACGTTATTTAAAACTCCAGAAACTCCAATTTTGTATTTATTTATAATTCAGTTATAAAACAGCAAAAGTTTTAATAAGTTATACGAGATTACGTTTCCTTTTTTCCCTCGTTTGTCTTGGAATTTTCTTGAATGTTTGAACAGATGAATCAAGAAATTCAAGATTATTTCACGGAGCCGGAAGAATTAATTAAAAAGTGCTGCGAAGTTTTCCACTTCCAGCGGCAGCATCGGCGGCGGTTGCTGTCATATTTATTGCAGTCGGTAAATTTTTCTCTACAATTTTAAACTCGATTTTGTCCCGTACTTTTCAATTGCTTTTCTCCGATTTGTAATTTTCGAGCAGTGTCTTTTTCAACTCGAAACACTTATTTTATTTTAAGATAAAGTATGTAAGAAACTATCTATCTACCTACCAAGTATTATGTACAAGTTCTTTAAAACCTTTTAAATGTAGGTAGGGCGTAGTTTGCTTATGTATGCAAATGTAGAGTATCATTCAGTTTACAACGTATCGATACTTTTCTAACTCGGCACTCTTATTCGAATATATTATATTATGACATCATCGTATCCTCCTCTCTCATATTTAACCGACTTCGAAAAAAGAGAAATTTCTAAATTCGAATGCATTTCTTTTTATGTTTGTTACCTCACGAACTTTCGTCTGGGAGAACCGATTTTGATGATTCTTTTTTTATTTCTTGTTTAAAAATAATATACTCACATTATACATGTTTGTAACGAATGATTTCAAAACTAAGGATGGGCTGTGAGTTGTGACGTACATTTGACAGAAAAATCGTCATACAAGAAAAGGATATGCCATCTTGATTTCAGAAGATTTTGTTAATTTAATGCTGTCTGATCTGATTATGCTGCGGAAAGCAAAAGACAAAATATCAAAATGTCTAGATGACAAATATCAAATCTCAACAGCCCCAAATAACCCGAAAAGTGGGGCAGCTTAAGTGTGGAAACTTTTCGACATGCCTCGTCTACCCCTCCACCTCACTAAATTGAGACATCCTTAATTATTCAGTAACTAAATTCAGTCAAGTGAAATAGCATTTAGGAAGTTTGAATCCCTATTAGCATCCTGAATCGGAAGAGGTGTGGCTTCTGACTGACAAAATCTTAATTACCTTTCTTTTTAGAATCCCAATTATGACGAATACGTGCACTTTAAAGGTCTATGTTTATGGCGTCATATAAAAAATAACGATAGCATAATATACAAGAGAATGTTCGCAACACCCTTATAATTTAATCACTGCTATTTAAATACCTTTCCCGCGCAAATTTGCCTCGTTCTCGTACAGTCGGTTCGGATTTATTTTACCTCTGTCAGGACGCTTATGCCGACGACATAAGGATCATTCTTATATAAACTCCGAGGTGAATTAATAACTCTGAACGTACTTTAATTAACGCGACGTAATTAAGCGTGGCAGAGGAGGGGGGGGGGGGGGGGGGGGGGGGGAGAGAGGCTTTCAAGACTTTAATCATATAATGATAAGTCCTTATGAAGTTGCGTCGTCACAACTGAAGTTTCGTTTATTCCGCCCCAAACACCGTCACTTCGGTGTAATTGAAATGTGTCATCATCATCGCGAGTAATTTGGTCGGTTGCCCTTTAACCGGTAACCCCCGAACAAACAGTGAGCTAGCTGATCATGATGAATTATAGCTAAGACGCTCGATTGTTTCATCTTAAAAAAAAAAAATTGCTTCATCCGTTTGGGAGCTACGGATAGACACACAGATAGACAGACAGACAGACAGACAAACTTGTCAAAAAGAAAACACCTCTCATTTTACGTCGGGGGTAAAAAAGTATCAAGCTTTTCTTTACCTACTATTATGAACAGATTAATAGACTAGGCATCAAAATACGAGGTAACTATTCTGTTGGTTTAATTTAATGAATTTCACTATATCCTGAACTCAATTTTAGATATTAGTTACTTAGATTTTATTTCAAAAGTTGATAGTTTTATTGACTGTAAATAAAAAGTAAATTACATATTTAACGGTCTCGCCCTTTTTTCCTTTTAGACGAAAAAGTTCTACAGAGCCAGAATTGAGCTGCAGCGGATGACAGAAGTCTGCCAGAAGCAGCACAAGCAGATCAAAGAAAACCAGAGGATCATCAAAGTAATGGAATCTCAGCTGGCTTCGAGCGGACAAAGTAATTACATTTGTTACTATTAATGGAAACGAAACCCATTTTTTTAAACGTAAAATACTAAGATAAAAGTAGTCTTAGTTACTCCTTATAACATCTGCTATCTGCCAGTTAAAGTTCCGTGAAAATCGGTCCAGCCGTTTTAAATATGAGCCGGAACCAACAGACAAACGGATATACAAACATTTTCAGTCCAGCCGTTTCAGATATTAGCCGGAACAAACAGACAGACGGACAGACAAATGTAAATGTAAATGTTTATATTATGCATCTAGTGAAAATAACTACTGTTGTTTTCAATTGTATTTTAAAATTACAAATAAACCCTTCAATTTTATTTATTTGCATATAATATATTGTCCAGTAAGGGCCTGTTTCACAATTGCCTAGTAAGTGCCGAAAAGCCTAATCGTAAGTTTTGTCGCTGCATGGTTAATAATGAGCGACATTGACAAAACATGCAAATTAGCTTTCACACGCTTATCAGTAAATAGTGAAACCTATCTACCAATACCTATTTGTTAGAAACCTCAAATTTGTATCGCAAAAAACCGGCAAATGGTTGAATGACGACGTTTTTAACAAATAGCTATTAGTAGATAGGTTATTGAAACCGGCCGTAAGAGTAAGATACTCGTAACATAAGATATATAACTTCAAGTATCTTTATCTGTGCAAACTTTCATCAAAATCGGTCGAGTAGCTTCGGAATCTGTGCAAACAAACAAACAAATCTCTCCTCTTTATAATATTAATGTAGGTACTATGTGAGTGCTAAGTTTTTCATAGATAAACATGCAAAGGTTCTTTGCGATTTACGTTAAGCTCCTGTATTTCAGTTTTTTAGGATTGCGTAGAGTAAAAATGGGACCCTGTTACTGAGACTTCGCTGTCCGTTCGTCTGTCCGTCTGTGGATCTGTCACCAGGCTGTGTCACTTGAACCGCGATAGCTAGGCAGTTGAAATTTTCACAAATGATGCATTCCTATTAGTGCCGAAGCATGGCTCTCCAACACCCAATTTTTGTTCTTCTGTTCCATTGTAGGGTTTTGTTTTTTTTAATTAATTATTAAGTAAACAATAATTGTATAATTTTTTTCAGAACCGACGTTACCATTTAATGTGCCTATCTCCCCAAACGACAAACTATCTCCGAGCTTCATACAAACGACGCCCACTTTCAAGAGGACAGCTAAAAGTACTCCGTACAATGTAAGTTATTATTTTTACTATGACATAGGATTTTAGTCAAGAACAAGATGCATTCGATAATTTCGACCGCGGAGTTCGAAAACAAAATATATGTATGGGATTTGACATAGGCATCGCAAGCGACATGTCACTAACGGCCAGTTTCAATAACCTATAAACCAATAACTATTTGTCACACGACAAATAGTTATGTGCGATACAAATGTGACAACTATACGTCGCATTTGTATCGCAAAAAACCTGAATGATTGAATGACGAATGTTTTAAAAAATAGTTATTGGTAGATAGGTTATTGAAACCGGCCGATAGCGATCACCTTAAAACGTAGTTTATACTTTGTTACTAAACTCAGAAATAGAGCACTTCTTTATGTAAAATTGGTTCAGAAAATATTAGAAAAATTAATTTATATAATTTAAATTAAAAAAACAAATATAATAGCAAAAACAATATTCGAGAGTATCTTCACTCAAAATTAACAATAAAAGAGTGTGTTTTATGTTTAGGATCATTTTTCTACTCTTATATGTAGCTTATTTTGTTTTTTTAAAAGAATCCAAATATACCTGATATTGCTGATCACTTTAAGATTTGCTTAAAAATAATTCAACAATATTAAAAATTAATTTGGAAAACGGGAAATAGAAAATAGAACTCTGCGCTAATGCAATAGAGCTGAAAAACGAATACATGAGTGTCGAGTTGTCAGATTTCACAATGACATTTGACTAGACACACGTATTCGATTTTAACTTTATATTACTTTTTCCAGAGTTCTATTTTCAATGATCTGAATTTTCCCCGGTCATCCGGGTCCCGGACAATATAGTCCCGGCCTTAAATTGGATTTGAACATAGTATAATCGGCCAATTTAACAAAATAGCTACGACACAACAACCGTTATAAATTATGTAAAAGTTTTTGAGGATGGATAGATATTGGATATATTTGTGATTCCTTCACGCAAAAAATACTCGACGGATTTTGATGAAATTTGGCATGGTAGTAATTATGTAGTAGTTAATAAGCTCCGGATTAAACTAATATTAAAACATAGGCTACATTTTATCCCGAATAAGTACAGTGTTCCTGTGAGGTTAGCAGGAACAATTGATAAGTACGTATTCGCAACGTTATCGAAAGAGAATTGTATGAAAATTATGACAGCTCACTGTATATTGACATCCGATAACGTTACGAATACGTAGCTGTCAATTGTCCCTGCTTGGGCCACTGTGGGGTACTGTATTTACGCAGGCGGAGCTGCGGGCAAGTACATAAAATATTTTTACTTCCCGTATCCATATCACAGGGTCAGAAGCTCCAGCTCCAGGGCCAGAACCTTAGATAATGTACTGTGGGAATACCGAACACCCTAACTGATATCGTTTTTCCATCAACCATATCGTTAATTTGGCGTTTATGGCTGGGACTATATGATCCGGAATCCGTCGGGCCCGGGTATATTCAGAGCACTGAAAATGGAACTCTGCCCCCAATACATGAGAGTTCAAAATTGAAGTGTGAGCTGTCATATATGACATTGACATTTCAATCGACACTTGTGTGTTCGATTTTCAGCTCTATAGTGTTAGCGCAGAGTTTTATTTACAACGCTCTGAATTTTCTCGGGAGCGCCGGATTCCGGCCTAAACAAAACGTGACCAACAAGCTGGTTAATTTACATCATACTTTTGTTTCCTCTATCAATATCGGAGGGTCAGAACCTCAGATAGTACAGGGATAATGTATTAGGGGAATACCCTGACTGATAAGTGATAACGTTGCCCGTAGCAACCGTATTACTCGAGCCTCGTGACCCCAGCGCGGATTAGCAAGCAGCGGTCCGCCTGCTACAGTGGTCGGAGTCAGGTAAGATAAATTTTATTGTATAATACAATAAAGAGGAAAGGTTTGAATGTTTGTGTGCATTAAATAGGTTCCAAAATCGGTCCAGTATGGTACAGTAGGGCGATTTTGATGAACTTTGGCACAGATATAGAGAAGACCATGAGGAAGGGCACTTTGCGGTAAAATGTGCGGTTACCGCAGGATTTCGTTTTGCGCACACGAAGTCGCAGCCAACGTCTAGCAAAATAATATTGTTATATAAACGTAAATAAAAGATAAAAGATAATTATCCGTATAAATATTGCTATTTGCAATTAAAATTGTTTTTGTGTTTGTGGATTCTATTGACCGAGATTAAAAACCGGCCAAGTGCGAGTTGGACTAGCGCACGAAGGATTCCGCAGGTACAAAACAGCAAAAAAAAACACGTTTGTTGTTAAATATATATGTCTTAAATATTTATTTTATTCTTTCTTTACTATTTGTTGTTATAGCGGCAACAGAAATACAACATTTGTGCAAATTTCAACTGTATAGCTATCGCGGTTCATGAGATTGGTAGGTACAGGCGATACAGCCTGGTGACAGACACACACAGACACAGACACTTCAAACTTATAACACCCCTCTTTTTACGTCGGGGACTAAAAAGCGCAATCTGTTTAGCAGTTTTAGCTGTGTCTTAAAGATTTGTCATTAACTAGCTACTTATTACTAATTCAAAGTATGTCATGGGATCTCTATATTTTAGGCCCCGACCAAAACACAGCGGTGTTATAAGTTTGACGTGTCTGTCTGTCTGTGTGTCTGTCCTTTCACCTTTGCATCGTAGCTCCGACACGGAAGAACCGATTTTGATATAGCGTTTTTTGGTTGAAATCTGACATGAATCATGATCGAGAGTATTCTTAGCGATGATTCATCATCATCAGCTCGCTAACTGCTTGTCAATGGGGTAACTAACCATTTTAAATTTTGTTTTCGCCATCTTTTCTCATCGCAGAGGTCGAACACACCGAACAAGATCTCGTCCACGGTGCTGACGCCGCCCACGCCGCCCACGCCGCTCACGCCGGAGTCGGCCGGGTACAGAAACTTTTTAAAGAACCTCTAACACGGTATTCCCCTACGATATGCTGGCCACGCGAATTCTTAATTTTCCAATTTTCTATTTTACCTGTGACAATGTTCGCGTATAATGGAATAATGGAACCTACGGGAACCATACATTATGCCACGTAATTTTATGTTCATAAGTGTCGTTTGCAGTGAAAACGGGCCATACATACACACACTTTTGACATTTCTATTATTTTCGAGGATATTAGTATCCGTATGGACCTTCCTAATGAGCGTTATTCCACCTTACTAAATTAGGACGTCCTAATTAGGATCCTAAAAAGAAAGCTTATTATAATATAGTCAGTCAGAAGACACACTTCTTCCGATTTAGGATGCTAATTAGGATTCTATCTTCTTAAATTCTATTTCACTTGACTGAAATTGGTTACTGAATCATTTAGGACGTCTGTATTTAGTGAGGTGGAAAACGCGCTTAAATGATATTCATATTCAGCATTTAGCTAAGCGACTACTTACTAAGTAATGACAAGTCTTATTCCGTTCCGGAATATCGATTCGGGATTACGCAGGCGGTTTCCATAAAATTCGTGATCCAATTCCTGATGTAGGCCAAGGTTTGTGTAAATCGATATTCCGAAACTGGATTTGTGGAGAATCCTTGCAGTCGGCTATTTCAATTGCAGAGCAATGGTACAATAATGGCGTCATTATAGTTGTTATTAATCGATTTGAATATTAAACGTAGAATGGTATGTCCAAAGTCATTAATTTAGCTGGCTTAAACTTATGGGCGGCGGAATGATTGGACGTTAATTATGACGATGTTGATCGCGTTAATAATTTTTAATTAACGCAACGGATACGCTAATCAGTGTGGCTGTCTTTGTCTGATCCGTTGGAAAAGCCACTTGACAGACAAAGACAGCAACATGGATCGAGTCCGCGGTGTAAATATTTTGTAACGAGAAGGTAAGAGTTTTGTCTATCTGAGATAAAACTGTCCTAAAACTGTCGTGTCCCAAGTGAGCGCTCGCCCTTAGTGTGATTCTAGAATAAATAACCCAACCAAGAGCATGTCAGGACATGTCTAAGGAGGGTTCCGTAACTATCAACGCGCAATAGGTTTTCTTTTATTACTTCAAAAGATATTGTCCAATTTAGCTTAAAATAATTTCCCTAAAGAGTTTTTAGCATGATCTATCAGCATGAAAACATACAAGTGTCTATGTTTTATAGTTTAAAATGTCATCCCCAAAAAAAAAAACTATCATTATTTTATGATTCCAAAACCGAGATCTTTTGAATTGATTTACCTTATCAATTTATATTAATAATTACAGAAGCTAGGAGAGCGGACAGACAGACAGATTGACAGACAGACAGACAGACAGACGGACGCACAGAGCGAAACTACAAGGGTTCCTTATGCATTACGGAACCCTAAAAAGAAACAAAAGCGGCTCTAACTTTTAATTGAAAAAAATTAGTGCAAAAATATTCCAACTTCATACTTTCGATTTCAACGATGATACATAACTTGTTGCTATTTTTAATTTTTGTTTAAATTAATTATGAAAAATATTATTGTGGTTTTAAAGGTCAGGTAACAGCTTCGAATCTGGTTACCTATCTGGTAGTCATTGGTCTGCAGTGCACAGCAGTGGGAACATCAATGAACGTCCTTTCAAGAAATACGACTACTTTTAATTGATAGCATTGATATTGTTATGAGCATGTGTTGTGATGTGTTTTGTTTAATATAGTTAAAGTAATAATTATTGTTGTGTTTAAATAACGGCTATTAGAGATTTTAGGGATTCAAATCCATAAAGTAGGAGTGCAATTCTTTAACTTTTTCTTAACCGACTTCCAAAAAAGGTGGCGGTTATACGTTCGACTGTATATTTTTTTTTGTTCAACGATAATACCGCCGTCTGTGGACCGATTTTCTAAATTCTTTTTTTGATGTAAAGGGTGTAATCCCAAGTTGTTTTCGTTTTTACCAAAGTGGTGACCTGATGATGGGAATCCATGAGGAATCGTAGGAACTCCTCGAGATTTATATGGATACATATAGGGATTTTGACTTTTTCTGATGAAACCCAAGCATATGCTACCAAAAAGTAAGATTTTGCACCAAGATATACCCTGGATCCAAAAGTATTGATAGTACTCCTGACTCCTTATAGACACATGTTTGCGGATTTTGGCGTTGTTTAAGGAACTGAAGTTATATGCCACTATGTCAATTACAGTAATCATCATCATCACCCCCATCATCACTTCATACATCATCCCATTATGTCGATATAATAGGTATAGTACTTCTCACAATATTTTACATCGACACGGATATCTTTGAACATTACTCTGCCGTTTGTGGACCTATTTGAAAAATTCTTTTGTTTTTGTAAAAGGGTATAATTCGTAATTGGACCTTTAGTCACTAAAGTGGAGACCTGATGATGGCATCCATGAGGAATCGAGGGCACTCTTCGAAGTTCATATGAATAAGGCTCACAGATCGATAATGCTTATTTGGGGAAATACCACGGCCTCTCAGAAAACTGGCATAAAATAACGCTTGAGTTTGTTTTGCCGAGAGAGTGAGAATAGCGGAAGCTTTTTTGTATTTATAACTTTCTTAAAATGTGTTAATAATAACATAATAAATATAACTTATTTTTAAACAAAAAATTAAAACCGACTTCTAAAGTCGTTCAAAGCCATCTTGAATGAATCATGTTGTTCGAGCTGGTACCGACTTCGAAATTATGAAGATTGAGTAGAGAAAAGGTTAAAATTTGTGCCGAATTTAAAAGGAAAATTATTTGGAAAAAAAAGTTTTATTTCATACTTTTTTGTGCATTTTTACTTTGAAAGTAGGTTTTAATTTTTTCTTTAATTGTGGATACTAAGAGTAGTTCATGTTGGCCTCTTATATTTATATAGAATACTAGCATATTTTGCCCACGGCTTAGCCCGCGTGAAATTGGTTTTCAAACGCTATCTTTATAATAAAAAACTTCAACCACTATTTTCCCCCCTTTAGGAGTTGAATTTTGGAAAACGCTGAAACGGTATTGTAACAGTGCTTTCTGCAAATAATAAATGATTTGATGTGAACACGTAACTCATAATTGTTTCCGTACTCATTTGATACGAAATTTCATGTAAATGTGTCCAAGGAATAAATCCAAGGAGTGAAATAAGTTTAATACAAACTTTTACACTTTTGGGGTTTGAATTTTGAAAAAGCCTTTCCTAGTCTGTAGTCTGTCGGTAGCCTACGTCATATGAGAAATACGTGTGAAAAATTTCAAATTTCTAGGCTTAAGAGTTACGGGGCTGTTGCGTTAATACATCAGTCAATCAGCTTTGCCTTTCATATATAAATATATATATATATATATATATATATATATATATATATATATATATATATATATATATATATATATAT
Organism: Phengaris alcon alcon; assembly: GCA_037179445.1. Classification (NCBI taxonomy): domain Eukaryota; kingdom Metazoa; phylum Arthropoda; class Insecta; order Lepidoptera; family Lycaenidae; genus Phengaris; species Phengaris alcon. The sequence continues at coordinate 1,305,493 of JAYRCH010000130.1, read as the reverse complement.
ATAGGAGATAGAAATAACTTTTTTTTTGTTTTTTAAGGTTTCTGCATATTTTGCTTTAGAAATGAGTAGTGAAAATATCACTTTAAGTTCTTTATTGCAAGGTTATAAGTATGAAGGTACGTATCACATGTTGCCTTTGAATGTCGAACTACAAGATATATATTTTATCAGTAAGAATATAAATAAAGGTAGTCAGGCAGATCTGGTATCTCAGTTCGTAGCCGACACACGTGCGCTATAGTGGAGGTGCGCCGTCATAATAAGTGATTACTTCAAGAATACCAATGTTATAATTATTAGAAAAGGTAGCAGAATAAAAGAACACTTTAGCCTCAAGTCGTTTAATCCATCATCATAACCGTTCAGTGTATCGGCAGTATTCCCTTGTTCTGCTGGTACCCGCCGCTGGCTTCCTGGTGACCGTGTACAGCTTGCGCACCCAAATTGTTGAACTTCTCCAGCAGTTCTGCACCGCCCTTGTAGCCCTTTTGCAGGTATTCGCCCTAAAAAAAAAAAGAATTTAAAGCCCTAGAAGTGAAATAATGAAAAGCCTTCACCTATGGTGCAACATTTTTTTAATGCGCAACACTACGATAAGACCACTGGGATGTGATTGGATTTTAAAGATTTGACATTATTGACATTCCAATTCAGTTTCGTGATTTTTCCGCGGCAAAGCAAAGCGAGGTTTGTTTGTGGTATTGCGAGGTTGGAGGTGTGGCGAGGTTTGTGGGTCTAGCAGGAACATTTGACAGCGGCGTAAATGTCAAATCTGTCAAAATCTTGACAGCGCCCATACAAATTCCATTCGATCACGTAACGTTTACGCCGCTGTCAAACGTTCCTGCTAGGCCCCCAGGACGCTATACAATTGTAATTTAGAACACAAACATTAAATAACATTGAAAGTTTATAAAAAAAATGTTTTTATTCTTTTTGGCACATTTAAAAAGGCATTAACTTTCAAAGTTAAAGTTTGACAGTAAATGTCAATAAATGGCTTATATGATTGGTTAATGTGAACGCGACTTATCATCATCATTAGTCAATTTTGTTTTTTTTTTTTTTTAATATTTCCCTGTCTCCTTAACCCGGAATAGACTAAAAATTATACGACTCGACTTGAAAACTCGACACATATTATCCCGAGAAGGATAAATTTGAAACTGGTCTGCATCCATTTAAAAACGACTAGAGAACATTATTCTTCACCCTTGAACAGTATTGACGAGTATTAATTGCTCACCTTATTGGCTTTAGCGTCATCAATCTTTTGCTCGGATACATGATGTCCTTCCTTCCCTTGGGCATTGGCATCCAGTATTTTCTCTTCGTGTGCCCCTTTGAAGCTTGTTGGGCGTTTTCACCGAAGGACCCAGCGTTTTGTCCAGCAATCTTATGGTCAGCTTCATCGTGGGCTTCGTCATAGTAGCTCTCTGACTTCTCTTCTTCGTTCTTACTGCTGGACGACTTAAAACCTTTGTGAACGTGGCCTTTTTTGTGACTTTTACCTTTCCTTATCTGCTCCTCATTGGCCCCTGAAAAATGAAAGTAAATTATCTAGTGCCATAGGCTAATCATTGGTCTCGCTGAGCGGTCGTGTGAACGAGATCAATCAAATATCCTTGTGTAGTGCATATAATTTGGAAAATTCATTAGCATGAGGTAATAAGTTTGAAGTGCAAAATGTTTGAAGATTAAAATAAGTTAATCAAAAGTTAAAATACATAACCCGATTACGCAAATTATATAGCCTATGTTACCCGGGCCATTATAACGAATATATCTCATTCATTAAAATCGGATCAGTAGCTTAGGCGCTACGATGGAACAAATAAATATAGCTATAAGTAAATTTAATTATGTTGGCATGTTTGCACTCGCAGCCACGAGATTTGACAACTCGAGCAAAAATATATATATTTGTCTCCTTCATACTCAATAGCTTATACGCACGTACGAGATACGTACGAGAGTGTGTGTGTGATACACACAAACGTAACTATCTATGTGTAGACCTATCCACAAAACTATATTTAACTATACATACATAGGCTGCCAAAAACTTGCCTTTACTTTTTATATAATATTTCTATTCTATTATATTCTATTATATTCATTCTATTATATATTTATATTCTATTATATTCATTAAAGCATGATCTTTTAACACCAAGTCTCTCTTGTATATTATTATGAACATAGTCAAAATTTTCACTAACGTATGAAACTGCTTAATCATCCAATTATATTGAACAGAAGGCTATTGCTAGTTACTGTAATATGACGTGTTTTTAAGTGCTTAAAATATTAGCAACCCGTAATTTAAATAATCTGACTAAGAGCATGTCAGGACCTATCTAAGGAGGGTTCCGTAATAAATTTTCTTTAAATTACTTCAAAAGTTATTGTCCGATTTCGCTCTAAATAATTTTCCTTAAAAGTTTTTAGCATGATCTATCAGCGTGGAATACAAGTCTATCTCCTATACTTTAGGAAACCCCCCCCCCCCCCCCCTTTATAAGCCACTTTGGAGGCCATTTACTCAAAAATGGTCGACTTTGTAAAAAGGTCATGTATGAAACCTTGCCTTTATTTAAAAAAATCTATTCAACGATACTCCATTCGATGGGGTACAAAGAAACGTATTTTTTATCCCCATATCACATGTATGGAGAGCCGCCCCTAAAATATAAAATTATTATTATTTTATGATTTTATGATGCCAAAACCGAGAGCTAAAAGCTAGAAGCGCAGACACACAGACAGACGGACGGACCGAGCGAAACTATAAGGGTTCCTTGAGTATTACGGAACCCTAAAAATGGGAAACGTTACTTTGTTTAATGGCACTATAATATTGATATTATTAAGTTAATATTATCGTATATCTTATCTTTCTTAAATATAAAAATGAACTGCAATTCCAATGTCTCGCTAAAACTTGAGAACGGATGGACAATTTTATCTTAATTTGGTCTGGAAATAATAATTGTGGAAGTTCAGGGAAGGTTTAAACGGTGAGAAATATTGAAGGTTTATATGTATTTATTTATTATTCCAGTTCATAGTTAAGACAGAGCGTCTGTCAGGACAGCTAGATACTATATAAAATTCTCGTGTGACATTGTTTGTCACAGAATTCCTCCAAAACGGCTTGATCGATTTTTATAAATTTTGCAGGTGTATGCGGTAGGTATGAGAATAAGTTGAAAGGTATTTTTCATACCCCTAAGTAGTAAGTGATAAGGTATTTTTTTATTTCAATAACTCTAATAATGTGTGTACACTTTAACACATCGCCTGTATATTGTAGGGGTAGGTAGGTAGTAGGTGTAGGTTGTGGGTGTAGATTGTAGGTGTAGTTGTCGGTGTAGAAACTGTAAGGGTACCATGTATTTATTTATTCTAGTTTAATATGAATATTTCCAACGTCTGTCAGGTCAGTTAGTGTTATTATAAAGATAACAAAAGTTTAAGAGAACAATAATAACAATTGGTATATCAATGCAAAAATAGAATAACGAAATGTATCATTAATTTAATACTAAAATTGTAGCACAAGTGTGAAATGTTTTTAACCAACTTACCATGTTTATCAAACTTTTGGCCGCCTTCGTAAAATTTTTCATCACCCGCAGCTTTTTTCTGTGCTTCTTCGTCTTTGTAAAAACTCGACTCTCCCTTTTCAGCCTTAGCCGCTGCAGCAGCTTGCTGGAATCCTTCTTGGCCATGTTTAGATTCTTCTTCGGCCTTTTTTTCTAATTTCTCAATATTCTCATCGGCACCTTTCTTTTCGGCTGCGTCGTATGCATTTTTGTCTACGTAACCTCCTCCTACTTGTGCTCCCAGGACTGGCTGGTACAGGAGTCCATTTCCGATTCCATATCCACCAACGCCAAGACCGCCAATCCCTTGATTCACTAGACCACCACCTAAGCCTATGCCAGCTCCAATGCCGGTACCGATTCCACCAATTCCTATACCTGCAGCGCCTAATCCTCCTACTCCTAAACCACCAACCGGTACTCCCACACCGCCTACACCTCCTACACCACCGACTCCTCCTACACCACCCAAACCACCAACCCCAATTCCTCCGTAACCCAACCCAAGTCCTTGTCCTAAGCTAATTCCTCCAATGTTCCCAAAACCACCCAATCCAATGCCTTGTCCTATTCCACCTACTCCGGCGACTGTGTTCAGAACTGAGGATGCCGCTCCTTTGACTTCATCAGGATAATCCTCGCTTTCTTCCACTTCGTATGAATTTGATAGTGGTAGTCCACTCCTCGCATCCATACCTATAGCATCCAGTCTCTCGTTGACATACTCGTATGGAGTTTTATCTACAGCCAATTCATGCACTTGTATCGCACACGTCCCAGCTATGACAGCAAAAACAAGAAGCAACATTTCGCTGGTGTTTTTGTTAATATCACTTAACAACTAATTGCATTCGACTGTTGCAATGCTTATTTATAGTAAAATTAATTCGGCGGAACGTTTTGGTTTCTTATGGAGTTTGTGGTTTTGACCGGCGCTGGTCGTTTCCTTCCTGTGTTATTGTCTTAACTAATTCTAATGAGAACGGCGGTGGTAGATACAATGAGTGCAACCTTGCTTTCCACTTGATTGGCTTCAGCAGTGGGGCGATGGTTGCGCAACCGTTATGGCTAATACGTTTTCACCTAAAATTTTGTCAAAGCCATGGATTAAGAAGAGGTACTATGAACATTTTTACAATAAATATAATAATAATATCTTTTTTGTAATATCTATGGACGCTTCACAACACGTCAATCTGGCCCCGTGTTAAGTACCCGAAGAAGATGTGTGGCGAGGACCAGACAACGGGAAGTTTATTTAATACTTTTTACAATCCAAATATTTAGGATTTTTCTTATATTATAGTATAATTTATTAAATATGTGTATAATAATTAAACACATATTTAATACACATTAATGACACGGGAACACAGAAACTTATTTAATGTTTACTGAGTATTAATATTCTAACGTTCTTTACTATTGATATCTCAAGAGGGAACTTTTCTAGAATTGCTTATTAACCAAGGACTTATTTAGCTAATTACTTATCTCTCATTAGAAATGTATCTCATGGGTAAAGCTTTCTTTATTTGCTTATAAGTTTTATTCAGTACTTTTATATTTAAATTCACGCATCTTGCCAGGACTGAAGCTTTTCAGTTTGATTGTATCGTGAAATAACCAAGAGCATGTTGGGACATGTCTAAGGAGGGTTCCGTGACTATCAACGCGTAATAGTTTTTTTCAAATTACAACAAAATTTACTATCCGATTTCGTTCAAAATAATTTTCCTATAGAGTTTTTAGCATAATTTATCAGCATAGAAAATTACTAGTTTCTATCTTCTATAGTTTAGAAATGCCAGCGGGGATCAACTTATAAACCACTTTGGAGGCCGATTACACGAAAATGATCGACTTTACAAAAAAGTCATGTATGAAATCTTGCTTTTATTTTAAAATACCTATTCAACGATACCCCACAGAATGGGGAAGAATGAAAAAAAAATTTTATCCCCACTTCACATGTATGGGGAGCCACCCCAAAAATATAAAATTATTTTTCTTTTATGATGTTAAAACCGAGATCTATAGACAATCTATAACTATGCCAAATTTCATCCATTTATATTCATAAATATTTCATAAGACTTTATAAGAAGCGCGGACAGACAGACAGACAGACAGACGGACAGAGCGAAACTATAAGGGTCTCTTAAGTATGACGGAACCCTAAGAAATCGCATGATAATATAATGAATATCTGTTTCGACGACCTCTGTGGCTCAGTGGTTAGTGCATTGGCCTTTGGCGCTCAAGGTCGCGCGAAGGTCGCGTGTTCGAATCCCGTCCAAAGGAACAAAAGGTTTTCTGTTTTCCTGGGTCATTAATGTGTATTATATATGTATCTTATTTAGTAAAAAACTTGAATATATGCATAGTATAAAAGTATTACGTATCCGTCCCGTTGTCTGGTCCCCGTAACACAAGACCTTCGGACACTTAGCACGGAACCAGATGGACGTGTTATAAAGCGTCCATAGATATTGTTATTATTATCTTAGTTCGCAGTCTTTTTTCTATGAAACGGACCAGGTAACGAGCATACGGATCACCTGATGGTAAGCGATTAAAGCCGCCCAAGGTCCATGGACACCCCGCAAGTTTCAAAAGCAGAGGTAACTCTTCTGGTGTTGCGCACTGGTCCTTAAAATCCCCAACCCCCCTTGGGCCTCGGGTAACCTCGGCGAAACACAGCGCAAGCGTTATTTCACGCCGGTTATCTGTAAGGCCATGGTATTTAACCAGTCGAGCCCTTTCAGCCAAGCATGGCGCTCCCACGTGTGAATTTAGGCTGTATCTTAACAAAGTACAGGTGGCATTTGGCAAATTCACAGAACATTGTGCTTACAGCAGAACTGAAGTATTTGATAAATCACAAGATAAAATATGTAACAAGTAGCACGTTTTTTAATAAATAATATATTTCCCCTCCCGTCTGGCACACGAATACAGAGTGAGATAGCACGAGTCGTGTAACCGTCTATACTTAATGTTATCATGGTGAAGAGTTTTCAGATTGCCATCACTCCGTCTGCTACAATGCTACAATTTAAACGAATGTAAAGTTCAAATATAAATAAAAATGCTAATGAAATCTTCACCGTGCCGTGTCATGTCACATCGGCCTTGTGCACGATTTCACGTTATTGTTCGCTGAAATATGTGTCGAGGGCTGCACAGAGGTTAACCGTTGTTAGGCTGCCTGCACACCGGCGATTAAGACCCGTGTGCACTAGTGAGGTACATACACACTGAATGACGCGGCGCGGCGCGGGCAAAACTCGTGCACACAGATTGAGTAGTAGGTATTTAGTAAAAAGTAGAAATTGGTAAAGATTTAGGTTCCCTTTTACAGCGACTTTATAAAATGACTGATCTTATGGTACTGTACAGTACTTTTCGACCTTTTTACTTAGCAATAAGGTTTAAGAAATGACAACAGATTTTGATCACAAAATCTGTTTTGGGACGAAGCCTGGAGTAACCAAAAAGAATGACAATTTGTAGTTGAAACTACAAAAACCAAAACATAACTGAAAAACCGGCCAAGCGGGATAAGGATTCGCGCACGAAGGGTTTCTTACAAAACGGCAAAATTGTTAACAACTCGTTTGTTGTATGGGAGCCCCATGAAATAAATATTTAATACTAAATATTTATTTAACAACAAATATTAAAAACAGAATGAAAAAAATAATATTTCATCCTGTTTTTAATATTTGCTGTTATAGCTGCAACAACCTGTGAAAATTTCAAGTGTCGAGATATCACGAGTTTCATACCTCTTTATCTGTCAACGGTTTATGAGATACAGTCTGGTGACAGACAGACGGATAGACGGACAGCGGAGTCTTAGTTATAGGGTCCTGCTTTTACCCTCTGGGTTCGGTTAGGTTAGTAACAGGTACTGAGGTTTTAATTAGTAAGTCTCATTGTATTGCGACAAATGAAACTTTTCTCTGTATTCACCGGTTGAGTTGATTTTTTGGCACAGATGTCAAAGGGTATCAAATGTATTTCATCCGATTAGTTACGATTTGCTTTATGTGTATTCAGTCTCAAATCAAAAGGATGGCTCTTTAGCGAAATAGTGAGTATTGAATTACACATGAAATTCTCCGCTCTCTAAGCCCGGCTCTACACAGACTGAAATTTGACATTCTTATGTTATTTCTATTGTTATTCGTAGTTATGAAAGAGAAGGCATGATATTTTAAGCCAGGGTTAACTTTAACCTAGATACACGCAAGTGGGCCTTTAATTTAGATTGGCCCACTTGCGCAGATCTGGGTTAAAGTTAACCCTAGTTAAAACATAATGCCTTCTCTTTTATAAATACGAAAATTAGTCATTAGTCATAAGTACTAATTTTTTAGATCCTGATAACGGCAAAACGATCTGAAACTTTCATACTATTTCGGGCTTTTTATTATGGACTAGTTTTTGCCCACAGCTCCATTCGTGTAAATACAGTATCGAGAACGGAATTGTGGTTCCTCTAGTGTTCCATGGCAAGTAATCATTTTATTTATGGAATAGATCTAGAAACAACCAAATGGATCGCCTGATGGTAAGCAATTACTCCCGCATTAAGACATCCGCAACACCGGAGAAATTATAAATTCTTTCACGGTCTTTAAAACCCCAAATTCCTTGGTCTTCAGGTTACCTACAAAAATAAATGAGATCGTACAAAAACATTACCGAAATGAAAAAAGCCAAGTATTTCCTTCGCAAAAGTTATGAGATGTCGTTGAGACCAAGTGAAATTCACGATAGTCCATTTAATAAGTTACTCATAAAAAAATTGTTATCGTATGTGGAAAATTTATTTTTATAACTTATTATATTAAATATTGACTTGGCAATGAGCACTTAAAGAGATAAATGTCCGGTACCGGTATTCATATTTTAATATAAATAAGTTAGATAATATACCTAGATTAGACCCATGCAAGTCACTGACAAACCTGGAAAAGCATTTCGATCTGTAGGGTTCCGGCGTGATTTCCTTTTCAAGATAAAAATGCACAAAAAGTATGAAATAAAACTTATTTTCTGAATAATTCCTCTTTTAAATTTAGCTGAAATTTTAACTATTTCTCTACTCAATCTTCATAATTTTGAAGTCGGAACCAGCCCGAACAATATCCTGATAAAACAATACCTTAAATAGAACTCACGTTCAAGTTGGCTGGAACCGACTTCAAAATTTTGAAGATTGGGTAGAGAAATAGATAAAATTTCAGCCAAATTTAAAAGGGGACTTATTTAGAAAATAATTTTTATTTCATACTTTTCTGTGCATTTTTACTTTGGAAGTTTAATTTTTTGTTTAAAAATATTAATAATTTTTCCCTTTTAGTGATATTTGTTAAAGTATTATTAACACATTTTAAGAAAGTTTAAAATAAATGATCGAATGTATAATTGAATACGCGCCAAGCTTCCATTAGGTATTGTATATAAGATAATGATGACGATTACTGTAAGTTACATAATGGCACATGCTTGCAGTTCTTTAAACAATGCCGAAATCCCCAAACATGTATCTATTAGGTCATTACATATGAGATTGGCGTTTTGTAAAGGAGGAATATAAAATCGATTTTTTTTAAACATAATATATTTATTAAATAAAAGTATATACCACTTCTATCTATGCACTTTTGCCATCTCATATGTAGTTCATTGATTCCTTTACTAAAAAAACCATTCGAACAGGAATCAATAAAATCTTTTGTTTTAAAAGCGCTTTGGACATCGGAGTTGAATTTTTTCCCTTGCAAGAAGTTATCCAAATTTCGAAAAAAATGGTACTCTGTTGGAGCAAGGTCCGGGGAGTACGGTGGATGTCTTAGACATTCCAATTGAAGCTCCTCTAATTTGGTAGCCGTCTGTTGTGCAGTGTGTGGTCTAGCGTTGTCCTGGAGCAGCAGTGGCCTAGAGCGATTGACCAACCTCGGTTGCTTAGCACCTAACTTGTCCATCATGATTTGCAGTTGCTGGCAATAGACATCTGCCGTAATCGTCTTTTTTTAAATTAAAGATTTAAGAAAGCTGTAGTGAACGACACCGGCACTAGTCACGTCACACACGAGTAACTTTTTTTGAGTCAATTTTCGCTTAGGGCAGGCTTTGGCTGGTTCGCCAGGGTTCAGCCATTGCGATGAGCGTTTCCGATTATCGTACAGGATACACTTTTCATCACAGGTAATGATTCGATTTAAAATCCCTTCATTATTGTGCCGGTTGAGTAATGTAACCCAGCAGTCGACGCGCGTTTGTCGGTTTGCTGCACTCAATTCATGAGGTACCCACCTTTCAAGCTTTTTCACTTTCCAAATTTGCTTCAAGTGGATTAAAACAGTTTTATCACTAACATCGAAGCCTGCAGCTAACTAGAACGTGGTTTGCGATGGATCCGCTTCCACAATATCCTTCAATTCTTCATTATTAACTTTGGTCTCCGGCCGTCCACGGGGCTTGGTCGAAATTTCCAGAACGAAAACGTTGGAACCAAAAACGCACTGTGTTTCTGTGATGTCTGTGTGATCTGTGATAGGGTCCCGTTTTTGACAGTAGTTCGGGTACAGCTGACCCTATGAAAGAGAGTAGACCCAATAGAGCCTACAATGCTAATAACTTAACATTTACTTATTTATAATAATAATAAAGCCTTTTATTTCCTTAAAAAATTACAACTTTAAGAAAACTATACAATATTATATCATTACTTTTAAATTTATTAGGTGCATGCAGTTATAATTTACACAGAAAAAAAAAAACTTATTTACCGTGCAATAAAAAAATACATTGACACATTCATTTGGTCAAATTTCTTCGTTTTGTGTAGGTATGCTTTTTGTGTAAGCTTTTAGTACTTTGATATTATATTTTTAATACAGCTATGGTACAATTTCGCTTCGTTATTTTACACCAAACGAAATTAAGCTCGTAAAATCTAGTTCTACATTACTCCCCGAGGATACCAAGCTGACCTGATTACACAAATTATTCTGTAGTGTCCAAACACTAAAATAATGTCAGTTTATTTCGGAAATCTCGAGAATTTGACCATAAAGCCTGATTTACCACCGGACAGCCCACCTCGCTATTTCAGGCAGTACTTGTAAACTAGTGGAGTGGATATTATACCTTCTCATTTACCTGCTAAAATAACTTGTCAGATAGATTCTGGGTAAAAACCTCTATTACAATGATTGTTTTTTTTCCTACAGCACGAATATAGAAATATGATATCTACTAACGCCCGAAATTAATAATCTTAATCTTAATCTAGCTATCTGAGATCAAGATTTCAATACATTTAAACGATCCTAGGATTAACTTCACGTCAACTTACGTCAATTTTTGTTTGAGAATCTAAGACAATCTAAGATTTTAGATACCTACTAAATGAATAGAAAGTGTTACATTTCTCGAACGTTAAAACAATTAAAAAATAAACAAGTATACTCGAAAATTGTGGCGCCTGCCGAAAATGAACGGCAATAACTTTATAATACAATTGCTAATTTATTCAGATGAAGTAATGGTAATTGCCGCCCTGAATATAATTTAATAATTTAAGCCTTTGCCGTGAGAACTAATTAAACTAATTTGTTTTCATGACTTTGAAATATTAGTAATTAACGTTAATTTTCAATTTTTCAGAGCGTTATTTCATAATTTGAACTTTACCTTGACTTTTAAGTACTTGTTGAATAATGCTATAGATAATTAAATCCTTTACTAATAAACACACAATCACGGGGTTTACCTACCTTAGATATTGTCATCGAAATGTAAACAATAAAAATCCTCATTGATATATAACAAAAAACCTTGAATTGTGCTAATTTCTTATCTGAGAGCGCGGCAGCAGTCGTACTTTTCTTGAAGCATTTCGTAGAGGTATGTAACTCTACGAAAATGTGATATGCTGTAGTTAAACTTTAATCCAATAACACCTTCTCAAATGCTTTCTTTATAATTAAAACTTAACAAGAGTTTCTAAAATACATTTTTTAATATTCCATTACTTTTGTAGCTACATCTAATTACATTATTGAATAAATATCCAATTCGCGGTTTACAGAACGTTCTTACAAATTATCGGTGAAATCTCCGGGGTCTCTCCATCACAGTAATGAATGTGGAGAAGTACCCGCCAGCTTCGATTGCAGATGAAGAGAGAAAGAATAACGTATTTTTAACCGACTTCCAAAAAGGAGGCGGTTATACGTTCGGTTGTATTTATATATTTTTATATGTTATATTATATGTTAAACGATTACTCCGCCATCTGTAGACTGATTTTCAAAATTCTTTTTTTGCTGTAAAGGATATACTCCGAAATTGGTCTCGTTGTCACCAAAGTGGTGACCTGATGATGGGATCCATGACGAATCGAGGGCACTCCTCGAAATTTTATACGTAGCTTATTCCAAAGTTTTCAAAACTAAATATAAGCTATGACGTACATTAGACAGAACAAATCTTCATACAAGAAAATACTTGTGCCATCTTGATTTTACCATATTATATATCTTAAATATCAACATGGCCCCAAACAACCCTTAAAGTGGGGACAGTTTTTGCCTCGACATGTCTCGTCTATAATATTGTACGCCTTATTCGCTTAGGGACACCGTAGAACGTGGGAGAGCCACGTTTCGGCATGAATGGGCCGGCTCGAACGGGTAAATACCACGGCCTCACAGAAAACCGGCGTGAAATAACGCTTGCATTGTGTTTCGCCGAGTGAGTGAGATTATCGGAGGCCCGAGGGGGGTTGGGGATTTTATGGACTAGGAACGCAGGTCGCAACACCAGATTAGTTAGGTTAGGATCTCGGAAAGGGCTAGAAGTATTGTACCATGAAATTTAGTATGCCGATTGCCGGGGGTTTTGGGGGAGAAAAATCGATCTAACTAGTCTTATCCCTGAGAAACTGCGCATTTTTAAGCTATATATGTTTTTTTATTTCGTCGTGCAACAATATATTAAAAATTTCGACACTATTATGTCAGTCCGATTGGCAGTTTGGTATGCGTTTTTCTTTGTTCGGAAATTCGGAATGTGGTGGCTTCGAATCGCGGTCAAATAAATATTTAAGTAATTCTTTTCATTTCTTTTTAATTTATCAGAATTCCGAGCAATGCTCGGTTATCCAGGTACTAATATCTTAAATATGGAAGATTATGCCGTTTTCTTAAATTGATTTAGCTAATATCGATAACTTTTTATTGACAGCATAATTGATTGTATCGTTTTTAAAAAGCCGATCGTGTCTTTATCGAAATACAGATGAGGCGGGTCACGCGAGCCTTCCGATTCATCAAAATGTCAAAAATATTGATATTTATCGATTTTTTTTAGTCTAAAACTCGCCAACGGATCAGAGATTCGAAAGACGATTGAAGTTGAGTATTGATATTTAGACAATATTTTAAATTGAACTCGTAATAGAAACGCACTTTCTATTTTGACTGAAAATACAAATCTAACACGTTCCAATTCAAATCTAATATCGCTTTGAATTTCAGAGCCTATGAATGAATGCGGCTACAAAGTCTTTTTAATATTGGTATGACCAATATTAAACGGATAATTGGCATGCCTGCTAAAAATGAACAAATATTTTTAAATTCCTGCAACGCTCTCCACAGTCGATGGGCGCCTGTAACCTTTTACCATCAGGCGATTTACCTGTTCGTTTACTCTTACACAGACTAATTGTTATAATTAAGTCCTAAATCGCTAATGAGTATAAATGCGTAGAGAAAGCCTATAGCGTAACTAACTCGCGTGCCGTCTTGCCTTATTCTATTTACTCTTAACTCTTATCTTATCTATGAGCCTTTCAAAACTCTCACATGTATATAGTAACTCTTGCTATACTTATGTATAAATACGGCTCTACTTACTATAGTCTATATTATAAATAGCTTTGAGAATATGTGAAATCCCACCAAAACATATTCATGTTAAAATAATGCCAAGACTATACCATATGACTCGCACTATCAAAAGTTATCAGATCTCATATAAAACTAAGCTAAGACTAACTTCACAAACTCTACACATTTTATGTCGATCATCAGTGAGTCAGTGACGAAATCAGGGGTTTTAGATATCAATAAAATCTCATGTATAATCTCAGACTTATGCAATCAAAACTATACATGTTTAATAAGTCCGCTACGGGGAACATATCCTGAAAATTTAAATTATCTTGTATAATCCAAACCCAAGTTATGAGAGTTCAAAAAGTCGAAGTAACACATCGAGAAAAGGTTTTCTGGTAGTGCCCTTGCGCTTCGCTTGGCTCGTCTTGGCGGTGGCACTACCGTGCCCCCAAATATATCATGAACCATGATGTTGCAATATCAAAGTATATAGTTTATTCGTCTACATCGGAGCACGACCATCTGTAACGATGTAAAATACACACTGTAATCGAAGTGTTTATATTGTTTTAGCCCTTTTTGTTTTTCCAATATTATGGTTATTTTCAAACGTTAGATATTTCACTTGAATTCATTTTATTGATTCTTCTAAAATACGAATTTATTTATTGACGATTGGATGGTTTCCGAAACTTCGTTTGCATAGAAAGATAAGTAGCTTTATTCTTATGCATTAAGAGTAACCTCATTACTGTTGCAAGGAATAACGAATGGCCCTGTTTAAGTTCTTAAATGTCTCCAAAGTTCGGGCCAGCGCTAATTATCCACAGCCTACGTCTCACGAGACTCGAGAACGTTGTGCGCAACATGACAGCTTAGGAGAATCAGTTTTCTTGTATGAACAAAATATAAAAAAATGTTTACGAAACATATTCCTAGCGGCTCACACTTACATTCGAAATCATTTCCCTAAATTCGAGTAGATATTACATATTTCAGGCACACATTTTAGACACCTCCGTCAAAGAATATAATCTACTAGCTGTTGCCCGCGGCTCCGCCCGCGTAAATACAGTACCCCTAAGGAACACTGTACTTTTTCGGGATAAAAAGTAGCCTATGTTTTAATCCAGAGCCTAAACTACTACCATACCAAATTTCATCGAAATCATCCGTTCAGTAGTTTTTGCGTGAAAGAGTAACAAACATCCATCCATCCTCACAAACTTTCACATTTATAATATTAGTAGGGTATTATGTAGCTCCGAGCTATCAGTCGTTTAACTAGAAGTTTAAAATGTTTATAAACTGTCTGTCTTTTCTATGAGCACTATATCTGTGGTCATAATCATAGCCAATTAGCCATTCGAATCTTGAACTTTCATTGTTTTGCTGCGATTTAAGATAGCTTCCTTTAAATCAATAAACTGTAATATGCGACCGCTTGTTTTACATTTCTTTACCTGACTACGGCGAAGCTAAAAGGTAGGGTTATGATTTTGGCAGTCTATGTATGTATGTTAGTTCCACCGTAGCGCCGAAACTACTGGTCCGATTTTAATAAATGAAGTGTCAATAGATTCGTAATAATAGCCCGGGTAACATAGGCTGTATAATTCACGCAGTCGGGTAATAGTGTTTTTTATTAAAATTGTAGTTATTAATGTACTGTACTTTCAATGTTAAACTTTTATAATAGTTAAGTACCACTTAATTCATAGTTCTTCTTATAATCTTCAATGAAAGATTATAATTTTCACAGAGTATTAAATGACTAGCTGTTTCCCGCGGCTCCGCCCGTGTAACTATATTATCTGGTATCCCGGGGAATACTGTACTTTTCCGGGATAAAAAGTAGCCTATGATTCAATCCAGAGCCTAAACTACTACCATACTAAAATTAATCGAAATCCGTTCCGTAGTTTTTGCGTGAAAGAGTAACAAACATCCATCCATCTATCCATCTATCCATCTATACAGCCAAAGTTAGTCTTTGGAAAGATTTCACATTATAAATAATTGTTACTCTAAAGATTAAAGATTGATTATTATTTTTCAAAAATATTGAAACACCCCACACCACCCCACCCCACCCCACACCACCCCACACCATTATCATGATCTAATTTAACGAAAAACGTACCATCCGAACACTTTCACTGGAAACGCCAAGAAAGCGTGGTTTTATAATTATCAAGTGTTTATTACAATATCTACAATGTATGTGCTTTTCACTTACGTAAACAGTAAACACCATCAAACATCATTCAACTTAGTATTTATGGACCCTTATGAATATTAGCATCCATAAGGGTGTGACCAGAAAACTCTACAAAATTAAGCCAATTTCCTCTTACTTTTGGACATAAAGCTTAAATCGTTTTCAAAAATAAAAAATAATACGCACTTATTATCGACCAGGTGTCATGCAAAATGTATGAAATGAAAATTATTTATTGTGTTTACACAAGTTACAAAGAAACTAAACTATGTATATATGTTCTTGATCC
The DNA here is from genome assembly GCA_037179445.1 of Phengaris alcon alcon. Lineage (NCBI taxonomy): Eukaryota > Metazoa > Arthropoda > Insecta > Lepidoptera > Lycaenidae > Phengaris > Phengaris alcon. The sequence goes on along the minus strand of JAYRCH010000130.1, from coordinate 1,289,452 downwards.
AGAAAGATTAAACAATTACACATATTTTGCTCTTGCCAATTTGCCCAACTCATGACACATCTAATCATCATAAACCATAACTAATAACACCAAATACTTAGTAATTAAAATGACGTACAGTTGACTCTTATTAATTTGAACCAGTCGACGTTACCACGAGTTCGCTTGAAATCAGTTGGAGCTGATTTCACCAATTTCGAAATATCGAGAGTCGAGTCGAGAGAGATAGCTATTTAAAGGGTATTTATTGCTTTCAATTTTTACGAACTGACTACATAAACATTTGCAACCCAGGTAGCGTAAATAATCAAAGTCTAACTAAACAAATGTAATCATAAGTTTCTCAGAACTAGACACAGTTAGGTTATTAAATAGGACTATATCTCGGATCTTAACACTAACGAGCTACGAAAGAATCGAGATAGTGTTCTCGATTAGAGTAATTAAGTCGCGGCATGCGCTTTGAGCGAGCGAGCCGAGCGAGCCAAGAGCGTGCGCACGCGGCGAAACGGTGACACTACTAGTGGTTTCATTACATTGCGGTTTGTGGCTTCTAATAATTTTTCATTTAATAGTTATGCAATATGCATATTATTATGTATTTCTGTACGTCTATACCTACTACGCTTACCGAAACGCGACACGAAGTTGGTTATATGCCTTAAAGTAGGGTTGCCAGGTCGCCAATCCTAATACCTGGACGGACTAATCAGTTTGGCCGGACATTTGGGTAAAAAGGCCGGACACCATACATTATTGAGGTTTATATCTCAGTCTTAATAAGTATGGCAATAAAGTAATTTATAAAACAAGTTTTTTTTTTAATTTTTACCATAGATCTTAAATTCTAATGAAATATACATAAGATCGAATGTTAAGTCAGTCTAAGTACTTTATTATAAATCAGATCAAGTATTGTTTTAAAGTCAGCAATTAAAAAATAATTCTAGATAAACATTAATTATCAACATTTTAAATTCTAAAACTTCTAACAAAATTCCTAAAAAAAAAAACAAAACCAGCCAAAATAAATGGTGTCCGAATCCGAAGCCGGACACCGTTTATTTTGGCCGGACACGCAATCGAAAAGCCTAACTATGTCCGGCTTTATCCGGACGCCTGGCAACCCTACCTGAAAGCATAGCATGTCGCGCCGTCGAAGAATCCATCTCTGACCAACAAAATATGTTAGTGCAGCTATACTCTAAGTGTGTTCCGCGGAACCCTAGGGTTCCGCGATACCCCTGTAGGGGTTCCGCAAGAATTTAGAAAAAAAATCAAAACAACTCCCTCTGGTCGAACGTTTTGACTCCGACCGCCGCGCCGCCGCCGCGCATATACTTGTGAGCGCGCAGTCCCTTTGATAAAAGCCGCCTATGAATTAGACACTATAGTTGTGAACAAGCGACTTTCGGCTCTAACTTCAAAACATAAAGTCGAGATTGTTTACAACGTATTTTTTTTATTTCTATTTTTATTTCCGCTTTTTGTTTATCATAGGCGCCGACTCGAGTATTTTTGCGAATGTTCGAGATCGAGTCTAGGACTAAGTATAAAAGCGGCGATCGCGCGTCGCGCCTCGTCAGTCAGTTGACGATTAGCGTTCGGAGCTATAAGTTCCTACCTACCTACTTACAAGCTGGCTAGCGAATTGCGGAGTTTAAGCGTGATATGTAACAAGTGTTTATTGTTCTACTGCCTGCTGTATTCTGATTGTATTAGATTTGTACATTTCTTCTTTGGACTAAACTTAGTCTCTTATAAGCAGTAACGATTGTGCATTATTTTGACCCCACCATCCTGACGTGTAACATTATTAATAAAGAAAAATGGAACGTTGGCTTAAAGGCGTTAAACGTGTTGCAACAACATCTTCTAATGACGCTGAATGTTCAAAAGCAGTACGCGCGGAGAATGCAGCAATTAACGATCCAGACGATGATGCCACGACATCAAGCTCCACGGTTTCAAAGACGAAAAAAGGAAGTATGATGAATCATATATCAGTTTCGGATTTGTTGATTCCAACGGCTCACCTCTCTGCATGCTATGTAGGAAACTGCTTCCTAATAGTTCCATGGCACCTGCCAAATTGCGCCGAAATTTAGAAACTGTACACCCCGAGTCTAAAGACAAGAATAAATAATTTTTTGTTCGCAGAAAAGAACAGTTATTGGAAAGTCAAAAAAATATGATGCATGTAACACAAACTATCAATGAAAAGACCACGGAGGCATATTATTTAGTTAGCTATCGCATCGCACAAGCAGGTGAAGCGCACACTATCGCTGAAAATTTAATAAAGCCATGTGTGTTAGACATAACAAAATGTATGCTCGATGAAAAATCTGCAAAGCATCTTTCTACTGTGCCGCTATCAAACGATAATGTTTCACGGCGAATCCATGATCTGGCAAGCTACGTCAAACAAGAACTAGTTACACGTCTGCAAAAAACACGATTCGCCTTGCAAATGGATCAGTCAACTAATGTAGCTGGTCTGGCTATCTTGCTGGTTATCGTGAGATATCCATATAAAAGTTCTTTTGAAGAAGACATGCTTATGTGTTCACCGCTGCCCACAAACACTACCGGGGAAGAAATTTTTAATAAAATAAACATATTTTTTGAAGAAAATAATCTCAGTTGGAACGATTGCATTGACATTTGTACAGATGGGGCCAAGGCGATGACAGGTAAAGCAGCAAGAGCAGTGTCACGCATAAAAAATAAAGCGCCTAATTGTAGTTCCAGCCATTGTATTCTGCATAGACAAGCACTTGCGATGAAGCAAATGCCGTCAAATCTAAAATTAGTTATGGATGAAGCGGTAAAAATAATTAATTTTATTAAATCACGACTACTACAATCCCGATTGTTCTCATTATTGTGTGAAGATTATGGCAGCAAACATAAAACACTGCTGCTCCATACAGAAGTGCGATGGCTGTCTCGGGGTAAAACTTTAACAAGGCTATTTGAACTTAGAGCGGAGTTACAAATGTTTCTTTCAGCTGATACTTCTTTTAATTTGAAAGACCGTTTGTATGACAAAACTTGGTTGTTCCGATTGTCTTTTATGGCGGATATCTTTCAAAAACTAAACGAATTGAATTTATCATTCCAAGGTAAACAGACAACAGTGTTCCAGACCTATAACAAAATAACTGCCTTCAAAAGAAAATTAGATTTTTGGATTGTTTGTGTTGATAAGAGAGAAATAGAAAGCTTTACGTCACTCAGTGAGTTTGTTAGCGATAACGACTCAGAAATGTTTCAAGATGATATGTTTGAAGAATTGGTCCAATATCTCACTTCGATGCGCGCATTTTTTGAAAAGTATTTTCCCGAAGAACAGAATACAAAAATAAAACTGAATTCATGGATTCATAATCCTTTTTTACCCAACTTGCAAAAGCCCGAAAGTATGTCAAATGAGATATATGAATCTCTTTTAGAAATGTCATCAGACACAAGTATGGACTGTTCAAAACGATACCTCTCAACGATTTTTGGTGCAGAATTCGTAATGAATATCCAATGCTTGGCAAAATGGCTCTGAATATTCTTCTCCCGTTCCCAACAACATCATATTTGTGCGAAACAGGATTCTCAACGTATGCAGCCACGGAAACAAAATATCGCAATAGACTGGACGCCGAACCTGATATGAGACTGCAACTGTCTTCTATCAAACCTGACATCAACCAATTAATGAAAAATAAAAAACAGTTTCATACCTCCCATTAGTTAGATTTTTTCTTTTTTAATATCTTGTAATAATGTACTTGCCATGTGGCATGTTAAAGTAAGTAATAATCAGTAGGTAACTGTTACATTGTACTTTTATTAAGTTTATTAATAAAGAATACACTTAAAAACTATTGTTTTATTGTAGGGTTCCGTCAAGTATTTTAATTTCCAAAAGGGCTCCGTCACCAAAAAAGTTTGAGAACCGCTGTGTTAGTGCAAGAGCGCGCTAAGCGTTTTCGTAGAGCCTAAGTTTTTTTATCCTCATTTTCATACTTTATAATTGTATAGGTACCAATTTTTATGCCTGACAATTTACAACCCAGGTATGCCAATAAATAAAATCATTCGCTTCAATATTAATAAAGTAACCAACAAAGGCAACGAGCTGTTGTATTAAGTTCAAGAAAGCTTAGCGGGAACCTTTTTCTTTATTACCTGCCAGTTTCATGAAATTGTAATGAGAACAAATTGAAACAAAATGGCGCCTATGTCAATGTCACATTCAATTACTATGATATCACTTTATTTTCTGTTTTCTTCATTAAATTTAAGTCCTGGAAGAATTTGTACTAGGTAATTGCACGAATCCATTATTTATTATTCAATTTGACATGCTACCTATTTTACATAATATTTTATTCTATAGCTAGCAGCCATTTCAAATTTCAGTTTTGTTTCCCTAATTTTCGACATCTGTTTTCACAATTCGGAAACAATTTAAGTGATAATTTTAATACTAGAGTACTATTGACCTGAAAATTTAGTACAATATGCCACTCAAAGACCATTTAGCCTGAAGTAATAAGCGACCCTCACTGAAATCAGTTTAGATTCTAACTTTAGAAATCACTTTCAGCCTATAAATGATCCCTTCATTTCAATAAAAGCAAAACTTAAGTCATTTTTATAATGTTTAGATCACACTAAGTGGTGACGTGTTTTTACCCGACTGCGCGACGCAAAGGAGTGGTAATGTGTCTATCAGCCTATGTATGTATGTAACTATATTATAATATTATGTATTTTGGTACCTTTGTGGAACTATTTAGACCAAACGCGTGGGCCGATTTTGATAAATGATACATCGTTTGATTTGTCATGATTGCGCGAATGTCATAGATGATGATCAAAATGGCCGATTTTGGACGCCATATTGTGAAAAAGAAAAAAATTAAAATCGACGAACTATGTTAAGTAGGGTATCATTTTTAGTATTCTAGGTATAAAAATCATTTTTAGGTTTCTAATATCGTTTTTCAATCAGATTTATCGTTTAGGATTTATAACGATTTAAAGTAACGATTCTCGCTTAAAGGCTTTTGAACGGAACATAATATTGAGACGATGTTGCTGACTGCAGATGGTCTTGAGGTACAAGAAATACAAACAAGCACTTAAAAGTGTAAAATAAAATAAATTAATAAAAATAATAAAAAAGTAGACTGCGTAAAAACTGAGAAGAAAAAAAAACAAGAAAGTCCAGTTATCGAGACTTTTGTTATCTATAATTTAACCCATCAAAAATTCAGCCTCCTTATAATGGGTCCCGATTGTTAAAATCGCAGTGTTCTGTATTAGAATGCTTTCTTTTTGAATGTTTCGATCACGGAAATATTTCAATGGTAGATATAGTTATTCAATAATAATAGAGTACAAAAGTCTCGATTACTGGATTTTCTTTTTTTTCTTTTCAGTTTTCACGCAGTCTGGTTTTTTTTATTCATTTATTTTATTAATTAGTGGGGTCTTAGTTTAATACTATATACGATGCACTACAACCTACCTACCATATGTACTAGATGTTTCCCGCGACTTCGTGCTCCCAAAAGTTAATCCTGTGGGAACCGTACATTTTGACGCGATGAAAAGTCCTATTATAATTTTTAAATTTCATCAAAATCGGTCCAGTAGTTTCAGAGCCTATTCAACGCAAAGAACCAAACAAATCTTTCCTCTTTATAATATTAGCATAGGTACATATAGTTTGTCACATACCTAAGTTACTACAAGAAACTTACGAATATTCAACGCTGGTCAATCTTACTAATGAAGATACCATAAAACGCAGAATTTATCATTAAGATAAATATTGATAATGAATAATAAAATTCATATGATCATTAAAATAAATGTAATAACATTAGTAACAGTTGCGATGCTATCTCCAGCTATGTAAGTCGGCTTGTTAGTCCCATATAATATGCTCAGTTTATCTTAATTACTAGAAGATGGCCATTTTACTTTAAATATCTTCTATACTCTGTTCAGCGGGACTATTCACAATTCCCGTTCGACTCGGATTCGGAAACTAACCGCGCGGTTATTTGTCAACGCTTATCTCAGGCCTCAGCAAGAGTTTATTGGTTGCCACACAGGGAACTGCTGTTTTCTACTAAAATAATTACTACCAACCAAATGCCTTTTAAAGCGGGCAAAAAAACGACTAAATCTAGTTGTAAAACTGCCACGTTGGCAACTCTGCACTCCGGTATGACGATAGTACAAAATGGCGACCGGACGTGCCGTCAAATCGCACTGGCCAGTAATACTGGCGAATTATGGAACGTACCCTCAATATAAAAGTAAGAAAATAGACTCAATTCGACCAAAGTAATATGTCATCGTATGTCGTTATTGAACTATACATATTAAGTATTTGTCTTTTTGTTTATGTTTCAAATAAATTAGAGCAGGGGCCTTACCACGACGTCTGATAGCAGTATTACTTTAACTCTTGAATTTCATATAAAGAAACATGATCTCTATTTATGTAAACAAAACATACACACACCGGCATATTTAGCGGAACATAAAATAAAGGTTTGATATCAGTATCTTATAAGGTTGCTGGCTGGTTTATACGTCATTTAATTTAAAAAGAAATATTTTCAAATTAAGAAAACAACTGAACATCACATTTTATGCAATTGTTTTAATTTTATTCAAATACACCTTATCTGGAGCGAACTTCGAGTATTTCTTCCTTCTGAGTTTGATTTAAAATTTCATTGAAATACTATTTTTTGTTAGTTTTTTTTTTAATCGCGTATCTTTTTGGAGTTGAGGACTGAATTATGCCTGACTTAGCCCGAACGGAGATTGCCAGGGCACTCGAAATGCGAAGAAATGGTCAAACCTACAGAGTGATATCCAGAGATCTTCGTCGACCAGTTTCAACGATCCATCGCAGTATCCAACGGTTCAGGGAGACCGGTACTTATGTGAGAAGAGCAGGACAAGGCAAAAAAAGACGCACTTCGAGTAGGGATGATTGTTTCATTCGGCTTCGTGTACGTAGGAACGCCCGTTTGACGGCCGTCCAAGCCCGACATGGGTTAGAAGCAGTGCGGGGTGTAACCGTAAGTGAGCGTACGGTACGAAGAAGGTTCGAAGAAGCTGGCTTGGGTTCATTTGTGCCCGCCAAGGCTCCAAGGCTCGAGGTAAATCATCGTAGAAACAGGTGAACTTTTGCTCAGGAACATCGACTTTGGAACGCGGACCAATGGAGTAAGGTATTGTTTAGTGATGAGTGCAGAATTCTCTTAAATCAAATTGACGGCAGGCAAAGAATATACAGACGCAAAGGAGAACGATACATTCAGACAAATTTTGAAACTACAGTTGCATACGCTGGTGGATCAATAATGGTTTGGGCGGGCATTTGTTTGGGAGCTCGCACAGACTTGGTAGTGATTGACAGAGGGAGTCTGACTGCAGACCGCTATATCACAGAAGTTTTAGAAGAAAATGTCGTACCGTTTGCCCCATATATCGGTGACGATTTTGTTTTTATGCAGGATAATGCTCGGCCGCATACCGCTCGGGCAACTCAAGTAACACTCGGGTAACTTATCTTAATGATATGAATATCACTGTTATGGAGTGGCCGGCGAGATCACCGGATATGAATCCAATAGAGCACGTTTGGGATTTGCTGGAAAGAAAAGTTAAGTCCAGAATTTCAGCTCCTGCCAACGTGGGTGAACTGCGAATCGCCGTAGTTGAGGAATGGCGGAGACTATCCCAGGAGACCATCGATAACATCATTCTCAGTATGCCTAGACGGGTAGAAACTTTAATAAGAGCACGAGGAGGAAATACGCGATATTAATGACTATTTTTCTAATTAATTTAATTGTTATTTTAATATTAATTTTCACTTTTCCCGGTTACATGAAAAGTTCCAAAATGTACCATTTTTCACAAATAGCCTTTACTCTCAAAATCTGTTCTTAATGTGATCTCATTTTAAGTAAAACAAATGAAACTTTACATAACAAAAGAAGTGTAGTAAGTAGATTTTAAAATAAAACCATATTTTTTTAATTATGGATCTTTTTTTTGTGTTCCGCTAAATATGCCGGTGTGTTTATTTTTAATTTGCGCGAAATCCAAAAGTAATACTGCTAAAAGACCTCATGGTATAGCCCCTGAACAGAGCGTATTTTTTATAATATTTAGAGTTATAGTATTAAAAGAAGATAAAGCTTTCAAATTGGGCAATGTCTGAAACATTGGTAGGAATAAGCCCAGTAAAGGAACTGTTAGAGTAGCATAATATGGTAAGCGACTACAATCGCCTATGCACATTCGCAACACGAGGCGAAATACTATGCAAGCATTATTTCACGCTAGTTTTCTGTGAGGCCGTGCAGGTGTGTCTAGTCGAGCGTGATACATTAACATAGATAGAGAGATGATATATTAGAGAATTTAACGCTTGTTTCATTTTTTGTTTGTGATAGAACTTTTTAAAACAGATATTGTTCAGGAAAGGGACTTTTTTAAATAGAAATTTGCCTAATGATCTACTATTCTAAAAACATCTATGCACAGAATGCAGTCGAATTTCCGGAGAATCCCACAAAAGGTTTAATTAAAGCGTACTTTCAGCGGTCATTATAGCTGACGGCCTGCTGGTAATCAGGTCAGACAGCGACGTATCGTAGCTAAGGATAATGCATCTCACACAAAATGTACCATGCACATCGACCTTTGAAGAAAGGTTTCGGCTAATGTAGGCTTAGAGCGTTTTCTCTCACGCACATTGCACAAACCAATGACAGTTCGGTTTTTCCTACCGGCGCGGCGCACAGAGTAGAAAATATATTATATAATACTTACCTACAGATAAACAGCTTTCATAGAACGAGCCAAATCGATCCGAATTTGAAAATTTTGACGAGCACGCACACATACTCACGTGTCAATACGTATAGTGCAACCACGTCTGCAGACGCTGCGGTCACTTCATTTGTGTTTAAATATTTTGAAGCGTCCTAGTGCGACGGAAAATGATTAAACACTGATCGAGCAGGAATTTTGTCGATATTGTACAATGTATATATTTCCTAAGCATTCCAGAAACATATCGAGAAGATAAAACATCAGAAGCAATATAAACTGGATACTAAGCTATTAAATATCGTATAAAGTGAAAATTGTAAAACTTGAGAGTGACAGCCTTACGGGGAAATACAAAAACAGCCGCCATATTGCATCTGCTCTCGATACGTGTTTGGTAAAAGACGTAGAGAAGGTTTTTGTTTAGATGTGGTCTTATAATGGTATTGGAGAACGGTAATACCGCGTAAATACAGAGAACCAGAAGGTCGATTCTGCTAATTAAATCCGGTAATAATACAATTAAGATCCAGTCCCGATATGTTAAAACTGCAAAATTGTATTCAAATAAATGTCAAACCAACGTCCAACCCGTTTTGATAGGTGCTAACTCCAAAAATCAGTTTAATCTTGAATAAAATGAGTTTTGAATTATATTGCATTATAAATTAATCGTCTTGACGTTTCATTTATCTATTCTATCATATTATTATAAAGAGGAAAGGTTTGTTTGTTTGCAGCGAATAGGCTCTGAAACTACTGGACCGATTTTGATAAAATTTTACACATATATAGAGTAGACCTCGGGGAAGGACATACGACTACTTTTTAGCGCATCAAAGTGCACGGTTCCCGTGGGATTATCTTTTGCGCGTACGATGTCGCGGGTAACATCTAGTAAATCAATAAAAATAAAATGAAAGTGTAAGCTAATTACGAGAATTGGGGTTCTGATGTTAGTTATTACTGTCTATAGAAACTCACTCCACTCCACAGGACTGCAGTGGAGTTATATCATTTAAAAATCCTGAGCTATTAGCACAGACTTTCTACTCTGTGCTAATAGCTCAGGATTTTATTATACTACTTTATATACGATTTTATTATACTATTATATTTCTATTACAAGCATACAGTATGTCCACGATTGTGGGCCGTTGAAGGGGACGATTATAATTATATATTGGTATACGTAACTATATGTAAGTATATAATTATATCGGGGGATATAATTATATACTTACGTACAGAGAAACAGCTTATAAAGAACGATCTAAATCGATCCTTTGAAAATTATGACGTCCCCTTCAACGGCCCACAATCGTGGACATACTGTATGCTTGTAATAGAAATAATGCAATCAAATCGAAAGCTAGCTATGTAGCTGTTTATCTTTCTTTAACCCGTGCTTTTAGTAATCCGCTCATATCTAACTTTCGAAACACTTTATTAATAAGAATATTTACACTACGGATACGCAAATCCATGATGATGTCTTGGTCTGATACGTTGGGATAATCATTTGACAGACAAAGACAGCAACATTGAATACCTAGATTATACGTTGTGTAAATATTTTTATTTCATTAATAAGGTTGTAAAAGTATAATTTTACGCTAGTTTTTGCGACGCCGTGGTCTTATTACTTATATCTTAGTCCGGTCGAACCGACTCAGAGATGCTCCCGGTTGAATGAAAAATTTTAATAATTTTACATGTTTTTTAACTAACTTTTCACCACCACCATTTTCATCACTTTTACCCAAACATATATGTTAAGGACAGCGGCCTCGTAACGAAAAACATGAGTGAATTTAATGTGAACAATAAACGTGTAACTAAACGGTACGTAAAACTAGAATAGTGAACACTCAGTGACTATATGTATAGATTTATATGGCATCAGTGTGGAAAAATAGTGTTAAAATGGTGTTTTATCAAGTGCGGGTATTTTGATTATATATTTTTAACTAAAGCTAATTTTAACGTAGCTTCTTTTGATTTATATAAATAAACGTAGTACATAACGTGTAGTATAGCGCTTAAGGTTATATAATAAATGGTTAAGAAATTATTACGAAAACAGTGGTAAAAATGTACAACATTTCATATAAGTTGAACCTTAAAATGTAAATAACTTTTCTATAGAATAAGATGTTTAGTATATAAGGGTTTATATGTCTGGTTATGATAATAAAGTATTTCACACAACGCGTTTTGCTTCACCTGGCTCATGGAAAATGGGGAAAATTATGGAAAATAGCGTATAGAGAGGTAAAAATGAAATGGAAGATCGGCCCGAAAGAGGCGTACGGGCGGGGCTCTCTATACGGCATTGCCATGAGCCAGGTAAGCAAATCGAAAAAGTGAAAAAACGTTCTCCTCAAATAAGTGTTTTATTATCGCCCCGGCTCTGCCCAAATCGGTGTAACCTTGCTATCTTCGAGTCTAATCTGAGCCGGCGGTTGAACCCCTGTGAATTTATACAGTCCTGTACAGTAGTGCGTGGTCCTTTGGCGAGCCGAATTTCAAGATCGAAGAAAAATTCGAAGTCCATATCAAGTTGAAAATAACGAAGACGGCACTTAGAAAAAATTTGAACAGCTGTTCTGAACATAGAAAAATTTCCGAAGAATCAAGATAGAAATTTTTACTGAAGACTGGGACTTAGAAAATTTTCGTCAGCTGTTCTGAACATAGAAAAATTTCCGAAGAATCAAGATAGAAATTTTTACTGAAGACTGGACTTGAAAAATTTCGTCAGCTGTTCTGAACATAGAAAATTTTTTGAACATTCAAGATAGAAGAATTCTAGCAAGTCAGAACATTGGAAACTTTATCAAGATTTATCAACGGGAATCAACGCCAGGGATTAGATTGGACTCAGAAGATCGGACTCGAGGATACAAGGATACACCGCTGCGAACGGAAGCAAGGATTCGCAGATTTTTCATCGGAAAAACCTCCCGAAGATTCTTGAAAAGGAAGATTAATATGGAAGATTAACATTGAAGATTAACATTGAAGATAACATTTGAGATTAACATTTGAAGATTAACATTTGAAGATTAACATTTGAAGATTAACATTTGAAGATGGTTATAACAAGAAGTCAGAGTGGGGCCGAGGAGAACCAGCAGCAACCACGTCGATTTCCGGATCCGCCACGATCGCCGTCCGCTGCCGCTACGAGCCAGCCGCCGCTGACCGAGGGAAGAGCGGATCTGCTTCAAACTATTTTGAAACCGAGACCAGGTACCAGCAAGGCGCCTGCATCCTCGGAAGTACAAACCCTAGCCAGAAAGAAGGCTATTTCAATTAGATCGCGTCGATCGACAGCAAGTGTCGTCGCGCGTATGCATTACGAGGCGGAGGAGAAACTCGCCGCTCTTCGTAAGAAGGAACTGCAGATCGAAGCAGAACTTATAAAGAAGAAGCTCGCCGCTGACGTCGCCGCTGCAGAAGATGGTAGCAGCCCCGACGACGACGAGCCATCAGAACAGGTGGAGCAACGTGTCCGAGCCTGGCTAAGCGAACAGGGTCCCGAACCCGAAGAGGCTAGACAAGAGCCGACATCAATGGAAGAAAGAGAGACGCCGAAGCCAGAAGACATGCCACCGAAGGGAGCCCAGAAGACGAGGTTCGAGTGGCCGCAGCAACGCCGCCCACGCTCACCCACACCGCCCACGTCTAGGGCTAATGGAGTGGAACAACTTGCCGAAACATTGGATAAACTGCTGAACCAACGCCAGTCGCGCCACACTACGGAGTTGCCCATATTCTCGGGCGCTCCCACTGAATGGTTGCCATTCAAAGCAGCCATGGAAGACACCACTGCGTTCTACAAGCTCAAGCCGATCGAGAACTTAGCTCGTCTGAGAAGCTGCCTACGGGGAGAAGCAAGAGAAGCCGTGGCACCACTGCTGAGCGTCGCGACGCCGCCTGAACAAATTATGAAGACCTTGGAACAATGCTTCGGTCGACCCGAGGTTATGGTCGATCGCATGATGGAAGATCTGAAGAAGATACCGAGGCTCGGAGGTTCGGCGGCAGAACTCAACCAATTTGCAGTGAAGATTCAGAACATGGTAGCCATCCTGAGGAAGCTGAGGCACGGGTATCTCTTTAACCCGTTGCTCACGAGAGACATCCTCGAGAAGCTCAGCCCATACGAGAAGAGCAAGTGGTACGACTACGCAGAAGAGACGTCGCGCTTCAGGAACGAGCCCGATGTCGTCCTTCTCTCTGAATTCTTAATGAGAGAAGCGGACAGGGCGCTGCGCTACGGGTTCAGCACGGCACTGAAGAAGGAAACACCGCGTCCACCTCCTAACAAGAACGAAGCCCGAACGAGGAAGCCAGTCTTCGCGATAGCAGACGAGGGCAGGGATTCGCCGAGTCGCACCCAGCCAAAGAAAATACGCGAAGAGTCAACGAAGTGCCCGATATGTGCCGAAGATCACGCTCTATTTCGCTGCGCTGCTTTCAAGAAACTGAGCATGCAAAAGAGATGGGACACGGTCAAAAAGGAAGGGCTGTGTTTCCGGTGCATACGAAGCAGGCACAGAAGATACAACTGCAGGGCGAAGCCGTGCGGCGTGAAGGGCTGCAACTTGCCTCATCATGCGCTGCTGCACGAAGACAGGTCCGGCGGCGCCCCACAGACAGAGGACGCCGTGATTACCGCATCGGTCACCTCCGACCGTGCGGTGAAACTTAAGATGAGAAGAATTCAAGTTGTCGGTCCACGGGGCGAAGCGGATATCTTCGCGCTGTTCGACGAGGGCTCGACAGTGACACTACTGGATGAAGACGTCGCGAAGGCTATCGGCGCAGACGGCCCACCGAAGGTGCTGAGAATGCATGGGATCAATGCCGAGAGAAGGGAAGAAAAAAGCCGACTCGTACAACTTGGCGTACGAGGTCACGACGGTACCAGATATGACGTCACTGCGAGAACCGTGGCCGGATTGAACCTACTTACTCAGTCCGTCCCGGAATCACTGTTTCGACTTGCTCACCTGCACGATCTCAAGAACGAAGAGATATGCTATGAAGACAAGAAACCCCAACTTCTCATCGGCACGGACAACTGGCAGCTCATTGTATCCAGGGAGCTGAGGATCGGCAAGAGAAACCAGCCTGCAGCCTCGAAGACGAAGCTTGGCTGGGTAATCCATGGAAGCATCCCCAGACGACTCATAAAGCAGGAAGAACACGAGAACATCCTGCACGTGTCTACGATCGAGACCCGAGGCGAACGACTGGAGGAAATGGTGAAGAAACACTTCGAAATAGTCGCACTGGGAATAGCGTCCAAGGCTAAGCTGAGCGACGAGGAGCAGCGAGCCATCGACCTCTTTGGCAGAACGGCCAAACGAACGGAAGACGGTCGATTCGAAGTGGGACTTCTGTGGCGCACGAACGGCGTCAAGCTACCTCTTAGCTACAATACTGCGCTAAAGAGGCTCAAGAACTTGGAACACAAGCTCAAGAAGAACCCCATGGACGAGGCGCAGTATCATGGACAGATGAAGAATCTCATAAGCAAGGGATATGCGGAAAAATGCGACGGGACAGAGGCCGGAAGTGACATCACATGGTACCTGCCGCACTTCCCGGTTAAAAACCCAAATAAGCCGGGCAAGTTGCGACTGGTTTTCGACGCAGCAGCGAGAACAAACGGCGTGAGCCTCAACGATCACTTGTTAGAGGGGCCTGACCTTCTGACCTCACTGCCGAAGATATTGTTCCGGTTCAGAGAGGAAGCCGTCGCTGTGAAGGCCGATATAGAGGAGATGTTTCTTCGTGTCAAGGTCAGAAAAGAAGACCAACCGGCCCAGCTGTTCCTGTGGAGAGAAGACGAAGGCGAACCGCCGTCCACATACAAGATGGTGGTAATGATCTTCGGAGCATCGTGTTCACTGTTCCTGGCACACTCAGCCCGGAATCGGAACGCGGAAGAGTTTGCCGAATCGCATCCCGAAGCTCATCGCGCTATCACCGAAGCCCACTACATGGATGACTACGTAGACAGCTATTCAGACCACCAGAAGGCCATGCAGACCGTGGAACAAGTGGACCAAATACATAGGAAAGGTGGCTTCCACTTACGAGGCTGGACGAGCAACGACCGGAGGGTGCTAGAGGGACTGCCTGAAGACCGCCTGGCCGAGGACACTACACAGCGTGTCACCAAAGACGAGCAGAAGACCTTGGGCATGCTATGGGACTCCCGAGGCGACAAACTAAGATTCAACACGTCGCTCTCCAGAGTCCATAAGGAGGTTCGCGAGCTACAGCGCGCACCGACAAAGAGAGAGGCCCTCAGCACGGTGATGAGCATCTACGACCCGCTGGGACTGCTGAGCTGCTACACGATCACCGCCAAAGTCATCCTACAAGGCTTGTGGCGTCAGAAGCTGGATTGGGACGAGTCGCTACCCGCTGAGTCAGCCCAAGATTTCGCCCGTTGGCTGACCGACATGGAGTACATCAGTCAGCTCGAGCTACTCCGGAGTTACAACGGGGGGAGTCCGACGAGAGGCCGACAGCTGCACGTGTTCTGCGACGCGAGTAAGGACGCATACGCCGCAGCCGTCTATTGGAGATTGGAACAAGAAAATGGGGAAGTACGAGTCGTGTTAGCCGCCGCCAAGGCCAAGGTGGCGCCGCTGAAGGCACAGACAATACCAAGGATGGAGCTACAGGCTGCCCTGGTCGGAGCGAGGCTGGGAAACGCAGTCGCAGCAGAACACAGATGGAAAACGGACACGGTTTTCTACTGGATCGACGCACAAGTGGTTCTGTGTTGGATACAGAACGGCAGCCGCAAATACACACCGTACGTCGCGCATCGGCTAGGGGAGATTGCCGAGCTGACGTCCGTTCACCAGTGGAGATGGCTGAGCACGAAGAGCAACGTCGCCGACTTAGCCACCAGAACGGGCTACGTCCCGAAGAGCGACGAGGACCCTTGGTTCCGGGGGCCGGACTTCCTGCGCAGGCCGATGCACGAGTGGCCCGCGGAGAATCCCGCTAGAATCGAAAATCAAGAAGAATACGTCGCCTTCCACACCACGGAGGCGAGCGAGCTGAGCTGTCTACCAGATGTGACGCGCTTTTCAAACTACGAGCGCCTCGTAAGATGCACGGCGATGGTCTTGCTGTTCGTCGAGAAGTGCCGAGATCGTCGGGCCCACCTCGACGTACGACACCTGGAGAGGGCCGAGAGGTTGTGGTATCAAAAATCACAACGAGACAGCTTCGCACAAGAAATCGAGAAGATGGCAAGTGGCAAGACGGTGCCTAGATGGAGCTCCTTGTACCGGCTCAACCCGGTGTACAAGGACGGGCTGCTCGTACTAGACGGAAGGATCAAAGCGGCGCAGGTGCCGGCCGAAATGAAAAACCCTATCATCCTGGATGGAAGACATCGCTTCACAAGGTTACTGGTGGCAAGGGAGCACGCCAGAGCGGGACACGGGAGCCGCGAGAGGGTCGTGAACGACCTCAGGCAGAAATTCTGGATATTGAAGCTGCGGCCGACGGTGCGTACTATCATGAGCCGATGTGCGTTCTGTCGGCTACGACGGGCACACCGAGGACCCCGCCAACTGGAGACCTGCCAGCCGAGCGCCTGGGGGCGTTCCAGAGACCATTTTCGTACTGTGGTCTCGACTGTTTCGGCCCGATGACGGTCACCATCGGCCGACGTCACGAGAAGAGGTGGGGAGCTCTCTTCACATGTCTGACGACGCGGGCAGTCCACCTGGAGCTGGTGGCTTCGCTGTCGACGGACTCTGCACTGATGGCAATGGGAAGAATGGTTGCGCGGCGAGGATGGCCGGCAGTCATGTACAGCGACAATGGGACGAATTTTAGAGGCGCGGACGTCGAGCTGCGGCAGGCGTACGCCGAGTGGGCGCCGGCTATGGCTCAGCTGGGCCTCATTCATCGGATGCAGTGGAAGTTTACACCGCCCGGGGCGCCGAATCAAGGAGGTGCCTGGGAAAGACTGGTGAGGTCGGTGAAAACCGCCCTGCTAGCCACGCTGAACGAGAAGTCGCCCAGGGAAGAGGTACTCCAGACACTGATGGCCGAGGCGGAGTACTCAGTGAACGCTCGACCGCTTGTGCACGTATCGGTGGACCCCAACGACCCGGAGGCGATTACACCGAATCATTTCCTCCTCGGGTCGTCCACCGGACTGCCGTACGTCGGACCGTGTGTGCCGGCGGACAAAAAAACATGGAGGGTCGCGCAAGCCCTTGCCGACGAGTTCTGGAGGCGCTGGGTGAAGGAATACCTTCCCACGCTCACACCACGCTACGGGGCCCCGCTGAGCAACCGAGTCCTTGTACCAGGGGACCTGGTTGTCGTGGTCGACCCGACGCTGCCGCGTAATACGTGGCCGCGGGGGGTCGTGCACCGAGTCTACCCCGGCCAGGACGGACAAGTGCGCTGTGCGGACGTTCGCACGCGCAGTGGCGTGTTCCGGAGGCCGACGTCGAAGCTGGCGGTGCTGGAGGAGGCGCCGCAGTCGCAGTTGCGACCGCTGGCGGAGCAGACGGAGCCGGGAGCGGAGCGGACGACGCCGGGAACGGCGCCGGGCGCGGAACGAGCGTCGGAGCAGCCTACAGCGAGCACGGACAGCTCGCAGTCGCCGGAGCGGCCCGCAGCGAGTTCACACAGCTCGCATTCGCCGGAGCAGTCTGCGGCGGGCGCGGACGGCCCGCAGTCGCCGCCGGAGCAGCCTACAGCGAGCACGAGCAGCTCGCAGTCACCGGAGCAGTCCACGGCGGGATCGGCGAGCCCGCAGTCACCTGAGGAGGCTGCGTAGACCCTGGCTACTGCGCCGGGGGGAGGATGTTAAGGACAGCGGCCTCGTAACGAAAAACATGAGTGAATTTTAATGTGAACAATAAACGTGTAACTAAAACGGTACGTAAAACTAGAATAGTGAACACTCAGTGACTATATGTATAGATTTATATGGCATCAGTGTGGAAAAATAGTGTTAAAATGGTGTTTTATCAAGTGCGGGTTATTTTGATTATATATTTTTAACTAAAGCTAATTTTAACGTAGCTTCTTTTGATTTATATAAATAAACGTAGTACATAACGTGTAGTATAGCGCTTAAGGTTATATAATAAATGGTTAAGAAATTATTACGAAAACAGTGGTAAAAATGTACAACATTTCATATAAGTTGAACCTTAAAATGTAAATAACTTTTCTATAGAATAAGATGTTTAGTATATAAGGGTTTATATGTCTGGTTATGATAATAAAGTATTTCACACAACGCGTTTTGCTTCACCTGGCTCATGGAAAATGGGGAAAATTATGGAAAATAGCCGTATAGAGAGGTAAAAATGAAATGGAAGATCGGCCCGAAAGAGGCGTACGGGCGGGGCTCTCTATACGGCATTGCCATGAGCCAGGTAAGCGAATCGAAAAAGTGAAAAAACGTTCTCCTCAAATAAGTGTTTTATTATCGCCCCGGCTCTGCCCAAATCGGTGTAACCTTGCTATCTTCGAGTCTAATCTGAGCCGGCGGTTGAACCCCTGTGAATTTATACAGTCCTGTACAATATAGATAGGTAAAAGTGGTGAAAATGGCATCCATTAAATTCAGCGTTGTGAACTGCTGTTCGCAATCATAGTGTAGTGAGCTATTCGGTAAATGTTGATTTTGTTTTTCTAGTAATTATGTTTAACTTTTATTTATCAAATAAATTTTCTTCCCTTCTTTAAAATGATAGTCGAGTTCATGAGACAGAATAAAAAAAAGTAAACAAACATTTAGGGGCTCCCAACCATTGGATCAAGCTGAAAAAACATAAAAGTAATTTTAACAATCTAATTTAACTTCTCTCTAAAATCTAATTTACTTAAAAATTACGCCCAATCAATGGTTGAAAATTCATATTATGTCACGCGATAGATTAAAATCTGACCAAGAGAAATTACTTATTAGTTTCGAAAGAAAACTTTGGGTTGTTTGAATTTAGAATCATTTTAATTTTGACAGACGATCATTGTTTACATAAATGATTATCTGTCGTGGTTTTTAGTATAAATAGTAGGTACTAAATAGTTTATTATGAGTCTACAGTCTATACATAAAAACAGGAACAATAAAAATAATAATTACATACACTTCTAATAATCTTCCTCAGTCTATGGTGATCGTATAAGCTTTATCTTGGCAACTGATCCTGAATTGTGTGAGGAATAGTTTTTAAAATCGTTTTGCCGTCGCGTCATCATACTCGTAAGGATCCCGTAAACAGTAAACTGACAGTACAAAGACAGTATGAAGTCAGTGTTTGTTGCCTATTTATACTAAAATTTGTCTTTGATATATTAGTTAAAGAGAGCTTGATTACCTAACCAAGAGCATGTCAGGACATGTCTGTGGAGGGTTCCGTAACTATCAACGCGCAATTGGTTTTCTTTTATTACTTCAAAAGTTATTTTCCAATTTCGCTCAAAATAATTTCCCTAAAGAGTTTTTGATCATGATTTATCAGCCTGGAAACGTAAAGTATATAAATTTAGATATGCCAGGGGGGGGGGGGGCAATTTTTAAAGCACTTTGGATGCCGATTACTCGAAAATGGTTGACTTTGTAAAAAAGGCATGTACGAATCCTTGCCTTTAATTTAAAAAGACCTATATGTCTACATTTTTCATCCCATTATTGGAGAGCCAGTAGCAACCACCTAAAATATAAAAATATTATTATTTTATGATGCCAGAACCGACATCTATACACACTCTATGACAGACAGACAGACGGCCAGACAAACAGACGGATGGACACGGCGAAACTATAAGCGTTCCTTGTAATACTACGGAACCCTAAAAAGCTTGACTGACATACAACACGGCCAACCAGAAAACCGACGTGAATAAATACTTCGTTATGTTTCACCCAGTGAGTAAGCGTACAGAACTCTATAGCTCTTGCTGTTGCAGGTGTTTAAGGGAGTTGGTAATCACTTACTACGAGACGATCATTCAGCTCGGTTACCAGTTTAGCTCCACAAAAAGTTGTAAGGGAAGTTATAAAATATGCAAGTTTTTACTATCATAACATCCTGAGCAGAATTAGTGAGACAATTTTAGATTCCGTTCTCTATATTATGTAGATAACGGTTATCTTCTAGATTTTTCTAGACGCTTCGTTAATTATCGCAAACCAAAAATAAAGAATTATTGTCTAATAATAGTAAAGTGTTAGAACATAAAAGGAAAGTTAATTAAAAGCAGAAACGGTGCCCAATATTTGTTTTTGTCAGCAATTTTCACCGTCTTAGGGTTTAAATCGTCGACGAAATTAAAAAAAAAAAATAGGATTTGAAGTTAGAATAACCGGGAAAATTCAGTTTAAAAACACGACGCAATAATAGAGTTGCAACAGTTAAATTTATATATAGTGAAAATAGGTTTTGAATGAAATACATGTAATGGTAATATTCATGTATTTCAATAAAATTAAATTAGAAGAAAAATTGTAAAAGTGGCGTGCGAATTTTTAAATACATGCCCGCTATATCAGGGCGCTTTGAAAACCCAGGACTTAGGCTTAGGCTTAAAAGCTATCCAGGACACCCCAGGACACTGCAAAAACTAGGACATGCCCTGGAAAAACAGGACGGTTGGCAACCCTAACTTACACGATTCATTCACCGCAAGCGTGGCGCAGCGATAGAGCGCGCTGACAGCTCGAAATTTGAACTCTTGCAATTAAACGTGTATCTTCGTGTGTAGTGAATAAAGTTCAATTTTGAATGGCTATTATAAAAATGCAGCGCCATATTGCGTATCGTTACGTTTCGATTTGAATTGAAGGGTCAATGAATTGAATGTGAAGTGAATTGAATAGTTAGGGAACTAATAAAAAAACTTGAGAGGTGTCAAGGGACACCCGGATGGAACGAAGTTTCGATTAATTAGTGAAGAAATTGTAATAATTTTTTTTTTTTAAGTTGTAATAATTTTTTTATTATTATTAACAAATATAATGCAATATAAACTTAATCAGTAGGCTCAATTTTAGTAATAATTGGCTTGTGGTAAAAAATTGAAGGGAATTTATAATTTATTCCACGCCGCACGGCTTACAACTATAGCAAAAAGTGTCGTTACAACTTTTGGTCTTAATTTATTCCTTCTAGCCCCCTTTCGCAACGCGCGATAAGGAACTTCGTTCCAAAAATACTTACACAACGGATTAGTTGCTGTCTTTGTCTGTCAAGGTACTTTTCCAACGTATCAGACAAAGACAGCAAAATTGAATATCTTATCCGTTGCGTGAGATTTTTATTAGTAAGTGGGCTAAACTCTAATATCTATTGTTTTGATAATATTGAAATTTTAAAAGTGTAAATACTTTCTTATTACACCAGTGCACCTAATGGTAATACGGTATTTATGTGATTTTTTTTTATCCCACGGGAACACTGTACTTATTCGGGATAAAATGTTATAATAATGCCTATGTGTTAATCCAGAGCCTAAACTACTACTACTACTACAACATTAAATTTCATCTAAATCGCTTTTGCGTGAAAGAGTAACAAACATCCATCCATCCATCCTCACAAACTTTCACATTTATGATAGTAGTAGGATATTATGACAAGCGTACTCGCTAAGTCGCACAAAGCTTCGCTACAAAGCTAATATTTTCTCTAGTTTGTGAAAACAATCGTTGCTTTCAACTTTCTTGTAAGAACATCATGGAGTCATGCTTGTTTCTTATCGTAAAACCGAGATTTGACTGTTGTTTAGTGGTGGTAGTGTAGCTATGATTTTTTCCTCGCGCCTTCCAATGCTAAGACGTTTAGAGTCAGCTCACACTAGTTCAAAATAGAACTGCGCGGCGCAGCTTTTGCAATGAAACGTGTAGGTATCTTTCACACTGTGGTGAATAAATTTGAATTATGAATCGCAGTCTTAAAAAGTGCGCGCCGCGTCGTCTCAGTGTAAAATGACGCTTCGACATAAAAATAATATTAATCATACTCGCAAAAAAACATAAAAATATATAACCTAACCTAACACACAAAAACATGCTAGTACTATAATTATAATCTTCGAGTTACCCATAAAAATACTTGCCTGTAATTTTTTATTGAATAGGGCTCTGAAAAATAAGAAAGTATACAAATGGAATAGCAAACTAAAAATCTATATTTTTCAAAGTGTATGCGGATTGTTTGAAGCGCTTTTGTTAGTCTTGCGAAAACGCCTCATACTGAAGTTGTACAAGTAGGTGACGTCACATGCTTGTAATTTGGCAACGAAATGTATGGTCATTACTCATTAGACATATGCACAAAATGTCTGATATCTCCTAATTTTGCGCGTTTATTTTCATACTTACCATAGTAAATCTTTTAGAATTTGATATAAGTAGACTTATTATGTAGGTTTTTTACACTAATGTTGTTAAAATATTATATTCTAACTTTTTTGTAACTTTGAAATGCACCTAGTAACAAAATATACATTAAATTTTAATTATTTTTACTTTTATCAAGTTGTAATACCTGCTTATTTCTGAATGTTAAACTAAAAACTATATTTTTACATGTATGCAAATACCCAATTGAAAAGCCAATTTGTCATGGCTTATATAAAGTTTGTTATTTTTAACCAACTTCCAAAAAAGAAGGCGGTTATACGTTCGACTGTATATATTTTTTGTATGTTCAACGATTACTCCGCCGCAGTTTTGACATCAAAATGGTGACCTGAAGGTGGGATCCATGAGGAATGGTATCCATATGGTGATTTAGATTTTTTATGAAGAAGTCCAAGCATTATATTATGCTACCAAATAGTAACATTTTGCTCCAAGGTAAGGTAAGGTACCCTGGATCCAAAAGTACTGAACAGAACTCCTGATTCCTGAATGACGTCATAATATTCATCTTTTCTCACTGTTTCGTGTTTGACCTCGTGAACATTAATATTACGTAAGAATTTTTATTTTATTTACTATGGTACTATCCTATGTACTTTTTCCCCCATTTTTTTTCTACAGTTCCACTGTAATACGGGGATTGCGGATCACGGAAGAGTCGCTGTCATAACCTGAGGGATCCCCTTTTCCTTTTTTCTGGGCATTGCACTACCATATTATGGATAATGTTTTTTGTTTAATTAACCCTATTTTGTTTTATATTTTTTTGCTATTGTTTTTTTGTTTATTATTATTATTAAAATGATAATAATCTATCAGGAGTAATGACTCCTGATAGATACATGTTTCGGCGTTGTTTAAAGAACTGCAAGCGTATACCACTATGTCAATTAGAGTAATCATCATCATCACAACATACATCATCACATTATGATGATATAAAAGGTACTTCTCATAGTATTTTACACCGACACGGATATCTTTTAACATTACTCTACCTTTTATGGACGTATTTATTAATTATATTTTATTCATTTGTTGTTGTGAAGGGTATAATTCGAAATTGGTGTTTAGTCACTAAAGTGGAAACCTGACCATGAGGAATCGAGGGAACTCCTCGAAATTTATATGGACATATATAGTGGTTTTAACTTTTTCAGAAGTAACACAAGCATATGCTACTAAAAATAAGATTTTGCACCAATGTATACTCTGGATCCAAAGCGCTGAACAGAACTCCTCAGTCTTTAAAGATACACGTTTGGAAATTTCGGCATTGTTTAAAGAACTGCAAGCATATGCCACTATGTAACTTACAGTAATCATCATCATCATCTTATTTACAATACCTAATGAAAGCTTGGCGCGTATTCAATTATACATCCGATCGTTTATTTTAAACGTAACTAAAATGTATTAATAATAATTTAACAAATATCACTAAAAAGGGACAAATAATTATTTTTAAACAAAAAATTAAACCAACTTCCAAAGTAAAAATAAACAAAAGCGTGAAATAAAACTCATTTTCTAAATAAATAAATTTATCATATTCTAAATCCCCCTTTTAAATTCGGCTAAAAATTTTAACTACTTACCAAACGTACGTAACGTACCAGCAAATATAAACGTGAGTTCTACGAGTATAAAATATTGTAGGATATTGTTTGGGCTGGTACCGACTTCAAAATTAAGAAGATTGAGTAGATAAATTGTAGTCGAATTTAAAAGTGGAATTATTTAGATAATAAGATTTATTTCAAAATTTTCTGTGTATTTTTACTTTGGAAGTTTAATTTTTTGGTTTAATTTTTTGTTTATTGTTCAACGTTGTGTTTTCTGAAATGTTCAGCGAAGTTGTTTAGCTGTTCAACGATAACCAAAACAAACTGACTTCAGTTACCAAAAGTTACTTGTTTATTATTTTCAACAAACTACTCCCTCAGTTTCCTTTTTCAATAAAATTCAATTTTGGGTTAATAATATAATTATATTAGTAAGGGGGTAACCCCCTTACTAATAAAACTATTTACACAACGGATAACTTAAACAACGTTGCTGTCTTTGTCTGATACGTTGGAAATGTCATTTGATAGAAAAAGATAGCAATGTTGTTTAAGTAATCCGTTGTGTAAATATTTTTATTAGTAAGTACACAGTAAGTTTTATTAGTAAGGTTTATTAGTAAGTAAGTAAGTACAACTTTAAGCAAAAATATTTTTTATTTTACTTGAAGATTTAGCTAGCGGTAATCAAACAAGGAAAGGTAGTATTTACGCATGCTTAACGCGTTCACCCACACATTTGCATGCAGATTGTGGGTATTTTTTTCGCGGAACTATGCTAGATATAATATTAATTAAATTGTACGAAGCATTCATTAAATTTACAAAGATACGGCACGTTTGCATGTTTTCAAACTGCTTGTTTGTTTGTTTACATGTCAGTGACGCAGTATTCCGCGTAAAATGTACATATCGCAAATGAAAAAATGACATAAACCACTTTCGGCTGACTCGTGACGTATTTTTCACTGGAGTCAACCCTAAGCCTTACCTGACAATTTGAACGCCACACGCCGCTAAAAATGTACGTTTCTGTTACGTTTTTTCAGGAACCTTTTTATAAAAAAGTTGTACAAATCTATGTTAACTCTACGTTTCTTTAGAAACGAGGATATTTAATAAAACGTAACTTGTATTGAAAAACGCTAGATTGTTCAAAACTATTTCATTTTATTGTTTTCTTTTTTTTATCTATAAATTGTATTATTTCAATGCTGGTAAAGAAATAAACTGAACTGTATTATAATCCGTTCAGTTACAGAATGAGTAATAAGAATGAGAGATAAATAAAGTCCTACATACATTTAGTTGAAGTATCTGTAGCTTATTTGCTCGTTTTGAATGACTGTAGAAAACATATTATTATCTTCTGTAGAAATAAACTTATAGTAATAATATCTATGGACGCTTCACACCACGTCAATCTGATCCCGTGGGAAGTTCTCGAAGAACTTGTGCTACGGGTACCCGTACCCGTACCAGACAACGGAAATATATTTAATACTTTTATATTATATACAAATTTAAGATATTTATTATATTAAACACATATTAATACACATCCATGAACAAGGAACTATACCAACAAAAATTTTTTGTTCCTTCGGCGGGATTCGAACCCGCGACACCCGGTTTGAGCACCAACACGCTCAACCACTGAGCCACAGAGGTTGTCAATATAGTAGCATCATCAGTTGTTTAAATGACTCTATAAAACAGGAAAATCCAAAGGTTTAATATTTTTAAATGATGAAAATGTAGTCACAGATTTACGATGTACAGACAGACATTTACCTTTTTATAGTTCTTACTTCTAGACCGTAAATATTCGAGATGAGGCATAGGGAAAGTCGATAAATATAAACGAAACTCGTTAAAATGATCGATAGCTATTAATGTCGATAGCAATTAATAAGGTTAATAATAATTATGTTGTAATATGATTGTACAGTACCTGGGAGACCGAGCTTTACTTAGATTTATAGTAAAACGGTAAAATTAACTACAGATCACGAAAATATTTTTATAAAATCTCAAAAATTTGCGGTACCTCTGGGATAGGGCCTAGATCGACTTTTAACCCCCTAAGCCCGCTGTATACTAAATTTCATGGAAATTGTTTGAGCCGTTTCCGAGATTCTGATTATATTGTATAATCACAAGAACTGCTCGTTTAAAGTATAAAATTAACTAAACCAGATGTTATCGACACCACTCTTGACTCTTCCCATCTCTAGAAATAAATGGCTCGCTCCATTAATAAAAAATCGATATGTTAAACAGAGAGACGAGTAAGGGTTTTAAATAAATCTTAATTTTATTGCTGGAGAGTGAAAGTTCTTTATGTTCCGGTAATGATTTTACTCGGGGCATGTCGAAACCTGGCTTTTTATTGCTGCTTCGATGGCTGATGGTCGTGGACTGTTTGCCTCAGATGATCTTCGTTTGTTTTAATTGATAGCTTAAATCTTACTACTATTATAAATGTGGAAGTATGTGAGGTTGGATGGATAGATAGATGGGTGGATGTTTGTTACTCTTTCACGCAAAAACTACTGCCGTTCAGTAGTTTTTGCGTGAAATTTTGTACGATGGTAGTTTAAGCTCTGGATTAACATATAGGCTAAATTTTTATCCCGAAATAGACCAGCCTGCCTGTGGGAAACTGTATTAATAGTACTAGATGTTTTTCGTACTACTTCGTACGCGGAAAAGGAAATCCTCTGCGAACCGAAAAATTTCCCGCGATACAAAGTAGTCTATGTCCTTCCCTGTGGCCCATTCTTGCATGTGCCAAATTTCATCAAAATCGATCCAGTACTTTCGGATACAACTCAATGCAAACAGATCTTTTTTCTTTTTATAATAGTATAGTTAAATAGTATAACGTGGTTATTTAATGAAATGGTCCCAGACTTATAATACGTTGAAACAATTTTCATCAAACTATTTGGGAGCGTGGTAAGTTTCTGTTGCAATTAAAATAAAGTTTAAAGACATAGAAACAAAACCAAACAATTTACCGTACATAGACACATACAGTATAGTGGCGAAGGCTGGTTCTCCTTCACAGGGAAGCCCTAGACTATATAATAGGTAGGGATTTGGATGAGAGTATTTTACTTAAAATGTATTAGTCAAATCGTACAACACCGAACCTCAGAATCCAAACTGTCGTTAACTACAGTTTCATTTTAATTTTATTGAATTATAAATTAATCATCTTGATTTCTTATGTTTACGCGATTATTGTTCATTGTTTTAAACACTTACGGATTGTGTTGCCACCTCAATCCTCCCGTGATCACGGCTGCTGAAAAGTAGCCGAAATGTCGGGAAAAAGAAAAGTGTCCCGCGACACTATCCGTAAGTGTTTAAATCAATAATCATCTTGATCATCATAATATACCGATTTTTGGAGGGCCAATCAAAACGTGTTTGACGTTGGCTTGACGTTTGTGAGAATGCCATTTTGCAGTTTTAACATATCGGGACTGGGTTGTAACTATATTATTGCAGGATTTTGCACGGTACTTTTACTCGAGCCAAAAATTCAAATTCTTTATTCACACACACACAAAATATATACAAAAACATTAATACATAATGAAATAATATAAATCACGTCGATCTAATCCCGTGCTAAGTAGAACTTATGTTACGGGTAGCAGACAACGGATATATATTTTATACAATACACTACAATACACGAATATATATTTTATACAATACACTACAATACACGGATATATATTTTATACAATAAACAAATGTAGGGCCATTTTGACCGAAATACCCATTGGTCAGCACCACATGTAGGAAAGCTCTTTAGCATCATACTTAGAATTCACTAGATGTTACCTGAGTAGTAGGTTTAACCCGGTGAACCCGGTTTGCTCCAGATTTTCGGCGTTCGATGGGCATCACCAGCTAAAAAAAAAAAAAAAAAAGTTTGGTGTCAAATTGGGGGTTTTTG
Organism: Phengaris alcon alcon; assembly: GCA_037179445.1. NCBI lineage: Eukaryota > Metazoa > Arthropoda > Insecta > Lepidoptera > Lycaenidae > Phengaris > Phengaris alcon. The sequence goes on along the minus strand of JAYRCH010000130.1, from coordinate 1,261,590 downwards.
CCCATGCCCGATCGATTGCGCTTATCCGCTTTTCAATATCTCTAACGGTTACAAAGATAGACTTTTGCAATTACTAGGTTCATTAAGCTCTATTCATTATTACTAATTACGTCATGCAGCGGTAAACAATGGACGGTGATAAGCTTAGGGCCATTAGTAGTTAAGTGAAACAATAATGGTATTGTAAGTGAGTCATTTTATTGGTAAAATAACACAATTTCAAATCGTTGTTTTGTCAGGAATCGAGCAGATGGATCGTCTAATGTTAAGCGATTTCCGTCGCTCATGGAAACTCGCAACACCCTACCCTGGTGTTGTAACCTGCGTTCCCAGTCATAAAAATCCCCAACCCCTCTTGGACCTACGGTAAATCCGCACTCACACAGCGATACACAACGCAAGCGTTATTTCATATCGGTTTTCTGTGTGGCCGTGGTATTTACCCGATCGAGCCGGCCCATTCATGCTGAAGCGTAATCCATGACCAGGAACACAGAAAAACTTTATGTTCCTTCGGCGGGATTCGAACCCGCGACCCCCGGCTTGGGCACCAGCACATTCAATCAACTGAGCCACAGAGGTCGTCATTACACTTTTGTTTACACACCTGTACCCTAAAGTGTATCTACCTAGGTAACACTGAAAATGTTTATAAAATGAAAAACGGCTTAATGTTGAAAGTTGTCAATACTTTTATTGTTTTTCGAAGTAATCTCCGTTCCTCTCTACACATCGTCGCATTCGATGGAACCACTGAAAAAAGCGGTGGACCCATTATTCCTTAGGGGTCTCTTCTATGGTATTTTCGTACTCTTTCACCGCATCTTCAGGGCTCATAAAGCGAATACCTCTGGCTGTATGGTGGATGACTCATTATCTCGACACCTGCCATAGTCAAATATTCAACAGTCTGTTTTGCGGAGTGCGCTGAAGCATTGTCGTGGTGAGGGAGGATCCTGCTTCGAGGGCACTGCTGTCGAATTTTTTCCAAGACAACAGGTAAACAGCGATTGACATACCAGTCTGCAGTAACTGTAAATAGTGGCACGAGATGAGGCTTCATTCAGAAATGCTAATAGCGGTCTATCATAGCTTTGTTGTTGAGTAAGCCCACAACGAAAGTCATAATAAATCATTGACCGAAAATTTTTTCGTGTTAGGTTCATTTTCACGAATAACAAAAGTTTTAGATTTGCCGCCAATTCATAAAAACAAATGACAAATGAATGCAATATACTAAATACATTAGGTTACCAAAGAGTTCTAAAATTGAATTTCAAAAAAAAATATTCATTAGCAATGTTTCTAACTGGCCAGTTCTAAACATTTTCAGTGTCACCCACATATTAGGAAGCACTACACTGGTTTTTAAAAAGTGGATCTATAAGGAATAAAGGTGAACTTTTTTTCAAAGTGTATCTACGAGGAATAATTCTTTAGCAGAACCTCATAAAATTTCCAGTTTTAGAAGAAAATTAAATAGAAAATTTATATATTTTAAAGCAAACCTCATGTATATTTGACGACCTCTGTAGCTCAGTGGCCAATAGTTGCAAAGTGGAGGCGGTGCGAGTTTTCTATGTTCTTAGGTCGTGGATATGTATTCAATACTAGAATTAATTGCCCGAGACTTCGCCCGTGTGAAATTAGGTTTTAAGCTTTCATCACCTATTTTACTCACCTAAGGACTGAATTTTATAAAACGCTGAAATACGTAACTAATTATTTTTTTTTCGTTCTCAATTCATATGAAGTATCATGTAAATATGTCCAAGGAATAAGAAGATTTATACAGGGATAAAAATTTTACCCCCTTGAGTGTTTAATTTAGAAAAATCCATCCTTAGTGGTTGCATACGCTATTGCGTTGATTTTTCGCCTCGCTTTATTTATTATAGAGTAAAATGATTTAAAGTAAAATGAAACTTCAAATATACACTTATCAGAAAGTAAATTTTTTACTAAAGATTTTAAGCCAATAAAAAAATCTCTAAAAAATATCGATGTCGATTTGATCCCCTTGGTTTAATTATTATTATACAGTAGAAGGAAATGATATAAAATGATACTTCAATATACATTTTTTTAAAAGTGAAATTTTTACTTGACAAAATTTTTAAAACAAATTACCATTATTATAATTATAGAGAAAAAGGAATTAAACTAAAATGATATTCAAAATATACACTTACTAAAAAGTAAAATTTTTACTAAAGATTTTAAGCAAATAAAAAATCTCGAAAAAATATCAATGTCGATTTGTTCTTTTGGTTTAATTATTATTATAGATTGGAAGGAAATGAAATAAAATTATATTTCAATACACATTTTTTTAAAAGTGAAATTTTTACTTGACAAAATTTTTAAAACAAATTACCATTATTATAATTATAGAGAAAAAGGAATTAAACTAAAATGATATTCAAAATATACACTTATTAAAAAGAAAAATTTTTACTAAAGATTTTAAGCAAATAAAAAATCTCGAAAAAATATCAATGTCGATTTGTTCTTTTGGTTTAATTATTATTATAGAGTGGAAGGAAATGAAATAAAATTATATTTCAATACACATTTATTAAAAAGTGAAATTTTTACTTGAAATTTTTAAAACAAATTAGCATTATCACAATACCATGTTTTCAGACAGAGTACATTTTTAAACGCATATCTTTTCGTGATGGACACAATTCAAAACGTTATTTTCTTTACTTCTTTCTTTACTATATTCGGTATAATCATTATCATTACATAGTATATTACAAAGTCCCTTTTTTTGTTTATCCCTATGTATGCTTAAATCTTTACAACTACGCAACGGATTATGATGTGGGTTTTTTTAAAATAGTCTTTAATATGTATTAAGATATCGTAAAATTTATATTCAAGCGCGATAAATGTATATCAAACGATCGCGCATGTCGTGTCGATGTGATAGGGTCCCATTTTAAACCATCTGCATTGGGTAAACTTAAAAACATTTTCAATATTGTATCAGAAGTATATTGCTGTAAGTAGAGAGTTATTCGCCGAAGTAGATTTTCTCCAACAATACTATTTCACGCGGGCGAAGCCGCGGGCAAAAGCTAGTATAATATAATATAAAAAATTTTGAACAAATAAAAAAAACTAAATAGTGTAGATTTTTTCTCCTTGGTTTAGTTTATTATAACAGAATAAAGGGAAATTAAAGAAAATTATATTCTAATAGACATATTTTATTAAGAAAGTAAATTTTTTATTTGATAAAAATATTAAAACAAATTAGCATTTTCATAATACCATGTTTTCAGACAGAGTACATTTTTAAAAGCACACATATTTTTGTGATGAACACAATTCGATATGTCATTTTCTTTTTTCTTTGTTTTCTCAAAATATTCTTTATAATACAATATTAAAAATTTAGGACAACCCTTTTCCCCTAATTCTATTATTTCACAGTCTTGACATAGCTCATGAATCCACTTAATCTTTTCCATTCCTTTTGTTAGAATTTTTTTACCGCTTAAGTAGGGAATAATCGTCCTTTGAAATTCACGATAGTCAATGAATCCATCACTCCAACGTAGTCCACGATTTTTTTCTAACCATCGAACTTGCTTCTTTTCTTCACTTGTAAGATTATTATAAGGATATGGTGGTTTAATTACAAACGTCTCTGTGTAGTCTTTGGTTGCAATTGAAAATTCTTTTACGATAAATTTATTTTTGATATCCTTAAATCCTTGAAGGTCAACGATAACTGTATCGCTATTCATGATGTCTTATTTACAATATTGTTCAAAGGCTTATATTCAAATATACAGTTGTTCAGTATGAGAAAATATGCAGCTCTCTGATTCGGAATCTCTTGGTCCCTTTCGATTTCTACTCCCACGACGATATCCTTTAACATTTATTTCTATCTAAATTATTTAGTACTTTAGTATTAATATTAGTACATCACCGGCTTCGCTCGGTGACCGTGAATAAACTGTTGAAATCTTGAGAGTACAAAATGAATATACCGTGGTTAGTGGAGAATACTATTTATAACAACAAAACTTAGAGAATGTTAATTGTATTTCATCACGACTATTATCATTAGATTAATGGGGACACCAATTCCATTCCTAACTATAGCTGGAAATTATGTCGCAACAACATCCTATCGATAATAATACATTTGTATCTGTAGGGCCAGTAAGGACCTGCACATCGAAAAGTTTAATAAAGAAAAGTTCATTGACTGATGTATCAATGCACAGGCCAAACCTTTAAGACCAGAAATTTGAAATTTTGCACACGTATTTCTGGTATAGCGTATGCAACCACTAAGGATGGATTTTTCTAAATTAAACACTCAAGGGGGTAAAATTTTTATCCCTGTATAAATCTTCTTATTCCTTGGACATATTTACATGATACTTCATATGAATTGAGAACGAAAAAAAAAAAATTAGTTACGTATTTCGGCGTTTTATAAAATTCAGTCCCTAGGTGAGTAAAATAGGTGATGAAAGTTTAAAACCTAATTTCACACGGGCGAAGTCTCGGGCAATTAATACTAGTATTGAATACATATCCACGACCTAAGAACATAGAAAACTCGCACCGCCTCCACTTTGCAACTATTGGCCACTGAGCTACAGAGGTCGTCAAATATACATGAGGTTTGCTTTAAAATATATAAATTTTCTATTTAATTTTCTTCTAAAACTGGAGATTTTATGAGGTTCTGCTAAAGAATTATTCCTCGTAGATACACTTTGAAAAAAAGTTCACCTTTATTCCTTATAGATCCACTTTTTAAAAACCAGTGTAGTGCTTCCTAATATGTGGGTGACACTGAAAATGTTTAGAACTGGCCAGTTAGAAACATTGCTAATGAATTTTTTTTTTGAATTTCAATTTTAGAACTCTTTGGTAATCTAATGTATTTAGTATATTGCATTCATTTGTCATTTGTTTTTATGAATTGGCGGCAAATCTAAAACTTTTGTTATACGTGAAAATGAACCTAACACGAAAAAATTTTCGGTCAATGATTTATTATGACTTTCGTTGTGGGCTTACTCAACAACAAAGCTATGATAGACCGCTATTAGCATTTCTTAATGAAGCCTCATCTCGTGCCACTATTTACAGTTACTGCAGACTGGTATGTCAATCGCTGTTTACCTGTTGTCTTGGAAAAAATTCGACAGCAGTGCCCTCGAAGCAGGATCCTCCCTCACCACGACAATTCTTCAGCGCACTCCGCAAAACGGACTGTTGAATATTTGACTATGGCAGGTGTCGAGATAATGAGTCATCCACCATACAGCCAGAGGTATTCGCTTTACGAGCCCTGAAGATGCGGTGAAAGAGTACGAAAATACCATAGAAGAGACCCCTAAGGAATAATGGGTCCACCGCTTTTTTCAGTGGTTCCATCGAATGCGACGATGTGTAGAGAGGAACGGAGATTACTTCGAAAAACAATAAAAGTATTGACAACTTTCAACATTAAGCCGTTTTTCATTTTCTAAACATTTTCAGTGTTACCTAGGTAGATACACTTTAGGGTACAGGTGTGTAAACAAAAGTGTAATGACGACCTCTGTGGCTCAGTTGATTGAATGTGTTGGTGCCCAAGCCGGGGGTCGCGGGTTCGAATCCGCCGAAGGAACATAAAGTTTTTCTGTGTTCCTGGTCATGGATTACGCTTCAGCATGAATGGGCCGGCTCGATCGGGTAAATACCACGGCCACACAGAAAACCGATATGAAATAACGCTTGCGTTGTGTATCGCTGTGTGAGTGCGGATTTACCGTAGGTCCAAGAGGGGTTGGGGATTTTTATGACTGGGAACGCAGGTTACAACACCAGGGTAGGGTGTTGCGAGTTTCCATGAGCGACGGAAATCGCTTAACATTAGACGATCCATCTGCTCGATTCCTGACAAAACAACGATTTGAAATTGTGTTATTTTACCAATAAAATGACTCACTTACAATACCATTATTGTTTCACTTAGTAGTTCTAATGGCCCTAAGCTTATCACCGTCCATTGTTTACCGCTGCATGACGTAATTAGTAATAATGAATAGAGCTTAATGAACCTAGTAATTGCAAAAGTCTATCTTTGTAACCGTTAGAGATATTGAAAAGCGGATAAGCGCAATCGATCGGGCATGGGCAAAAACCCCCAATTTGACACCAAACTTTTTTTTTTTTAGCTGGTGATGCCCATCGAACGCCAAAAATCTGGAGCAAACCGGGTTCACCGGGTCTGCCTTTGAGCCAGAGCCGGTGAAAACCTACTACTTACCTGCGACTTCGTACGCGAAAAAGAAAATTTCGCAGGAACCGTACATTTTCCCGCGATAGGAAGTAACTTATGGTTTAGGTTTAGGTACTCAATGTCTGTCTACCTTTCATCAAAATCGGTCCAGTATTTTTTTATAATGTAATGGACCAGGATGAGCGGATCGTCTGATGGAAAGCAGTTACCATGGGCGGCCATGGACACTCGCAACACAAGAGTTACACTTGTTTATTTCTATTGTTGTCGTAAAAAATGTTGCGCACTTGCGTTCCTCGTCCTTAAAATCCCCCCTTGGGCCTCTGGTAACGTCACTCACTCGTTAAAACACAACGCAAGCGTAATTTCTGACCTGTTTTTTGTGCTTTTCCACGTAAAAAGTAGTTTCGGTCCCTATTCAATGCAAACAAATAAACACACATACAAACAAACTAATTTCTTCACTTTATAATATATATAAGTGTAGATAAATTTCTTCTATTTATTTTTCCCCCGCATTTTATTATTATTATTATTATATTCCTATAATTACAATCTTAAGTATTAAAATCACTTAAACATTGCGAAACAATTTCCTCACAAATTAAGTATAGCTGCGCCTGCGCACGCGTTGATGTTCTTTCAACTGGCGACTTATTTTCTACTGAATGTAAAATAGAGGTGTGGTCGAAATTAGCTCTGAATAATAATTCATATAACTTTGAAACTCAGTTATAAAGTTGAACTTTATAACTGAGATTCTTTTGGCTATTAGGTGGAAGAATTAAAAAAATGTAAATGTTTTTGTGAGTCTCTGAGTTGTGACAGATTTTGTCAATCTGGAACAAAACTGTATCTTTCAAACACACGGTAGAGTGTGTTAATGATCTGAGGGAGTATGTGGTGTTGTTATTTTTAATAATTGTATGTCTTTCTAAGCATTATTTAAAATAAACCTAACCAATAGCATATCTGGGCCTTTAGTCAATATGCATTCGATAATTTCAACCGGGATTTGACATAAGTCATCGCTAAGTGACATGTCGCTTGCGATGACTTATGTCAAATCCCATACACTTTGTTTTCGAACTTTGCCGTCGAAATTATCGAATGCATCTTGACTGAAGGCCCAGAACATGTATATACTGGGTTCCTTATTTACTATCAACGCGCAATAGGTTTTCTTTGAATTACTTCAAAAGTTATTGTCCAATTTGGCTCAAAATAATTTTTCTAAAAAGTTTTTAGCATGATCTATCAGAGTGGAAACTTACAAGTTTCTGTCTTCTATAGTTTAGAAATGCCAGCGCCCCCCGCTTATAAACCCTTTATAAACCACACAAAGGCAGGTTACTGGAAAATGATCAAATTTGTAGAAAAGTCATATATGAAACCTTGCGTTTATTTTAAAAGACCTTATTGTAATGTAATAAATGTAGTAACCTGTGACTACGACCGTGTCATAGTCTCACAGATAATATATGTCAGACCTATTCAACGATACCCCACATGATGGGATAGTTTTCATGCCCACTTCACATGTATGGAGAGTCACCCCTAAAATATAATTTTACGATGCCAAAACCGAGATCTATACACAGACTATAACTATACCAAATTTCATCTATTGGAACGAAGTTCCTTATCGCGCGTTGCGAAAGGGGCTCGACGGAAAAAAATAAGACTGTAACGACACTTTTTGCTATAGTTGTAAGCCGTGCGGCGTGAGAGTGTTTCTCTGTCTGTCTCTCTCTCTCTCTCTCAATTATTATTAAATTGAGCCTACTCATTAAGTTTATATTACATTATATTTGTTAATAATAAAAAAAAAATATTATAACTTAAAATAAAAAATATTACAATTCCTTCACTAATTAATCGAAAGGAACTTCGTTCGATCCGGGTGTCCCTTGACACCTCTCAAGTTTTTATATTCATAATTACTGATATAGAAACTAGAAGCGCGGACAGACAGACAGACAGACGGACGGTTAGAGCGAAACTTTTCCTTTTGTATTACGGAACCCTAAAAATTAGCATTCTGCACACCTTCCTCCACATTAACTATGATTTACCAGCCAAATTTCCTTTTATGCCACACGTATATCTAAATGTTAATCATTAAGCACTAAAAGCCTTTCTAAAAGCGCAAAGTAAAATCGATAATAATTTCAGAGATTTTTTTTTTTATTCGAATTCGCGAGTTTCGCCACAGAGACATTTCACCGCAGCCGTTCAGTTGCGGCCGCGCCTTTGCACGCCACGCACGCGCGCTCCACTCCCGCGCAGTTTGTGCTCTTACCTGTGTAGTGACATGGTTCTGTGCATTGATCGGATTCCGTTACTGTAACATAAAACACGTAAGTTTTATGTTATGATTTTTGCAAACAAATTGAAAAAAAAAATGTGTGTCAGAAAAAATTAACGCATGAAATGTCAGCATGAAATCCGAAGATTGCCGAAAAATGAAACTGCATTCACGCGAATGTACCAATTCTAAATTAATTACGGATGATATCGTGCACGTATTTAAATTATTTAGAAATCTGTGTTCACATGAAAAAATGCACGAAATCGGCGAAGCGGCGCGCTCTCCTCGCCGTTACAATAAATATTATTTAATTTAAAAATGGAACGTATTACATCTGCCAAAGAACATGATTTATACAGTATTTGGTAATTAATTATGAGAACAGAAAAATCGTTACACTATTTTAGTCTACGTTCAGTTACTTTACCTCGGAGGCTCTAAAAGAGTGACCTTATTGTCGTCGGCATGAAGGTCCTGTCAGAGTTAAAATATCTGTGAACGGACATTTATTACGGAGAAATTTTATTTAATACGTGTAACTAATTTACTACAAGAATAAAATGTATTCTTATATATAACATAATTTAGAATCCTTATTAAAGGGGCCTTTTACCAGCAATGGGACAGTCCGGACTTACGAAAAAAAAAAAATTTGAAACATGAAAACTCTGTTTTCGGAGAATGGGCGAAATCAAATAAATTTTGAATATGTGTTTGTCTGGTCTATAACATATCTCTGGAACCATTAGGCAATATTATAAACTCAATATTAACTATGTATTTAACAATTGTATTTAATTTTATTTAAATGTATTTAAAAAGTGTGCCAAAAGATGAATATTGATAAAACATTAAAAAAAAGTTTGTTGACAAGCTAAGTTATTATAACCCGAGTACAGATTGGTGCCTAATTTAAATCCCATAGAAAAGAGCTTATTCTAAATATTTAGGAAAACTAGGGTTTAAGCTGATATTATATAATAGCATCTATCTAATACTAAAGTAAAAAAAAATAGTAACAATTTAACTAAGTAATAAAAAATCTATAGATAAATAATATAATAATATAATCGCATTAAAAAAGTCATAAAATTAATAATCTAACAAAGTTTAAAAAAAAAGAATAATCTATTAAGAAAACACAGGTAAAAAAAATTAAGACGTCCGCAATAATGAGGGTTTTTGATATTTTTTCTGCCGCTGATGGGCAGACCCAACTCATACAAAGCGTCATCTAGTGGCGTAATTAAGAGATATCAAAACCGGGCAATAAGAATTTTCGATTCTTTTTCTATCACCAGGCGGCGCTCGGTAGCCCCACGGTCCTTGTCATGTCAAAAAGCTGTCAGATGTCACGAATTTAAAAACCCTCTTTGTGGCCACTTTTAGAAATTTTAACCAACAATCAACAAATATTTTTAAGTTTAAGGATTAAAAACAATAAATTAATGAGCTTACTACGTCGTAAATTAATCGGATAACATCTTATTTATGTCAAATTATATAATTTAATGATCACTGTATACACATACATGTTGCGTTGTAGGAATAATGTAATTTCGCCGAACGAACATAATTTTAATATTCTTAAGAATCGGTAACAACTTGCGGTTTTGAAATAAACGATAATTCTTGTATTCCTTGAAAAAATAATTTTAACTGTTGTTGTTATTCAAAACTACCTAATAAGAATTTCAGATCTATAATTGTTAATACTGTATTTTTCAAAAAATTAATTCAGCTTGAGATCTTAACACTTAAGGCCATGGCCCATGATCCACCAGGACACTGACATTCATCACTAGTGTCATTTGAATATCATGGCAATATTGCTAATTTTGCCATGATGTTCACATGACACTATCTTGACGCAATCTTACTAATATTGCCAATAAAGCCCACACGGACGAGAGGCCGATCTTTTCAGATAGAACTGACGTCAGTTCGGCCTGAACGGATTCGAACACACACACGGAAAAATCGCATCAGTTCGTTCTGGTTTGCCGCGAGCTACGGTCGTGTTTATTAATTGTAAACTCACTTCGCATGTACACGATACACGCCCGCACTGCCGCGGCGCTGGCGAGAACTGAAGCGATTTGTCACAGATGGTCCGTTTAGTTCATTCGTTTAGTCCAGAATTAATGTTGCCAACTTAGTTACTTTACAAAGTTTTACTGCGAAATTAAGTATTTTATTCTTTTTTATTCCTTAGTAGGAATTAAGTTGTTAGTAGTGTTTTAGTAGGAAAGAGCCAGACTGTAATCATATGCAAAATGGCCTAGGTTAGGCACAAAAAAAAATTGACACCTTATCATAATAATACATCGTAACATTCGTCCGTAATTTTCTTAAAACTACCCGTTTAATTACTATATACGTAATATTTCCTAGTATATTTTAATTTAACGATAAAATTTATAATATTATTCAATAAATAATATTAAAATAAAAAAACCTAAAATGCAGTGGTTTTTTGGGGGCTTTGGGGATTCCTAAGTTGAGTAGCTTTTTTTATAGTTTCCGTATTCTTTTAGTAGTTTTTAGTAGAAATCGGCGCGAGTTTAGTAGTTTCGCAAGAACAGAGCTGGCAACACTAGAACGAATCGCTTTAGTCCATCCGGCCGACTGATGCGATCTCGTAATTGCACACAGACGATACGAGTTTGCATCCGTTTAGGCCGAACTGAAGGGAAACCAAACCGTATATGGGGCCCCTTAGTGTTAGAACTGCACACCACGTCAATCTCGCCCCATGTTATCCTAAGAACTTGCGTTACGGAGACAAGACAACGGGAAGTATTAAATATGAAATTAAAAAGCTATTGGGCGTTTATTACTCGCTGTTTAAAAAAGTGGCTAACACAAAAATACCATTAGATTGTAAAATTTTCATTCTGATTTCATTCCTCGTAATTATTTCAATTCAGATACATGGGAGAAGTGGTGATAATCAATAAATGGGTAATCATCTATATTATTAATACTATTATAAAGAGGTAAAGTTTGTTTGCATGTTTGTTTGTTTGCATTGAATAGGCTCCGATACTACTAGACCGATTTTGATGAAATTTGGCACAAATATAGAATAAACTTTATCGCGAAAAATAAAATGTACGGTTTCCGCGAGATTAACTTTATATGAATATATACGTTGAAGTGAGTTAAAATATCACAATATATATATACCCTTAACACTACCTCCTGCAGATATGCGCCTATATCCTACTAATATTATAAATGTGAAAGTTTGTCAGGATGGATGGATGTTTGTTACTCTTTCACGCAAAAACTACTGAACGGATTTTGATGAAATTTGTTATGTTAGTAGCTTGAAAATTGAGATCTGGATTAAAACATAGGCTACTTTTTATCCCGAAAAAGTACAGTGGGATACACGGGCGGAGCGGCGGGCAACAGCTAGTGTAATATGAATTTGGGATAAGGTTAAATTAATCTCAATTTTGTTAAGTTTCACACTCATTTTGAAGGCTCGTTTACACACATAATTAATGATCTGTAGAGCTCTTGCGATAACTACCAAATGGTGAAATGCCGCGTCGCCACTCTCTGCAGCACAGTTGAATGTACCATGTATATGGATTGAAGAGCGATATCTACCGACTACCGCTCATGCAAAATGCATCCAACGAGCGGAATAGCGGAGATAACTTCCGTACTCTCGGGGTGACCATGCTGTATGAGTTTTTGGGGACTTTTTCCCAAATTTTTTTTTTGCTATCTAGTAAAAGTTTATTAGTTCAGAACGAGCAAACTTTATCATCTTACTAGTATGTTTATCCTATAGTTTTATTTGACTAAAGCTACAAATGTAGGAACCAGAAATGTAGGAATTGCGAGACATTCTGAGTTTAAAAATACTTGGGACTACAAACGTCGCAGAGTGGGACCTATCTAGTTTTACGATAAAACTATCATATACTATATTATAGTATAGGCGGGAGCTATAATAAAACTAGGGTGCTATTATAAAACTATAAGATCTACTATATTATGTGAAGACATAAATGACAAGTAATTTAATTCTTGGGTCACTATAAAAATAAACACCTTGCCAATAAAAATATTTACACAGTGGATATGCTATAATATTGTCTTATACGCTGGAAAAGTAGCTTGACGGACAAAACATTGTATAGCTTATCCATTGTGTAAATAATTTTATTAGTAAGGGGGATAGTATTTTCTAATCTATCTAATATATAAAATTCCCGTGTCATAGTGTTAGGGGACACACCTCCGAAACGGCTGGACCGATTGTTATGTTTTTTTTGCATATTCGGTAGGTCTGAGAATCGGTCGTAATTAATTTTTTAACCCCTAAATGAACAAATTACGACCGACCCACTCCTAAATATATTTTATTTCGAATTTATTTTTTATTTTTATATATATGTGGCATTAAAAAATACACACAATGGCAAAACAATGTTTGCCGGGTCAGCTAGTTTATTTATAAAACCTATCCCTCAACATCTTGCCGTGTCCGGTCACTACACCGAGTGTGTTAGCGGCGGTCAGTGAGAGTTAATGTGCGTTCGAAGTTAATTGCCAATAACAATAACCGATTTCGGACTAAACGTGTTAGTTTGTTAACTAGATTAATGAGAAAAAATCAACTAACATTGAATCGAAAATCATTACGGTTACTGCATTTTTTTTTCGTTATTTTCTGAGTCTTTTCCCTCCTGGGAGAGGTGAATTTTATAAAACATCTGATTTGCGGCTGCCTTCATCACACGGCATACTATCTTGTGACTGATTTTATCACTATTCGTTTAGTGACTTAAGCTTTGACATAGGTTTAGGATAGATTCAACAAATATTGCCATTTTGCAGTGAATAATTAATTGTCTACGAAGACATTGGGCGTTCAAAAAAGTGGTGACTACAAACAAAAATTAGCTTGTTAAAATTTTTATTCACATTTTATTTCCCGTGATTATTTAATTCAGGTACACGGAGAAATGTAGACAATCATTAAATTGGTAATCACATTTAAATGAATTCTTTGAAGTGAATTTAAATATCACAGAGCTCACTCCACCTCCTGTTGAAATGCGACCTGTGTCGTTGCAGTCCAGATGCACGCTTATATCTAATTTATCTTTGGTCGCGGTAGGTAATTGTTCCGTAGTATAAGTCCAATGTCCTCTATTATTGTTAAAGTAATCATCTAAAAGTGCTAATTTAGAATTGAACTACGGCCAGCGCCTAGTAGTAACTTCTAGAGTTACGTTTGTTACCTCATAATATATTACAGCACGTTAACCGTTAACGCATATATTATTAAAATTAACCGTTCGGTTATAATTATAACCGTTTTTAGCGAGATTACCATTGTTACATCTTGATTGTGTTAGGCTCTTATTACCTACTGGTGCGAATTTTACTTAAAAATAAACAAAAACCATTGGAAGTTTCTGACCCGTTGTTTAAAACAAACTACAACCCGACTATGTAAAAAAGGGGTCTAAAAAGGACGAAACAAGAAAATAATTCAGATAGAAATCCAGAAATGCATGGGTACAAATTGGTCAAGCTACAGCTATGGTTGTACCATCTAAGCGTCAGTTCACACCGAGATGCGTCGCATTTAGATGTGAGCAGATCCTAAGGCCTAGAGAAGTTTCTAAAAAATGCGTATATTCATCATACACATGCATATCCCAAGATAGATACGGCTGCGATTTGACATCGACTGTTCCGAACTTTATAAAGTAGGTAAAGGTAACTTTATAAAGTAGTAGACCACGGTTCTACCTTGACCAATTTGTACCTATGCGTTTCTGGATTTGAATCTGAATTATTTTCTTGTTTCGTCCTTTTTAGACTCCTTTTCTACGTATTAGGTTTATAGGTTTTTAACTTATTTTTTAATTTCGTATATTTCCGTTTCCCAATCGAACATATTTTTGGAATATTATTAATGACTAATGAGTGATCAAAACACTTGAAATTAAAAATTTAATCTTCTTCACGAGCGCGGAGAGAGCCATTTTTTTTTCTACAATATGATAATCAAGAAACGCAATGGAGATTGAGATCTTAATAATTCAACACCTAAATTTCCCTTATTACACAACGACACTTCGATTCTGAAAAATTTAAGACCTGTATAGTGACATCTATCGAACAAATCCTACTTCCTACTAATATTATAAATGTGAAAGTTTGTGAGGATGGATGGATGTTTGTTACTCTTTCACGCAAAAACTACTGAACGGATTTTGATGAAATTTGGTATAGTATAAAAATACCGAATAGGTAAATTCGGTATGGTAGTGGTTTAGGCTCTGGATTAAAACATAGGCTACTTTTTATACCGAAAAAGTACAGTGTTCCTTTGGGATACTGTATTTACGCGGGCGGAGCCGCGGGCAACAGCTAGTAAGTAATCAAAGTGCTAATAATTTATTTCATCTGCAATTTCTATTTGAAAATGGATGAACCGATTTTAATCTAGTTTTTATTTGTTTGAAAGCTTACATACATGATCGAGAGTGTACATTACTATAATTCATCATCGTCAGCTTGTTCACTGCTTGACAATTCAGAGGTTATTTACATTTTACTTTGTTATTTATAATAAATTATATTTATAAAATAAAATAAGTTTTATGAAGGTACAATTATATATATAATATATATAAATTGTATATTTATAGTCTTATACTACGCAATGTTCGAGAATTGGACAACTGGATTGTACGAAATGCGCGACCGCATTTTAAACTTATGTAATGACTTAAACGATATGATTTAATATAATATATATAATATACATATTTGTAATGTACTCGCCACGACCTTTCTTGTGACAAACACGTGATATTATCTCGGTTTTTATTTTAGATGTTAGAATTTTCGAAATACAAGATTTTTAAAATAATGATATACCCTGAGTTACCCGCGACATCATCACGAATCTATTGACACCTCATTTATTAAAATCGGACCAGTAGATTAGACGCTACGATGGAACAAACATACATACACAGACTGCCAAAATCATTACCCTTCCTTTTGGCTTCGCCGTAGTCGGGTAAAAAAACATAACGTATACAGACTAAAGAATACACGTGCCAGAAATAAATCTTCATTCATTACAGCCAATTCATTTGGACAATTATGTCAAACCTGTTGCTATTGTCTGTTATAAACGCACGGTAGAGTAAGTGTAACTTAATTTTTGTTAATTTCGTGTATTTCTATGCATTATTTAAAACAAGCTCTCTGCACACTTTCCTCTACATGAACTTTAACTGTACCAAATTTAGTAATCTAAACCTAAAATCTAGTTTGTTACAGGCGGGTATTATTCTACTTACTAACCAGTTTTCATTTATTATTTGAAGTAAAATGCAACAGGTAAATTTCGTCTCAAGAGACTCCTTGTCTTCGAAGACACTTGGTCAAAGTATAGCTCAAGCTAAGTGTTTAGCATATATAGCTTACATAGTCATAACTTTCCAAGTTGATGTTATTGTCTATTGTAATGATCGTCATCATTAGCCCCATTTCGACGTTAGTCGGTCATGCTTTCCGACATGACATGCGTGCTTTTTGTGACGGCTAATGATAACTAAAAACCGATATGATAGTGAAACCGGATAACGATTTGTCATAAATAAAAAGTCACAATGTTTCAAGAAGACGATGCCATCATAGCAGTCATTTTTAGGATTCCGTAGTAGATACTCAAGGAACCCTTATAGCTTGCTCTGTCCGCCCTTCAAGGTTCTGAAATTATAAATATAAATGGATGAAATTTGTTATAGTTATCTATTGTGTATAGATTTCGGTTTCAGCATTATAAATGATTTCGGGTTGTATCAGAATGAAATTGTAGAAAGTTTTTAAATAACCTTCTTGGCCTCCTAAAGGTTTTATCGGCGATAAAACATACAAGAAGATAAAAACTAAGACTGACAGCGTAATTAGCGACATACCTCTCAATTTTTCAATCAATTGTCTCGATCGAATACAATTTTACTTTTTAAAGTTTTTTTTTTATAAATATACACTTTCACGTTCCATGAATTATCCAACCATAACACATTGGCAGCGCATATATTATGGTGCCAATTTGACACCAAATTAGTATACTTACGGCCGAATACTAAAACAATAGTTAAATCTAAGTGACGCTCAAGTCACATGCCGTCCTTGTCATGACTATCAGAGCCAGCGACAATCTGTGAATATGAGGGCTCTAATAATAATAAGGGTAACAGCAAAGCGTTTATGTTAACTCTCAATTGATAAAATGTATGTAACCAAACTCCTCCGAAACAGCTTGACCGATTTTTATAATTTTTTTGTGTAAAAACATCCACATCAAAAAACATCCAATCGTACCTACCGTATATAGGATACGGTAGGTTTGATTGGATGTTTTTTCACTTACCGGCCCGGCATTGGCCCGGCCGGTGACGTGTGTCAGCTCGCAGTTGGCAGTCATCACCATGTCGGGCCGGTAAGTGAAATATACATGCCAAATATAATATTATATTTACACTTTTGTTCCTCCGGGCGGATACCGATGACGGTGCTCGGCCGGTGAGTGGAAAAACAGAAAACCAGGTCGTGAACTATTTTTTACCCGCCTACGGCGAAGCCAAAAGGAAGGGTAATAATTTTGGCAGTCTATGTATGTATGTATGTTCCCCCGTAGCGCCTAACCTGCAGATCCGATTATAACAAATGAGGTGTCAATAGATTCATGATTGCCCCGGTAACATGGGATATATGATTTACGTAGTCTTTAGTTTTTTAACTTTTGATTATTATACTTAAAGCATATTAACCAGAGATAATTTAGATGGCAAAATAAAGTTGATGGTTCACCTAGTATATATTTATATTTAACTATTCTCACAAGTATTTTATAAAGTCATCTTGAATGGTTTAAATATACCTACATAATATAATGAATTCGTAACAGGTCGATACAATCTGTACATGGAAGATATATTATAAGAAAAACTATTACAGGCGGGCTTTATGAACGACATAGAACTCAAAATAATGATCTTTAGAATTTTTTTCTGTTTGTCTGTTTATCTGTTTGTCTGTACGTTTGTACGCGCTAATCTCGGAATGTCCTAGACGGATTTTGGTGACATTTGGAGTAGCTCAGACTCTGGATTAATAATACACAAGCTACTTTTTATTGCGAAAAATGTACGGTTCCCGCGATAATTGTTTTTGCGCGTACGAAGTCAGCGGCTTAACTGATTTGAATGCGGTTTTCACTAATGCGTTTTAGTTTGCTCCACTTAAAATTTAATGTTTGTTTCATTTCAATCGGTTTATAAATATAAAAGTTATATCAGTCTAAAGAATATATAACATATATAAAACAATTGGCTGAAACTTACGTAGGTTCCTAATCATTGATGTATATTATTACCAGGAGGAATAAGTGAGATTGTCTATTATGGTCGTAGTATATTAAGCAACGCCGGTCGTGGATTCAACTCATGGATTTTATGGTCAAAATCTAAACGCCTAATGCCTACTAATGTTTTCCTATTCAAAATATTTTCGTAATCATTATAACACGACGACGAACTTATCCTTCATTAAAATATTATAAACGCGAAAGCTTCATGTATGGATGTATGAATGTTCGTAACGTAATAACGGCTGAACGGATTTTGACGAAAATTGATATGGCAGTAGTTTAGTCTCTGGACTAATACACAGGCTACTTTTATTCGCAGCAAAAAGTACGGTTCCCGGTTTTTCTTTTTCACGTACGAAGTCGTGGCTAACATCTGGATTCTGTACTATACTATTATTATATAGAGGTAAAGTTTGTTTTTTTGTGAGTTTGAGACTTACCGAAAAATATTAAATCGTAAGATGATGTTTTTTTATCAAAATAAGATAATTTATCGTCTCAAGTGTTGAATAATATATATAGAGATAATTTCCTTTTACTGCACATAATTTAGACTAATGGATCAAGTGATAAGGCTGGGACTATAATATGAACCGGAATCCGGAAAGCCGGAGAAAATTCGGAGCGCTAAAAATAGAACTCTGCTTTAATACAATAGAGCAGATATTGGAATACACAAGTGTCGAGTCAAATGTCAATGTCATATAATACGACAGCTCGAAGCTCGACACTTTGGTTTTCAGTTCTATTGTATTTAAAAAAAACTTCTTTAGCAAACATACCACTGTGATATTATTATATTGGAGTCAATATTTATTATTAACTATAATATATTGTACGTAATAGTTCGATATTATAAATACAGTATATATTTTTACTCTGTGATATTACTTTATTGCCGTAGGTAGGTACGTACATTTTCCTAAATACGTTTTTTGCCACGAACACTCCGACGCGGACGAAGCTGCGGGCAAAAGCTAGTTATCTATATATAATAAAATGAATTCCACTTACAACATTATACTTAACTCCAAACTCGGCTTACACTTTACTCCATACTAGGTAAACAATGACGAGCCCGATTATCTTATGTAATAAATACTTATATCGTATGT
Source organism: Phengaris alcon alcon (assembly GCA_037179445.1). Classification (NCBI taxonomy): domain Eukaryota; kingdom Metazoa; phylum Arthropoda; class Insecta; order Lepidoptera; family Lycaenidae; genus Phengaris; species Phengaris alcon. The sequence goes on along the minus strand of JAYRCH010000130.1, from coordinate 1,242,466 downwards.
AATAAATATATATGAAGTCTATATTCATTGATTGCATTTTATGCGCCGCTACACAATTCATCTATATATTGTATCAAGTTAACTGTGTAATGAATTTATTTTATTGCTTATACATTAAACGTTGCTATGCCGATAAATGTAATTAAATGCAATTTATTAAATACTAGCTGTATCCCGCGGCTCCGCCCGCGTAAATATACTATCGAGTACCCCGCGGGAACACTGTACTTTTCCGGGATAAAAAGTGTAGCCTATGTTTTAATCCAGAGCCTAAACTACCACTATACCAAATTTCATCGAAATCCGTTCAGTAGTTTTTGCGTGAAAGAGTAACAAACATCCATCCATCCTCACAAACTTTCACATTTATAATACTAGTAGCATCTATTTAATTTTATTGTCATATTTAGCACTAAAAAGGTGTGACAAGTATTGACTTGCGAAAAGTTGAAAAATAGGAAAAGTGGACCAAAGGAAACGAATTGTCCATATCTAATGAGACAATTCTTTTCCTTTGGTCCACTTTTCCTTTTGTTTACAAATCACATAATATACTAGTCCCGACTCCCGGCCGGCGGCCCTTACTAATTATCACATTATTATACTGTATTGCTACAGCAGCCTCCGTGGTCTAGTGATTGGAGGTTGGCTCTCGAATTCTGAGGTCGCGGGTTCGATTCCCGCATTGGAACAACAAAAACTGTTGTTTCCAAGTTTGGTTAGGGCAATGCAGTCTGATCGCCTGATTGTCTGACAAGAAAGATGATCCATGCGTCGGACGGGCGTGTAAAAGGTCGGACCTGCGCCTTATCTCTCGCCAGTCGTGTCGGTTATCCGTCCCACTGGGTTACGCGAGTTAGGGAAGAGAGAGTGCTCTTGTGTACTGCGCACACACTTGGGAATTATAAAATTACTTCTGCGTAACTGGCCTGGTTTCAATGAAACCGGCCACTGTCACAAAACTGTGCGAAATTGTGCGAAATTGTGCGAAAGGAGGAGTATGATATTTGGCACAATTAAAGTTAAAGGTAGGTGTGCATAGGGCAATTTTTTTAAATAATGCTTAGAAATACATAATATTAATAAAAACAACAACAACAACAACACTAGGTACCTCAGATTATTAACCAAAGATTTCAAAACTCAAGATAGGCTATGTCGTACATTTGGCAGAACAAATCTTCATACAAGAAAAAGTTACGCCATCTTGTTTTTACCGTACTTCAAATGTCAAAATGGCCTCAAAAATCTCAAAAGTGGGGCCATTTAACTGTAGACACTTTTTGCCTCAACATGTCTCGTCTATAATGTAATATACGTCTATGTTATTAACACACTACCATTTCGACAAACTTCGACCACAGGGTGATAACTAGTAAAAATTACACCACGTACGAGCTATTCAATGTTTGTTTGACGCTTTGGAAAAGTCACTTGACAGATAAAGACAGCAACATTGAATAACTTATCCATTGTGTGAATATTTTAATTATCCAATAAGAGGTTTGATATACAGTCAACAAAAATATATTTTATCCTCTTGCCTCTCTGTTTTTCGACTTATTAAATTTATAAAATTTAAAATTTAATTGTAATTTAAAATTTAATATTATTAAAACTAATAGGCTCGGATCATATTGTGCCGAATCCGTAAGGCCCGGGATAATTCAGAGCACTGAAAATAGAACTCTACGTTAATACAATAGAGTTATAAATCGAACACACGTGGCAAGTCAATTGTCAGTGTCATAAATTACAGGTCGATACTCGACACTTCGATTTTCAACTCTATTATAGAAGCGCAGAGTTCTATTTTAAGTGCTCTGAATTTTCCCGAGCCCGACGGATTCCGAATCATGTAATCCCAGCCTTATATCCAAAATTACAGTTTAAAATGGTACTGTAACGCATCGTCTAGTGTACATTTCTCTTAAAATCTGCCACCTTAGTGCTTCTTCTAAGTGCTATGTGTAGTATACATTTCTACAGCAAATTTGCGTGTATCTATGTCAGTGCTTGTGGCATAGCAACAGTATTAGGTGATATACGCACTGGCTAACTGTCGCCGCGGTCGGCTGAGCGGCGCCGACCGTGGCGAGACCATACTTCATGTCCGGAAAAAATAATGAATGGACACACCCTACTTTATTAGTATTGTGGTTCGCACACTGTGTTTATTGTTCGGAAGAAATGCGAAATGTACGGACACCCTAGTGAATACAAGCAGTAATAGGTGCCTACTTCATGTCGAAAAACAAATAAATATCGGACACACCCTAACTTATTAGGATTACGGATTTGTGTTTTATGTCCCAAAGAAATGCGATTGTATGGCCAACCTACTGTATACAAGTAAATATCTAATTCACGTCCGGAAAAATTACTAATAGTAATGGACACACTTATGATGTTATGTCCGTAAAATTGCAAATGTATGTATATTTGATAACCTAATAATTACCTATTGAACATTTGATTTTTACACGGAGTGATTAATATCCGGAGAAATAACAATTATTATATAAATATCCGAAAATAATGCTAAATGCATGCACACCCTACCGACAACACAGTAATTTGTTCGTAAAATGTACTACTGTTAAGGAAGATTCTCGCTGTCTAAAATATACGAAAAATTCCAAATCTTTGAACACCACCGACGCTTTTTATATCCCATTAAAACGGTTTTTAGATAAAAACTCAAATTCGCATTACAAGCTCATGTGCCATGATAAATACTAAAATGTTATAGATAAGTAAAAACATATTTTAACACCATTTGGCATTTATGGCATGATTTTAATAGGCTACTTGACTTATATTTGATTTCATACATTAAAGGTTGCTAAGGAAAACGTATTCTAGCGATATCATAAATTAAAAATTAAGAATGATAAATAAAGTAGATTTAAAAATATATGTATTTATGTTTTTTAATTTCTACTGATGAAAACGTCTCGAATTAACTTTCGGCAAGGATGTGACGACACAAATTTTTGTTGTTCCAACGTGGGAATCGAACCCATGACCTCCGAGTCGAGAGCCAAGCTCTAAACCACTGGACAACGGAGGCTGTTAACAGATTACAAATAGTACTAGTATAACGTTACAGTACAGATAATCTATCAACCAACATAGCGAATAGTGTTTTCGGCGTTTTTTTCTTTGTACACTACAACTTAAAAGCCTACAAAAATATATTTTTTAAATAGGTTTCAAAATAATGTACCTAGGTAATTTTTTTTTTATTTATAATGAAACAATTATGAAGCGTTAAGGACATAAATAAAAACAAGGTCAAATAGCCTATTCCTTGTGGCTATGAAAAGAAACATTTAATCGACCAAAAGCATATTCATTTAGCTATTTTAATGAATGATTTTGGTTTTAACTTATGGGTCAATATAGAGTAAATGTATTTTTAGTGTCCCCAAAGATAAAGTTATGTATTTGAATTAGTATTTAATATCTCACAACTTCTCAATGTGTATGTATGTATAATGTTATTGGCCAGAAGATAAATAATTTTTTTTAAGTTTTATAGGTCCCAGGGGAAAATGTGTAGTCAGGGGAGTGACAGCATGGACAGGGTAGTGACATCCTATAAGTATTTTTATATGTTAAATAAAATACATCAATAAAAGTTGTTACTTATTAATGTTCATTATTTTAATTAATGAAATTCGATCAGTCTGAAGTATTAAACACATATTCTTTTTTTTAATTACATCTTAAAATAAGATTTGAATACAAAAAAATCAATGAAAGTGATGGATTTGAAAATAAAATTAAAACCAACTCAAAAAAAAATCAAACTTCTTCTTACAAAATAAAAAAAGTATAGGTTATACTTTCAGTCGCATTTAAAGATATTAAAACAAATAATTTCCTCAAACATTTATCATTAATTACTATTAAATATTTGTACTTATTACTTCTTTAAGATAAACCAAAAATTATATTTTCATTACAATTTCATCACAAAATCAAGTTTTAACTTAAAAGTAATAAATCTTTTTAAAGAAAAAAATAGGTTTGTTTAAACACTACAATTACTTTTGAAATACTTTAACTCATTTTAGAAATTTGTAAAACTAAAAGAAAAATCAAACTTCTTAGGCTTAAAATATAGGTTGTACCTATCAGTCTCAATTAAAGATATCAAACATTGATAATTATTATTAAATCTTATTACTGTACTTATTACTTCTTCAAGAAAAAACAAAAGCTATATCTTCATTATAAAATCAATATTTAACTTAAAACTAATATCATCCTCTTAAAAAAAAACCAAATTTTCTTAAACACTAACAACTAATTTTCAAATAGTTCCACTGGCTTTAAAAATTTATAAAATAATCTGTTACCCTGCATCACTATATTTGGCATAGGTAGTTTTTTTTTAAATTTGTTCCCATTTTACATCTGCAACATGTTAACATGTTAACATAACATCATCTAGTTAAAAAAGAGTTTATTGTTATCACATATCTTCAGAAAGGTCACCAATATCTCTCTTTGTTCTTCGTCAAAATCAGATGAACATACGCCGGCATATCTATACTCCTTATTTTTATTCTGGTATTGTACAAGTACAAAGTCACCGTTTTTATATTTGCAGTTCATATCATCGGCAGACTTTGAACATGAAGGCATATTGGCGTTGTAATTGTTATCGACTGCAACATCCAAATTTGCAATATTTTATGTGTATCGTTATCAGAATCTGAGTATATTTCAGCAAAATTTAATTTGGCAGTTGGATCGTTGTTAGCATAACTGATTTCACCCAAGTTGAAGTGATCACATAAGTTAGAGCAAAAGCAACTGAGGCTCTTCATATACAGTTTTTGACCTGTAAAAACATTATCTCGTACTTGGTGTACCTTTAGCGTTCCAACAAAAGGCTTGATAAAGGATTTTTGTCTTCAATTATATTCTTTTGTAATTGAATTTGCTCTTCGGGTATGATGAAAATTTTAATGCCACGACACTGTTAATCTAATGCTTTAGCAAGTTCATCTATGGTAGGAATGTCGTTTCCCGATGCAACGATTTTATCGTCTGTTCGTTTGCACGTCCCTCCTACTCCATCTGGAGCTCCTTTACCGTGCCCAGCTTCATGATAGTTTCAGGTAAAATCCAATATGTTTGGGTACGCTTCAGTCAATTGGCAGGCCGAATAGTAGAACATGTTTTTAGTTTTCTCCCTCCATATTTTTTAATAATTCTTTGTTCCCTTTCAGTCATATCTTTAACACTTTTTATTTGTCCATTTTCCTTTTTTCTTTGATATTTCAGTTTTACTTTCTCTTTTAATTGTTCATTCGTACCTGGATCACTTTTTATTCTCTGGTAACGTAACCTTTCAGCTTCAAGTTTTTTTTTTCAACCTTTCTTCCTTTGTTTGCTTCTTTTTAATTTTTGCCATGATACTAGCTTATGTATGACATAAACGAGAACTGGAACAAATAAAAGTAGATGTTAAAATAGGAAATAATGATAAGTTACATTTTTAGTAATTCCCTTGGCTTTAATGTTGGCTCTCTTAGTTCGAAAGCCGTGGGCTGTGATGAAATCAGCCGCCAAATGATCATTCCCATCCTTGAACATCTCTTGCCAGCCATTACGCACATTATAAATTTCTCCTTTGAGTCCTCTACTTTTCCCGATTTATGGCGTAAGGCCTACGTCCGTCCTTTACCAAAGGTACAAATTCCTGTGCAACCCTCACACTTTCGACCGATTTCCATTCTCCCGTTCCTCTCCAAAGTGATCGAGGCGTGTGTTCACAGGCAGTTGTCTCGGTTTGTGTTCAAACACAGCATTCTCTCTCCACTACAATCTGGATTCAGACCTGGACACAGTACCACTTCGGCTCTATTAAAAATTACTAGTGATATAAGGGCAGGCATGGAGGATTCTAAAGTCACTATTTTAGTGCTAATTGACTTTTCAAACGCCTTTAACAATGTCAACCACGATATTCTCCTGGCCATCCTCTCCCATGTTATGATCTCGCCTGAAGCGTTGAACTGGTTCTCTTCTTATCTTCGGGGCCGTCAGCAGCGTGTACGCGTTGACCAGTATTTTTCTGATTGGCGGGTTCTCGAAGCTGGGGTTCCTCAAGGCGGCTTACTCTCTCCTCTTTTATTTTCCATATTTATAAATTTAATATCCTATGTTCTTCGTACTTCGTATCATCTGTATGCTGATGACTTGCAGGTGTACTGTCAAGAAGGGGTTGAACATCTGTCCACTGCCATCGATGATATAAACCGAGATCTAAACGCTATTCACACTTGGTCCACTGAGTTTGGACTGTCAGTGAATGCCAATAAGTGTCAGGCGATTTTATTAGGAAGTCCAAGACTATTGAGTAGAGTTGACACAGGAAGTCTCCCGCCTATTATCTATAACGGCAACATTATTCCTCTCAGCTCTTGTGTTAAGGATCTCGGTTTATATATTGATGCTAATCTTGACTGGCGTACCCAAATCGCTAATGTTGGTAATAGTGTTACCAGTTGCTTGCGATCTCTCTACCGTCTGAAAAATTTCTTGCCTTCCAATATAAAAACTATGCTTGTTCAAGCCCTTATATTCCCAATACTGGATTATTGTGATATTTGCTACTTCGACCTTAATGCAGACCTACTCAACAAACTCGACCGGCTCCTTAATAATTGTATAAGATTTGTTTTTGGCCTCCGTAAGTACGACCACATCTCCTCCTTCCGCTCTAAGCTTCATTGGCTGCCAATACGACAACGTCGTTCTCTACGGGCTCTGTGTACACTCTATTCCCTTCTTCACTCCCCCTCTCTCCTCACTACCTAACTCCTCATTTTAAATATCTGTGCAGTAGCCATGATTGAAATCTTCGTTCTACAAATAATTTGCTCCTTCTTTGTCCTTCTCATAGCTCCTCCCTTGTCCATTCATCCTTCCATATTCAGTCTATCCTCCTTTGGAATTCACTACCCCAAGACGTTAGGATGTCTGAGACAAAAAAAATATTCAAACGCAGAGTTCGTGAACTATACTTAAAATCATTGGCAGACTAGAAATAGACTAGAATAAATAAGTAAATTATTTAGATATCTTATTATGTTATATATTATTAGGTTTACATATTTAAAATATTTAGTAGGTTAATTTTAAATAAAGAGTTATATTAGTATTTATATGGTAGTATTTATTATTATTATATATTGTATATATACACAAAATGTCTAAGTCTATGTTTCCTTTTAATACTATGCATCTACCTCACACTGTCTCTGCATCACCCATAGGTTGGCTGGTAGAAAATGCCACAAAGCATTAAGCCCGCCTTTGTACCATATTGTGTGCATAAAGTATAATAAATAAAAAATAAAATAAATAATGTATTTCCTCTGGCATACAAAATGCTGGCATTTTGGCAGGGGAGTGACGCCAGAGTGTGACAAAATCGCCCATAATCTCAAAATACAGCTAAATACGTGTGTGCTTTTATATTTCTATGCAATTAGTTCCTCTAGCTCATAATTATTATTATTTTTTACAAATGCAAATCTACGTAACAATAAAATGTAAAAATATACACTTACCAGGGTAAATACTGCAGCGACTGGCACAAACACTCTCTATGACTCTGTAACGACTGCTGACGCGACGCCTATATGTAAATCCTGGCAGCGATTGGGTTGTTGCTATGTTCACTTTGTTCAATGCGCGTTTGTCAACGTCAAGAGTCGGCGTTTGCGATTTTTGCTCGATATATTTTTAACCAAAGTTTGCCAGGTGAGGTGACACTACTTTAGAGGGACTCAAAACTTTAATATTATTGTTACGTTGATAATATTTTTTTTACCTTTATTTCTCTTATATTTTTTATTTTATTTTTATCTTATATCTTTTTATTTTTATCTTATATTTAGTTACATAATTGTTGAAGAAATATCATTATAGGATTTTAATCAAAAAAAACATGGCTAAAAGTTTATTAAGATTAGGCAACGGGGCGTGCCAGGGGAGTATACATTTTTGTCCTTTTTAATCGTTTAATAATCTAAAGAGATATAGTTAGCGTAATTTAAATACACGGCTTTGATAAAACACGAGATTAATAGTTACTTTAAAGGTATAGGACAATAAATTAATTAATTTTGTGAAAGATTTCTGATGGGGCCGTTAAAATCCCAATACTGTATATTGACCCTTATATATACTTATAAATGTATATTTTTTGGGTTTTAGTTATATCGAAATAAATTGTTAATTTATTAATAATTTAATAGGACATATAAATAATTAATATACAGATTTATTAAATAAATAATAAATAGTAATTTGCACTATGTTAACCTTAAAAAAGCTTTTTTATGGACTGATATGACGGGCAAGTGCAGCACACATGGTTCGGCTGATGGTAAGTTATAACTGTCGCATAAAGACAAAATACACATAAAAGTAGGTAAGTACTAAAAAAATAATAACTACTCCAAAACTTAAAAAGCTACAAAACAAAGAAATCTCCCAGGTCGTCCCCACCAGGCAGAGTACCTAGAAGGCTTAAAGAGTTTCCTCGCTGGATTGCGATACTTATTCCGGCACCTACCTGGGCCAGGTAGGTGCCGGAATAAGTTAATAAATAATAAGCTACATGGGACGGACGGACAAGTGTATCGACGCAAGTAGCGTCCCATACAAGATCCCGTCCCACTCTCCAAGGGACCAGGGTCATACCGTCGGGTCTCTTACCATCATCGCCCGCCAAACCAGAGGATTCAGGCACAGCTGGCACTCCGGCGGTGACAAGAGCCCGACGGATGAGATCGTTCAGGCAGTGATGTCGGGAGATGCGGCCGGCGCTTCGTTGACAGGACAGCCCGTGGTGTCCGAGGCTGTCCACGTTTGCGCCACAAACATAGCGATGGGGACGACGTGGGGGGTGCCAAGACGCAGGGAAGTGGCTAACCGGAAAACTGTTCGATCCAGCAATGTGCCCATATTGGGTGACGGTAATGCTTGTAGCCAAAGGCCCGACTCCCACTTCTCCGCAGCTAACAGGCGAGCCTGCTCCACAGGACTGGAGGACGTATTAAGAAGATTATTCCGTACCAGTCTGCAGAGTGGCTCGTCCCAGAGCCTTTGTGAAAAAGTATTGTCAGGCAATTCGCTAATAGCACTAGTTGCGCTCCAGGCGTCCTTGGCCTCGTACAGAAAGGTCGTATTGGAGTAGGATGGGTGATGTAGTATTTTGGAGATAAGACTATTGTTCGCGTGGACTGAGGACAAGAAAGCTGGAAGCGATATGTCAGAGGGCTTTCGAACACCCAGGCCACCGAACCTAACTAGAAGCGTTGCCTGAGTCCATGCGCGGTCATCGAAATTTGTGTTCAAAATATTGGAGAGCGTTAGTCTTATGGTATCATCCAACTGTTTGAGAAGTTGAGGGAACTTCCACAGTTGACAACACCGTAAGACATATGTCAATTTAGGTACGAAAATGCAAAAACGGATTAGGGTAAAGGCCATGTGACAGTTAATTTGGAGAAGGCGGTCTAAAGTTTCATTAAAATTTTGTAATTTGTTATCTATGAAGTCCGGGAAGAAGTATCTATGGCTCCGCGTACTTTGTCTGTCGACGTTTGTAGTGGTGGTAATGCGTCATCGGAAACTGTGAAAGGATTGATTGTGATGGATGTTTGTTTTGCAGGGCGATGAGGGTTTCTGGGCAGTCGGGGGCGACCGTGTCATTAGAAAACAGGAGCCGCGCTGCACCCTTAATGTCTCCCTCACTTTTTTTATTTTCCACGGTTTTCACGATGTTATGTTTGACCGAGGAATGTGAAGAAAAATTTGGGTTGAGGTTAATGTCCGAAACACAATTCTTTTTGATTCTTGAAGTGATATGTAGAAATCGGTAGGGAAAGGTGAGTAGATTTTCCCAGGCTTGCCTCGAGTTCTCCAGCACTGTGTGGCGTATTGTCTCGGCAAGCTTCTGGGCTACAGTCACTCTGGCACCCCTAAGGATCCGTCTTAGAACTGGTACAAAACGTTTAAATTTGGATATTTCTTGCCATAAATTTGTTTTATAGATTGGGTTCGGAAGTGAATTGGTTATTGGGGGCATGAGGGTTGGAAGCTGTTTGTGGCATTTGCCTACATGGATGTTCAAACCCCGCTGGCTTTTAAAATATCGGGAACAGTGGGAGCATTGCAGCAGATTTCCCAAGGACACGGTCGATATATTAGTGGAGGTCCCTGCATCCTGGCTGCTTGTCATAGGTTGGTAAAGATAAAATATAAAAGATAACTTATATAATAGAATAAACTATAGACAAAAAATTAAAAAACTGCTTAACTAATAAAAAAAAAACCTTGAAGTATATTGATGAATAAATGAGCATCATTTTCTGGGGGAATGTAGCCAAAAAATTAGTATACCGCTTCTCGGAGTTGCCTCGTTCCTTCCTTTGTTGCGGGCCTTGTTCCTTCCTCCGTCGCGGGTCTTGTCAGTTGTATGGGAGAATTGCTTGGGATATCTACTCACAGTTTGGCCCACTTGGGGCGCTATGGATTATATTTGGTTCTACTGCAATTTATTTACTTTTGGCGTCACGTAAATTGGTTTTATCGATTTATTTTCAATATTTTGTTCAATTTATTTAGGGTGACATCACATATTGTATCATCATACTGTCGCACATATTGTACACCCACAACACCAGAGAAGTTGCATGTGCCTTACATATTGTACACCCACAACACCAGAGAAGTTGCATGTGCCTTACAAGACTTTTATATCTCCAACCCTCCACGGGCTTCCGGTACGAGGTAAAACACAACGCAAGCGTTTTCCACGTCGGTTTTCTATGAGGCCGGGGTATTACTGTACCGCAGTATGTCTATCTGCAGTCTTTATTGAAAAATTAAATACGTTTTTCATACCATTATATCTGCATAGTGAACAATGACCATAATATTTCACAATAGTTATGAAATACGAGTAAATAAACATATTACAACTATTAAACGTATAAATAAAACAAATACCACGGGAAACGTACATTTTGTCGCGCTAAAAAGTTGCCGTTATCCTTCCCCGTGTTCTAACTCTATAAGGTTGTTCAAAATTAACTTTTAGGCTGGAAAATAATAATAAAAGAAACGAAAAATATTAATAAACACGAATAATAATATCTATGGACGCTTCACCGCGTCAATCTGGTCCCGTGGTAAGTTGTCGAGGAACTTGTGTTACGGATATTTAACACACATCCATGACCCGGGAACACAGAAAAACCTTTTGTTCCTTCGGCGGGATACGAACCCGCGACCCCCGGTTTGCAGAATCTCACAGAAACAGGTGATTCAAAGAGGAAGCGAGGACTTGGCCTGAATAACATAAATATAGTCAGCTGTGTGAGGTCAATGACACTAACAGCGCCGTAACGAGTGTTAGGTTTTTAAATGAAAAATAATATTTTATTGAGTTGTTATCAATTTTATAATTAAAAATATTGTTTTGTTTATTTTTTTAAATTGACAGTTAATTATTTTGTGTAAATTTTTAAATTGTATCTATTTTATATTATTTTCTCCCAGTGTTGTCCACACTGGGGGAAAAGTTGACTCGGTTGACACACTCGGTGGGGCACTTTTGTTCCGGCTTTCAAGGGAGGTGGATCTAAGGTAATGATTATTATACTCATAACTCACTTGAATTACATAAGAATTCTTGGTATTTCGTGTTGGTAGATGATTTAAAATATTAAATAAAAGTGTTAATTCGTAATTGTTCTTTTCTTTAAAATCAGGTGTTCTTGTATTTCAAATAGTACATTTAAATTAAATCTAACACGAGGGTAATGTAATTTTATTTAGTATGATTTTTTTCCGAATTCTTTTATTATTTTTCAGTCTAAACGTCTCTTAAGTCTTGACTTAAGTAGTAGGTACATCATATTCCCAAAATATCCGTAATTGTTTATGAACAACCGTATGTTATATTTCTGCCAAATTTCATCGTAATCGGTTCAGTAATATCGGAGCATAATCAATCCAAAAAAACAATCAAAGCTTTCCTCTTTATAATATAAAAGTGAAACGAACAATCAACGAAACGAACAATCAAAATGTTATTATATACAAGTACCTACTACCTATATAATATATTTTCTTACAAACCTGCTGCTCCTGCGGTGATCAGATAACGCGGATTTCTTTATCCGGGAGTCGAACCCGCGCTACCGGTTTAGATTCAATCCGAGCCGGGTGGAATTATAGAATAGATTTTATAGATTGATTACACTAGATATAATCGATATACTATAAATCATTGTCATAGCAATTTGATGACAAATAATCTAACCAAGAGCATGTCAGGACACATTGTCTAAGGAGGGTTCCGTAACTATCAACGTGCAATAGGTTTTCTTTGAATTACTCCTAAAGTTGTTGTCCGATTTCGCTCAAAATAATTTCCCTGTTTTTAGCATGATCTATCAGCATGGAAACTTACAAGTATCTATCTATTATAGTTTAGAAATGCCAGGGTGCAAGCTTATGAACCACTTCGGAGACCGATTACTCGAAAATGGTTGACTTTGTAAAAAAGACAAGTATGAAACCTTGCCTTTATTTATATATTACCCCATTGTGTGGGGTATAGTTGAAAATACCTATTCAACGATACCCCTCACAATGGGGTAGATTAAAAAAATATTTTTCATCCCCACTTCACATGTGGAGAGCCATCCCTAAATTTTTTTTTTTATGATGCTTAAAATTTTCATTCATTTTTTAAACAACTTACCTAATATGGGAATAGTTCATCTCTAATATGGGAAGTGGAATATTTAATTTTATAGTTTTGTATTTTTTTTGCATTTTTATAGTTACCTACCACACTTTTGTTACAATTAATTGTATTTTTACAATTAATATAAAACGTAAAAATCGTTTTTCGTTCGGAAATAAAAAAATAATATATGCTTCGAATCACCTCATTAATTGTGGTTACTTTATTTAAATTAAAACTAGATATAAATTATTTTCGTATAAACAAAGGGTAGGTATGTATGTATTTAAAAAAAAACTCTTTTTTTTTGTTTATATTTTTTGTCCATTTAATTGATCAAAATTGTATATAGTGAATGTTTCCTGGCTATATTTGTTTTAAATTAAGAAAAGGATTGAAACAAATATTTACATTATTAAATGAGTTGATGAGTTTAACGTAGGAGAGCCATAGGGTAGATTAAAAAAATATTTTTCATCCCCACTTCACATGTGGAGAGAGCCATCCCTAAATATTTTTTTTATGATGCTTAAAATTTTCATTCATTTTTTAAACAACTTACCTAATATGGGAATAGTTCATCTCTAATATGGGAAGTGGAATATTTAATTTTATAGTTTTGTATTTTTTTTGTATTTTTATAGTTACCTACCACACTTTTGTTACAATTAATTGTATTTTTACAATTAATATAAAACGTAAAAATCGTTTTTCGTTCGGAAATAAAAAAAATAATATATGCTTCGAATCACCTCATTAATTGTGGTTACTTTATTTAAATTAAAACTAGATATAAATTATTTTCGTATAAACAAAGGGTAGGTATGTATGTATTTAAAAAAAAACTCTTTTTTTTGTTTATATTTTTTGTCCATTTAATTGATCAAAATTGTATATAGTGAATGTTTCCTGGCTATATTTGTTTTAAATTAAGAAAAGGATTGAAACAAATATTTACATTATTAAATGAGTTGATGAGTTTAAACGTAGGAGAGCCATGTAACGGCACGAATGGATCGGCTCGACCGGATAAATACCACGGCCTCACAGATAACTGGCGTAAAATAACGCAACGGTTTCACCGAGTGAGTTAGGTTACCGAAGGCCCAAAGGGGGGTTGGGGATTTTAAGGACCAGGTACGTAAGTGCGCAACACCAGAAGAGTTACATGTGTAACTCCTTGCAAGTGTCCATGGGCGGCGGTAATCACTTACCATCAGGCGATCCGTCTGCTCGTTTAATGGTGCTTTTCACAAAAGAAAATAATATTTGTATCAACCATTCATTTGATTCATTATTATTATTAATAAGTTTGATGACTTTTTAATAACTAAAAATCTTAATTCTTCGAATCCGATGTTTTGATATGTAATACTTTTTGGACTCGAGCAAAAACACAAAAACACACATTTACATACAAATGAATAAGATGTTAATTAATATAATAAATCTCGCTAACAGTATTCTTGCCAAAAGTTCAACAGCTTCCATTGTTCAGACAATGACCTCGGAGTTAATAATATCTTGCGATGGATGCGGCAAATGATGTCGCCTTTATATTATTTACCTACTATTAAATATAGCATATTACCTATTATATAATAGGATGCCAGTAAACGTTAAAAATTTTTGAATCAATAAAGGACACTGAGAATTTTCTATGTAAATGAAAATTGTACAATCTAATAGTATTTTAGTTTGCGGTCGACACATTTTTAAACAGCGGGTCATAAACGCCCAACGTCTTTTAAAAAAGTAGTCAAAGAACGTTTGTGTGCTAAAGCCTATTATAAAGTTAATGATTTTAAGAATGATAGCACACCTTGGGAATGAGGGGGCCCCCCTGCAAGGCTACATCTATATACTATTGCACTCTTGTTTTGTAGTTTTAGTGTTAAAATTAATATATATTTATATATATTTTTTAAATATTACTGTACAGTCCATCCGTTCAGGTCAGAACTAATGTTGCCAACTTAGATGTTTTACAAAGTTTTTCTACTAAATTTAGTAATTTTATTTCCTCTTTAGTTGGAATTTAGTTGTTAGTAGTGGTTTTATAGAAAATAGCTAGACAGTAATCATAATATGCAAAATGGCCTGCTATTATGTGCTATTATGACACCTTATCATAATAGCACATACGCGTCCGTAAGTCGCTTAATAAATATATATCCAGATTTTGAATACCTAGACCTACGAGGATTGTACAGAAAGATAAAGCATTAATTGACATTGATTAAATATAATATGCAAAAAAAAAATCAAAAGTGCTACAAGTGGAATTATATCACTGTTCACTGAGGGTACAGATTGTTTGATTTAAAATCAGAGCATAGAGGATTAGGGGTTAAAACAGATCAAACAAACACTCGTGTTAAAGGAATGTTAAAGTGTTAGTTAGGTGAGTCATTCATTTTTTGACATTTTAGAAAAAGCATACTTAGTAGCTCATTTAAAGATAGACAGCGCCTCAGAAGATAATTATTATTATAGTCTATTAGCGCCAAGTTTGAAGTGACTCGCACTTGTGACTCTTCCGGTGTTCATGGGTGACGTTAATCGCTTTACATCTCGATAATCGAATGCATTTCATAAAAAAAATCGGTTGTCTGTAAAGTCGGTTTACTGACGATAGTTGAACGTGACAACCTCATAAGAAAATACTGATGGATCGCTCACTCGAGTAGGAGAGAGACAGATTCCGCGCTCTCGCTAGCACTTCAAGCCTGAAATGGAACGCCTCGGAGCGAGGTAACGCCGCATGAGTCATGTTTTTTCGTACGTGCAGCCGGCTCCATCGAATTATAAGACGTTATCACGTCAAAAAAAAACACTTATAATATTATATTCTATCAAATTTACTACATATTTGTTTTATCGTAGTTTATTAAGAAACGTTCTCACATTAGTGCAGAGAGAAAGTATTGTATACTATACGGGAGATAAGATTTAATATCACCAGTCATATAAAGTTTTATCGGAACAATGTAATTGAGCCGTGAGTTTTGTAACATTATTATAATCATTAAGGCACATGTAAAGTCCGTTTCGTCACAATCGACAGATATGACAAACCGGCCATTGGACAAACTTTCTCTTTTAATGTGTTTGATGCTATAAATTCGACTTGTAACTGATTATGTGGTGTTATTAACGACATGTAGCAGTTAAGTACATTTTTATGTACTGGAAAGTCAATCTTGTAATGGCGGAATGGACAAGATGGCCGAAACTCAATACAAACATAATCTTGTAGGTACATAAAAAGTGAAATTATATATTTTGTTGTATTATTCATTTATGTATTTTGTCGCGGTTCACATAATGGATCGGAGATGTTATTGAGCAGCCAACTAACAAGTTGTCACATCAGGGTCGATTCACACCGAAACGAAACACGATGCGGCGCTGCATTTTTAAGATAGCTTTTCAACACGTTTCATTGTTTGAGTCCGAATGTCAAGTCCATGCACAGCGTATGTGCACTGTATGGCTGATGTCATATGAAACTTGTTGTGTAGCGAATACAGTTCAATTTTGAAAAGTTATCTTAATAATGCAGCGCCACGTCGAGTCGCTTATCGATGCGGTGTGAACTGACACTTTAGGTGCAAGTATAAAGCGAATATTGTAGATATATCACGATTGCAATATTCTTCTTTTGTATTCTTTTTGTAAAGATGAGGAGCCACTTGAAAAAATTTGGGTGTAGAGAAATTGAATACTAAGATGATAAAACGACAAATAATTAAACATAGTTAAATAATTTCTCGTGGTATTTAATTTCTACAAATTAATATTTTTAAGTTATCAGAGTGATAAAACGGTCGTTAATAATTTCGGCCATTAACCTCTTAGAATAATTCCTGCATCCAGCGAAATGTCCAGTTATTCGACGACCTCTGCAGCTCAGTGGTTAGCGCGTTGGCGCCTATGTCGGAGTTCGCGGATTTAATGTTGATCAAAATCGGATTTAATTGCGGACAAAAAAAAAGTTGGTTTTTTAATGTTTCTGGGTTACGCATGTTGATTTTAATATTATGCGTAAAAAATGTTAAATAAAAAAAAATCTTAATTATATTATAATATGTGACGTGCAGTATAATTTAGTATTAAACCTACTTACAGTTATCTGGTACCTGTAACACAAGTTCGGATACTTACCACGTGGCCAGCTTGTGAAGCGTCCCTAGATAGTATTATTATACTATCTAGTATAATAATCTATATTTGTCAAAGGCTCACACGCGGAATTGTGACGAGAGCTAAAAACTCGTCACGACTCACGCCTGTCCCTTTTTTAACCGACTTAAAAAAAGGAGGCGGTTATATATTCGGCTGTAAATATATTTTTATAATCTTAATTTAATTATGTATTTTATGTACAGTCACGAGCACTGACATCGTAACACCTTATTGCAATACTAATGGAATCTATCGCCGACTGTACATTATTTAATAATAACATACGAGTTAGTTTGTGTCATGATGATAATTTTATGAGAAACTAAGAACTAAATACAGTGGTGGCTCCACTGTATTTAGTTCTTAGTTCTTAGTTACATTTCGAATGTCTCTCGGCAAGTGATAGTTTTTCAAAAAAAAATTTACAGAGGATGTATAAAAAACGACTATTCCCGAAAGACATTAATAACGTGGCTGTAAGGTACATTGTAGTTGTGTGTGTGTATAAAAATATCTATATATTGTTATAAAATTTCAGTGTTTGTACAAAAACTATTTTTTTTTAAAACGACACCGTTTCAAATATAGACTACGCTTCACAAACACTACAGAGTTTTTTACGAGTTTTATGTTACAGATTTAAAAATATTTTATTAGTTTTTAATATTTGTGCTACTTTTAGAGGCTATAAAATTAAATAATAAAGTCGTAATTTAAATTAAATTATTAGATACAAACCCAGATAAAATGTTAAAGGAAACTAGAATATTAATTTAAGTTCGGCCTGTTTTAGGTTAATTGAATTATAGCGGAGTTCTTGTGTATACTACACTGAAAAACAGACTGGTGGTAGTGGTGATGATGATGATAGTTGCTGATGCAAGATTCTGTACGAGCACATACGGAAGTGCCAAAAAGAGAATCATCGCCATTAGCGCTAATAAGCGTAATTTGCAGCAATTTCGCTGGCTACGGTCCGCATTGTTTGCCGTGTTATTATCTCGCGTATTTTGCGAACTGTACAAATTGCGAACAAATTAGAAACGCCGAGCCTGTGTTCGATAGATTTTCACGTGAAATAAATGTTTTATCGGTCATACAAATCATAATATTCTCTATAACGTACATATACTGCAGGACCACTTTTTACCCCCTATGACCATATCCATAATAATAGCTCCCAAACCGATGTCGATGACGGTGGTCGGTTTCATTAACACCAGGCCAGCTACGCAGGAGTTATTTTACAGTGCCAATAGCACTCTCTCTTCCTTTTACTCTCGTAACCCAGTGGGACGGATGACCGACACGACTGGCGAGCGATCAAGCGAAGGACCAATTTTTTACATGCCCATCCGATGCATGGATCATCTCTTTTGTCAAAAAATCAGGTGATCAGCCTGCATTGTCCTAATCAAATTTGGAAACAACATTTTTTGTTGTTCCAAAGTGGGAATTGAACCAACGACCTCCAAGTCGAGAGCCAAGCTCTAAAACGACAATCCATACCATCCATCATATGCCAATACCAAACCATCCATCCGTAGTATATCCGTAGTATATAGCCAAGACCCTCCCTCTCCTCTCCTTTACACGTAGTACTAACGGCCGTCGTGCGAGATTCTCCTACAAGATGTTGACAACGGGACAGAAACCTAAACCCCCTTCCCCCACCCGGTGACCAAGCATATAACTTTTAAGACGGGGTGTCTTCCGCCCCTTGGCAACGATATCGAGTAGTTGGGACACCTTAAGGCTGGGACTATATGATCCGGAATCCGGCGGGCCCGGGAAAACTCAGGGCACTAAAAATAGAACTCTGCGCTAATACAATAGAGTTGAAAATCGAACACACAAGTATCGAGTCAAATTTAATGTCAATGTCATGTATGACAGCTAGACACTCGACACTTCGATTTTCAACTCTATTGTAGTAGCGCCGAGTTCTATTTTCAGTGCTCTCAATTTTCCCCGGACTTACCGAAACTAATATTATGTACAAAATGATTGTAAGGTTGACATGATGTGATGACGAAATATTTGTCAGGCGTCCTCTACAACTGTAGTTAATTTATCGATAATTTTTTTAAACGGAAGTTTTATTAATTCTAATAACCTAACCTATATTATGGTTGGACCAAACTGGGTGGTTTTCTTCTACCGGTTCAATTTGTTTCTTTAGCGATTAAATCTCGTAAGTGTACGGCATAGTTTTTGCTATTAACCCCCTTACTAATAAGTTGACAAAGACAGCAACGATGTTTAAGTTATCCGTTGTGTAAATCTTTTTATTTGTAAGGGGGTAGGAGTGCGCTAGTCAACGGCTCGAGCTCAGTGTTGCGCGCGGGGAAAATGCTTGTTATTTCAACTAACATCGGGGAAAAAAGTATATACCCATAAAATATTAATCTAATTATACTTAAAAGAGAAGTAATAGTGCACACATTTATACTGCTTTGTTAAGTATTTTAGAAAAGGCGTTCTCAGATTACGCAAATCGACACTCAGCTGTTGGTGTTTTATGAAAATACTATATAATATTTTTGTCTGAAGTCAAGTTATCTCAATTGCTGAATAATCAAACTGTGTCGGTGTGCTTGCTTTTTTTATTTTCATTCTTTGTTTGTTTTTTATTTACGGTCAAAGTTGCGCTAATAATTGCTAGGCAATTTTGCAAACAAGAATAGGGAATGATCTGTCGCGCGGTCTCGCATTAGTGGTAGAGGATGCAGTGACCAAAACTTGCCTAATACAAAACAATCTAAAATTATTGCCATATCACATACGGGTTTTCCGAAACAACATTTCAAGAGGGAAGTTAGCAATGAATCAGGCTCGGCTGCATACCGCGTTTCACTTTTACAATTGTTACCGTCTGACCTTACACATGTAAATCAGAGTCATAATGTTCGATACTAGTTTCAATACTTTCCTTTTAAATTTACTTACTTTAATATTTTAGTATTGATCTTGTTAGTGCCTTTTTGTCTTTTGTTCATTTTGAAATACTAGGGCCCACTTGCTCAGAGCTAGTTGGTTGTAGCAACTTACTAGCGTGTGACGTCACCTACTAGTACGACTTTTGTATGGGGCGTTTCCACGAATCTCACAAAAGTGCTTCAATTCAAGTGCCTATCTTATATTCGTACTTTAAAATTCTATGTATCACAATGTGTGTTAGGGCAGTAGGTTACTACCTAGTAGGTTACACCTATTAGTAGGTTACACCTACTGGTGTAAGTTGGTTTAAGTTAGGACAGAACAACCATTCCTATATAAAATACTAGATGTTTCTATCGACTTCGTGCGCGCAAAAGATTCCACTGGAGGAAATTTTTTCACGATACAAAATAGCCTATGCCATTCACCGTAGTTTACTTTGGTTTAAGACCTTTTCATCTGATAGTACTCGTATTAGGTCCTTACATATGAAATTGGCGTTTTTTCGTACTGGCCACTTTGATCTCAAATATATCTTCTTTGGTTAGGAATTCCAATTTCAAATTTATACCGCTATTTACTCATGCATTTGTGTTTCGGAAACCGTAATTTATTTGTTTTTCCTCTTTTGGTTTTTTCTTTGCGTCACTCTGCTTACAAAATGAAAAACTTGAAATATCGTATTATTTACAAGAAAAAGTATATTACAAGAAAAAGAAAAGAAAGACGAGTATGTAGAGAAACTGAAAGAAAGTTTTAAAGGCATAGAAGAGATAAGTGTGATTGAAGATTTGTGGGAGACATTTAAGAAAGGGGTCGTGAATGTTGCTATTGAGGTATGCGGGGTAGCAAAAAGAAGGAAACGAAGAAAGAACTATAATGTGTGGATGGATAAAAATGTACAAAGGGCTGTACAAGAAAATAAGAAAGCGTGGTTGGATTGGTTAGCAACAAAAGCTAACCAAAAAGTTAAAAAGGCAACGGATGATGAGATAAAGGAAGCAAGAACGAAGTATAGAAGATTGAAATCAGCAGCGAAAGAATTTGTGTCTAGAAAGAAAGAAGAACGAAATGATGATTTTGATAGGAGACTCACTGAAGATTTCCAGTCAAACATCAAGTTTTTCTGGAAATCCATCAAAACAGCCAGAGGAAAAAGTTCTACCTCGGAACTTTGTACTCCTTTATGAACAGTCGGAAGGTGTCTAACAAGGCTCGTTTGGCTGTACATGAGGGGGTGTTGGTTCCGACACTCATCTACGGAAGAGAATGTTGGGTATGGCAGAAGAAACATGAAAGCAGAATAAATGCAGTTGAGATGAGAGCGTTAAGAAGTATAATAGGAGTTTAACTGAGTGACAGGATAAGAAATAGTGAGATAAGGAAACTTTGTGGTCTGAAAGAAGATGTAGTGACAAAAATTGGGAAAGGTATGCTGAGATGGTTTGGCCATGTCGAGAGAATGAATGAAGAACGAAAAAAGTGTATAAGGCGAGTGTGAATGGAAGTGTTGGAAGGGGTAGACCTAGGCGGACGTTTCGAGACCAAATCGGGGATGTCTTGAAAAAAGGCCAGGTCAAGAGTACCCTAAACCGAAGAGCATGTATGAAGAGAATAATGAAAGTGGACGAAGCGAAACAAGTATGTAAGGATCGTAGCAAGTGGAAAGAAGTGGTCTCTGCCTACCCCTACGGGAAAGAGGCGTGTATATATATGTATGTATCGTATTATTTTTGAGTTCGAATTCCACCGTGGCACCAATGCTGCAGAAACGGCTCGAAGAATTAATGATGTGTATGGCGGCGGTATCGAAAAGAAGACACAGTGCGTTTTTGGTTCCAACCTTTTCGTTCTGGAAATTTCGAACAAGGAGAACAAGCCCCGTGAACGGCCCGAGACCAAAGTTGATGATGAAGAATTGAAGGCTATTGTGGAAGCGGATCCATCGCAATTCACGTCCGAGTTAGCTGCAGGCTGCGGTGTTAGTGATTAAACTGTTTTAATCCACTCCGCAACACCAAATTCGGAAGGTGAAAAGGCTTGAAAGGTGGGCACCTCATGAATTGAGTGCAGCAAACCGACAAACGCGCGTCGACTGCTGGGTTACATTACTCAACCGGCACAATAATAAAGGGATTTTAAATCGAATCATTACCTGTGATGAAAAGTGGACCCTGTACGATAATCGGACACGCTCATCGCAATGGCTGAACCCTGGCGAACCAGTCAAAGCCTGCCCCAAGCGAAAAATGACACAAAAAAAGTTACTTGTGAGCGTTTGGTGGAATAGTGCCGGTGTCGATCACTACAGCTTTCATAAATCTGGCTAGACGATTACGGCAGATGTCTATTGCGAGTAACTGAAAATCTTGATGGAAAAGCTAGCTGCTAAACAACCGAGGTTGATCATTCGCTCTAGACCACTGCTGCTTCAGGACAGCGCTAGACCACACATTGCACATTAGAGGAGCTTCAATTGGAATGTCTAAGACATGTCTTAGACATTCTGTTGCTTGCTCAGACAACTTGCTCTGTTGTCCGGGGACCTTGCTCCAACAGATTACCATGTTTTTCGAAATTTGGATAACTTAAGCAAGGGAAAAAATTCAATTCCGATGTCCAGAAGTCCAAAGCGCCTTCAAAGATTTTATTGATTCCTGTCCGAATGGTTTTTTTTAGTAATTCCTTTACTTTTATTAGACGGCTACCAAATGAGAGGAGCTTCAATTGGAATAACTAAGACATGCACCGTACTCCCCGAACCTTGCTCAAACAGATTACCATTTTTTCGAAACGTGGATGGATTACTTACTTCTTGCAAGGGAAAAAATTCAACTCCGATGGGGCAGTCCAAAGCGCCTCCAAAGATTTTATTGGTTCCTGTTCGAATGGTTTTTTAGTAAAGGATTCAACGAACTACCTATGAGATGGCAAAAGTGCATAGATATTAGATAGTAATGGCATATACTTTGATTAAATAAATATATTATGTTTAAAAAAAATCGAATTTATGTTCCTCCTTTACAAAACGCCAATTTCATATGTAATGACCTAATATTTATACGCTCACTGATTTTTAATCATAAAACGAACTCGTAATCTGGAGTCGAGTCTGGAGAATTTGAGAGGGGCCCAAATGTATCAATGAAAGCAAAAGTTAAATATTGTTTAATACCAAACAAAAGAGGATCTATGTGATAAAAATAATAATAAGTATCCGTTCAAAAATGCAATATTCATAAAGGTGATTATACACGGCATAAATATTAAACATAAGGCATCGAGCACACGGGTTATCGGCGAATCGCGTCGCTGTAAATAAATTAGAACTAATTAATGGGCACGATCGTGTAACATTCGCCGTGTCGTTATCATAATCTATGGCTAAGTGTAGAATAATATTCTATGCTTTATTCTCTATTCAGGATATATTATAATATGATTCTGGTTAATTTTATTATAGGATGCATGTAATTGTATTATAAGATGTATGATGTGTATATGTTAACTATTCTAATCGCGGGAAATAGCACGCGCCTTTTCGACCCACGCTCCGAAAATAATTAGTAAATGCCCCGCGCTGACAGTCCGATCTGGCATATCGATGACATCGCATTTTCAACAGTTTGAACCGCGCGCTATGACGTAAGAGGCCGGCATTCCCAGATCCCTTCGCGATCTGGAAGAGAGTCCGATCTGCGGTCCAAATTGTATGTGTGATAAGCGCTATTCGCTAATTGAAATGAAACGAGACAGACACGCGCGACTTTTCTGCGTTTTTGACAATCGTCCGCACTTTTATACAAATATGTCTAATTTGATTATTTAACACACTATATGTTTATTTAATATTAATTTCTATTTGTATATAAAATAGTTATTTTAGTGTATATTGTACCTTAATTTACCTGTCCATGTTTAATCGCCCGGTCAGACGTGGCGCGTGGTCACCGCGCGGCTTCTGCGAAATGAACTTTATTAACTAGACCACAAAGCATAACCATTGCAATAACCCAACCGCGCGGCGGCCTCGCGGTCGTTAAAAAATCTGTATGTTGTGGCCTAGTCAATAAAGCTCAAATTACGGTGGCCGCATTGTAATCCTTGTGGTCATACAAACGCACCCTTACGATGCTATGTTTTGCAGGCTGTTGCAGACGCTACAGTGCGGTGATGCGCCGCGAGCGCCAGCGTACGACACATGAATGCCGCCCGCGCACCCGGTGAGTAACCTTTTTAGTTACACGCTAGTGAGTAAGCGGCTTTATAATAACCCGCTTGTGGGTACGCGCCTTTAGCGTCAGTTCACACCGAGACGCGACGCGGCGCGACATTTTTAAGGTAGCTATTAAAAATTTATCTTTATTCATTACATTAAAATATACACATTTCATTGTGAGAGCCGCCCGGCATGGTTATCTTAAAAATGCCGCGTCGCGATTATAGGACTACTATAGTTTACCGATTATTGTTATTGCTATTATTATTATTTATCGGTCGTGTGACGACTTAGCTGGTTCTTTCTCAAAATTAACTCTGACTATATTAAAACAAAATTGTCATTTTAATGAACGAAATACTTTTTTAACATGTTCCCTGTGTAGAGAACATACAAAAAAAAGCCGTGTCCACATAATAAATCATTGAACGATCGAAGACATTTCTGTTGACCTGTATTAAGAGACATCCCAACATATAAATAAAACATATAATATTCCTGCCAACTTTCTACAACTGGTTCGATTATACGACCGTCGTAAATTCATTTTTATAATCGTTATTATAAGCATTAAAAACGAAAGCCTCCAACAGAAAGTTTATAGAGTATAAGCAATATGCAATTGGGTATTCGACTTCATGTAAAAGTTTAGTTTTTTTTTAAACACTTATGAAATTAATTGAGATTTAATTTGCAGTTTTGTAATGATGCATTTCAAAGTTACAAAAAAGTTGGAATATTTTTTTACAACGTTAGTGTAAAATACCTATGTATAATAATTAGTTTACTTACATCGAATACAAAAAGATTTACTAGTGCATATGACCATACATTTCGTAGCTTAACAAGCGTATGGGGCGTTTTCACAAAACTCCCTTAATATTATGTGCTGCAATCATTCCGCAGTGTCTTTGAAAATATTGATTTTTAGTATACTATTCCTGTTCTGAACTGTCTTATTTTTCAGAGCACATTTTTTTTTAATTCGTAAAAAAAATACAGGCTTTAAGGTCTTATTTATTTATTTATCTTTAGGGTCTGTGGGTACTCAGTTTTTATGATAATATTATATTTTAATTATAATCATATTTATATTGCACGAATTTATGGTAGATAAACTCTGCACTATATATATATATTTTTTTTTAATTTATTCATGACCATGGATACAAAGTCCTTCAGTCTCTGCACTATATAGAAGATCTTGAAATGCAACCCTTGAAAAATGTATTCTTTGTGATTGCAAAACCATTTAATTAATATTCATCGCATTCGGAAAATACTGTTTCAGAGATAGCTCTCATAAAGACTGGGGGTGTCTTTACCTTTAGAGAAATAAGGATAAGAATCCTAAATATACCTATGTAAACGTACATAATATGTTTTTAACATACTCAAAATGAGTAATTTATTTGTACATTTTGACCACACCGTGACAAAAAACTCTTTTCAAAATGGATATCACCAAAAGCTTCCTATTCACCTAAGTCTGGGGATTACGGAACAATCGATCGGACGTAATCCGTGAGTGTCCTGCCGAATTTCCGATACGACTAACTTAGCTAAGCGCCTATATTTATAAGTGACTAGCTATTGCCCTGTTGCCCGCGGCTCCGCCCGCGTAAATTATACAGTATCCCTCGGGAAGACTGTACTTGTACAGCGGGATAAAAAGTAGCCTATGTTTTAATCCAGAGCCTAAACTACTACCATACAAAATTACATCGAAAGTGTTAATAAGTAAGAATTACTTTTACATTTATAATATTAGTAGGATTACTTACGATTTTCTAATCATATTATATTTCTACTACTTTAATTAGCATTGCAATATTTGCAACCATCGAAATTAGTATAGTATACTCTTAGTATCCAATAAACAGATCATTTTTATATTTTTTTATAAACAAATAATAAGTTTGTGATGTTGGACGAATGGATGTTTGTGACTCTTTCACGCAAAACGGAAACTACTGAACGGATTGTGATGAAATTTAGTACGGTAGTAGTTTAGGCTCTGGATACATAGGCTACTTTTTATCTACTAAAAGTGCAGTAAAAATATGTGGGTCGTGCTGCGTTCAAAAATTACGAATATGTGTATAGTGCAATCATTTGTATTGGTATTTTGTATTGTATATTTTGACTGACTATGAATTATTACGATTGAAAATCGTAACTAATCTTTATGAAACATTACGATCGATCGATCGAAAAATGTAAACTGTAAATCAATAAAGAGAGCTGGTTGCGCGTATGTAAATACATAGCTGCATTCGTGGAAACAAGATTGTAATTACAATTGTAAATACACATTCAAATCGCTGAATAATTTATATCCGCTCGTTTTTACTGAAATATGTATTATACTATTTTTCTTTTTATTTTCTTTGAAATGTAATTGTATTATCATATACTTTAAACGAGACAATCTTGTATATATATAATCGTAATCTCGGCAACGGCTGCAAGCTGCTGCAATTGCTACATGAATAATTTAGTATGCAGGGAGTTTTGGGGGAGACAAATCGGTCTAGCTAGCTTTTATCCCTGGAAAATGCCCATTTTAAAGTTATATATAGGTAAAAACCTATATTATATATAACTTAAAAATGCGCAGTTTTCACTTTCGTCGTGCAACAATATATCAATAATTTCAACTCCATAATGTCCGACCGATTGCCAGTTTGGTTAATTTTTGCGTTGTTCGGAAATTTTGAATGAGGTGAATTCTAATCCCGGTAAAATATTTTTGTGATTCTTTTAATTTTTTTTAAATTTAGTAGAGCTCCGAGCAATGCTCGGATACCCAGGTACTTACTGATCATAAGTATTACGTATAACCTAAACGTTAATGATTTTGTAGTAGGTAGAATTAAAAAAATATATATTTTATGACATACTAGCTGGTGCCTGCGGCTCCGCCCGCTTAAATACAGTATTCCACGGGAACACTGTACTTTTTCGGGATAAAAAATAGCCTATATTTTAATCCAGAGCCTAAACTACGATGCAAAATTTCATCGAAATCCGTTCAGTAGTTTTTGCGTGAGAGAGTAACAAACATCCATCCATCACAATCTCACTAACTTTCACATTTATAATATTAGTAGGATAGTAGGATGTATATCTAATGTCTTTGCGAAAACATCGAATGAAGTTATTAATTAATTATTTAAAACTCGTCAGAATTATTGCATAAGGAAGAAAAAAAATTAAGGGCCTGTTTCTCAATCTACTGATGAGAACTAATTGCATGTTTTGTCTCTGTCACTCGATATAAAATAACCGGCGACAAAACTTCTGAATAAGCTATCCGACACATAGAATTGTGAAACAGGATCTAAGGCTTATACAAGTTTCCGGCTCAGAAAGTTTGTCACGAAAAGCCATTCGTGTTTATGAAGCGTTCTGCGTAGAGCTTGTCAAAAATGTGATTCGTGTAACCTGCAGGATCACCACCATTGTGCCGATAATACTTTTGTAAACCCTTAAGCCCCACTAGTCGGCAGCGGAGCGACGCATCGCGTCCCTACTAGTAATACCGCAATGGAGTGCCGCGTCGCGTAGTTCAGCTGCCGCGTAGTTACCCTAGTGCGGTCCTACCTTTATAGCATCCGCGAGCTAATGCTTGGCAAGCAGTTTGGCTAGCTTGGAATCCACTACGCATTCGGCCGGCTCGCCCGGATAAATACTAGCTACTACTGTTACCGATTGTTATACTTCCATTACCTATTATTATATTAATATTTACTAGCTAAGTGGCGTAGTAATTGCGAAACCCGAGTGTTTTATCACGTAATTGTGTGCATTCGTGTCACTGGGTCAGTCGCACGCGCGTGCCGACTGTTGTGAGTCCTCTGGAACACTAATAACATAAGGTTGTTAGATATCAATTACGGATATTTTGGGCATATGATCTGCTGCTTATGTAAACACGTTTAGTAGGAGATATAATTTAAAATTTCGAAAAAAATAGGTATACTAAATAAAATTACATTGCGCTCTCTAAGGCGCTGAGGTCATGAACCTCACAGAAACAGGTGATTTAAAGTGTAAGCAAAAACTTTGCATATATAACATCAATTAAATCAGCCGTGTGAGGTCAATGACCTTAGCATCGCCGTAAAGAGCGTAATGTAATTTTTAATACATTTTCAGCCTAAGCTTCTTGACATAAGCAGTAAATAGTTCTCCTTCATAGGGTAGCTTTAGCATGTATAAAAGGTAGGAATTTGGATGAGGGTCTTCAAAAAGTAAGTGGTAAGTGAAGCCGATAGGAATGGAGTTAAAGGAACCCCACGCCACTAGTAGTTATCGAGTTTTATAGTTTTGCATATTATTATGTTGGTCAACAAAAACCATCGCGATACAGACACCGGTGTGCATACATAAATGTAAAAGTTTGTGAGGATGGATGGATGGATGTTTGTTATTTGTTATTATTTCACGCAAAAAGTACTGAATGGATTTTGATAGAATTTGGTATGGTAGTAGGTAGTTTAAGATCTGCAATAATATATAGGCTACTTTTTATCCCGAAAGTGTTGCTTGGGATTGTAATATTAGTATTTTAGCGGGCGGGGTCGCGGGCAAAAGCTAGTAGTGTATGTTTGGAATAAACTCCGAAATTAGGTAGTTTTATTAAAAATGTCTAAACGGCCTGTCTGAGTATATTTGAGCACGAAATACAAACTAATTATACACCATAATACCCTTACACTTATTAGATCGTAGGCCATATTTTTTTTATTCGTCGAATAAATATAAAAACTCTTGAATTTTTTACGTAAACCAAGGCTGCTTTCAATACGGACCATTAAGTTTTTTACAGTCAATTTATTCCATTATGAATCCAAAAGCTGCCAGGGCAGCTTGCCAAATACTTTTACAACTGTTCATAACAGTCGCTTAGTACATCGGGCTTTTGAGTTGACAGCTGGAGACAGGTAAGGGAACGATACTACTTGACCAATTTTTACCCATTTTCAACCCCCTGCCCCCTTGGTGATCATCCGTAGACCGAAGCATGGAGAATAGAGGTAAGGAGGACAATCTCTCTAAGGCAGAAAAGCTAAAAAGTGTCCGACAAAAGTAATTAAATAATAGTTTTAAAACTGGCCATAATGGCGCTAGAGTGGCAAGGGTGTGTGATATGAAGTTAGCAATAAGAGATGAAGTAAAGTGAGTTGAGTTTAGTTATTTAAAATTTTGACGACTTTACTAGATTAAAAGTAGTTAATTCAGTGAATCATTAACATTCTAATTACTCGTATAGTCGAAAATATTTTTATATATAAAACCGAAGAAGATGCTAAGATTTAATTATCCGTTTAAATTTTGCCGCTTTACTCCCCGTCTGCGTCTGTAGCGCCCCCTATTTAACGCTATTTTACGGACACTTTTCATGTATGGAGATGGTACTCCTTACTTCTATTCTCCATGGACCGTAGTATATGCCGATGGTGCCCTCCTTATCACGTAATATCAATTAATTTCCAACATTATTTTCGTTTGTACGATATTACTAATGTCATCGAAACTTAGGACAAAAACCACATACTGAATACTCACGCCAGCGTCAGTGTGAAATGTAAATACAAAACACATCCAACAATAACACAAAAGCAACAATGAGAAACTTATTTTTTTGCCATAAACAAACTGTTTTGTTTTAATACCGCCTAATGGTGGCAAAAACCATGAAATCGAGCACCACGGGTTAACTGTATCGACAAAAACAACAAAATGGAGTTTCTGAGAACTTTGCAGCGCTCTTTTTGGTTGATTAAAAACGAATTAATTTTTACGCTTAGAAAGCATTATTGTTTTCGGCTGTGATTAAATGGTTAACTAGTTTAGCCTTCCGGATTTCCGTTGTGCAGATGAGGTTTACGCGCGTGGAAAATCGATGTGGGTTTTAAAGGGCCAAGTGCCAAAATGCGAATGTTGTTACTAGGTATAGGTCAGTAGGTCTAAAATGGCCACATTAAGTGAATCGTACTACGTTTTTAAGAAATGGCTCCAACAGTTACTTCTTTTTTTATATTTGTATCATGTTTGTTGTATGTTTGTATCATGTATGGGAGCCGCATTTATATATTTATTTTTTCTAATATTTACTTATCATCCGTGAAACCTTCAACTGTCTAACTATCACGAACAGACAGACGGAGGACTGCGGAGTATTCCGAAAGTTCTTTGCGGAGGTTTCGTTTTTACCCTTTGGGTACGGAACCCTAAAAAGCCTTTCATTTGTTCACGTTTCGCTGTGGGGTATAAATTGGAGTTTGCCACTTTTTCTGACTTATCATCGCCCGTATAATTATCCACTCACAAAGATGTCACTTTCGATTTTACCGCAGTCACGTAAAATCCAGTCAGATAAAGAATTAATTTATTACGTCATTATCAGTAAAAGTGACTTTTCCAGAAAAAGTAGCTTTCTAGTTAATTGTGGCATGATTTGATGGTAGAGATTCGATTTTGTAATTTACTTTTCTTAATTGTAGCAGTCTAGTAATAGCGCAGATTATAGAGGAACAGATAAACAGCTACATAGTTAGCTTTCGATTTGATTGCACTACAAGCACACGGTGTGTGGAAAAACTGTGGGCGGTTGAAGGGGACGTCAAAATTTTTAAATTTGGTTCGATTCAGATCGTTCTATGAAAACTTACTTTTTTTTTTAATTTATCAGAACTCCGAGCAAAACTCGGTTACCCAGGCACTCATCATTACATGTGTGCATGCGCGGGATTACTATGCGGGACTACATGCTACCCGCGACTCGTACGCGTGAAGCGAAATTCCGGAGGAAATAAGAAGTAGTCTTTGTTTTAATCCAGGGTCTAAACTACTAGTCTACTGCCGAACCAAATTTCATCAAAATCCGTTCAGTAGCTTTTGAGTGTATGTAACAAACATGTATCAACATATCATTAGTATTATTAACGAAAACACAACACCGAAAAAGTACAGTGTTCCTTTGGGATAAGGTATTTAGGCGGGCGGAGCCGCGGGTAAAAGTTGGTTATTTATAAACAGGTTTTTAAAGATATTTTTGTCCATACTAAACTCTACCGTACTTGTTGAGTTGTACTAAATGACCTCACCCAGTGATTTTCGATTTTACTCTATACTGGATTATCTCGACGTTATCTATTATTAATAATTGAATCAGTACAGCTAATGGGTCGGCGGTCTGATTGCTTTATGCTCTAATGGATTTTCATCCACCCGGTTATAATTATAACATTTTAATCATTTAAAATAAAATAATTTGTGATGATTTAGTAGCTTTTATTGACATAGCAAAGCAACTATTATAAGTATAAGGCTGGGGGGACTATATCATCCGGAATCTGTAGGGCCGGGGAAAATTCAGAGCACTGAAAACTCCTGCACTAGTACAATAGAGCTGAGATTCGAACGAACACACAAGTGGCGAGTCAAATGTCAATGAAAGCCTTTCAGAAAACTAGCGTGAAATATTGTTCGTTTGCAAAATAACTACATAATATTATATTACAATTTGAAATTCTAACAATGAATAAATCTATAACATTGATAATACTTTTAAATACGTTAAAACAAGATACTATCAAGCATTCAGTACAATAGGTCAGTAACAATGTAATTCTCATAATGTCACATAAGCGCGTGCGCGTGCGCATACCAAGTGCGTCCAAATTCGACCTCGCTTGCATAACCACACTAACTGTAACAACTTTCGCTGTTCTCGTCAAAAAAGAAACAATGCTTGTTAATATTATACACACGTATACTATGTTCAGATATAATTTAATATAAACGTAAACAAACAGATGAAATTCGACCAAATTTACGTGTTATTTAAATTGCTAGCATTATAGCACGCTATTGTCTCTTTGCTCTATGGTCCGTGGTCTAGTGGTTAGAGCTTGGCTCTCGACTTGGAGGTCGTGGGTTCGATTCCCGCATTGGAACAACAAAAAATGTAGTTTACAACTTTGCAAGTTAGGACAATGCAGGCTGATCACCAGCACCTCAATTCTCGTATTTAAAGTAGAGTTTCATTTTACTTTGATTGTATTGTAAGTGAAGCGACTTGTTATCATAAACTGATTTTGTGACGTTTGGACTAATCAGGAGGCGTTAGAAGCTGCTTTAACGTTTACGAGAATACCAGTATCGGGGCTTGATTGTAATTGTATTATTGCAGGTGTTATTTAGCAGAATTGACTCTTTGATTGTCTGAAAAGAAAGTAACCGTGCGTCGGATGATCATGTAAAGAGTCGGTGCGCCTAATCTCTCGCCAGTCGTGTCGGTCATTCGTCTTACTGGATTACGAGAGTTAAGGAGGAGAGAGTGTTCTTGTATACTGCGCACACATTTGGGCACTATAAAATAACTCCTGCGTAGCTGGCCTTATTATTATTGTTTCTTTGTTTACATTTAAATCAAATAGCATATGTGTCTAGCAGAAATATTTGACAGCGGCGTTAACATAACGTTATCGAATGAGAATTGTATGAAAATCTGTCAAAATCAAGACTCATGTTCAATGTTCCTGGTGCACCCTGCACCCTAGTTATAGCGGTTTGATGTATTAAAATGAGGGATGTCGTGGATATGAAACTTCGGTCACGAATATGAGAATAATATTCGTCCGGTTACGGATACGGTTAAGAATATGTGAAAATTTCGGATAAGGATAATCGACTTTTAAAGATTTATTTAAAGTTATATACAAAATTGAGACTCTACTTTTATTAGTAACTAGATGTTGGCCGCGACTTCATGCGCGCAAACGATCATTCCGCGGGATCCATACGATTTGCTGCGATAAAAAGTAGCCTATGTCCTTTTCCGTGATCTACTCTACATTTGTGCCAAATTTCATAATAATCGTTGTTTCGGAGCCTATTAAATGCAAACAAACAAATAAATCTTACCTCTTTATAATATTAGTGTGGACTATCTTAAACTTTTATATTGGCTTCGGTTACAGTTGCGTCAATTTTTCTGAAATTTAAAACTACAACCTGCTCTCCTGAACAATTTAGTTTTCGGCGCTTATGCCTTATTACCTTTTAACCTTATAACATATTATATATTGACAGAAACAGTATAAACTCATAATAAACTATCATGCCAATCCACGCCTATACACGGTCAGTTCTGATCATCGGGTAGGGCGGGTCTTAAAGGTCCGCCGGGTAAAAAGGTCCACCATAAACATCTCAAAAACTAGTGAAGTTTCGTTATTTCTAACGATGCGAGCATAAAGGGGGGTGTAACGCACAATCGCCTACAGTCGAGTGACGTCGCCAGCAGGTGATACACGGCCGTGTGTCAAAATTTTAACGTATATATATTTTTTTTGTTATTAAACTTTTTGGTTTGGAGCAATGGTATTTAGTTTACAATGCCATAACATAGTTTGTTAGTATACTTTATTTCATTGTTTGTAAAGGCTTATTGTTATTTTTAAGTTAGTTTGAACGATTTTTTTTATATAACCTCTAAAAATACATGTGATTGGGGTAATAAGGACCAACTGGATCTTTTTACCCCACATCGTTTACATATTGCTGACAAAATATTACTTATTTGTTTTAGTATGCGGAACTATAAAAGAAAAACCGATCGTGGCACTAAATCTGTGGAATTAATGCGAAGAGCAGCGCATTTAGTGCTAAAATTTAAAAATTCTGTTAGGATATGGCAAAATGCATAAATAACGGTTTTGTTTTATGTATTGTGTATTATTGTTTTGTATTGTTATTGTGTTTGTTTTATTATTGTTTTGTTTTGTGTTGCTCCACTGAGACTGATTCGTAATGAAACTGTTAAGAGAGATGTTAGAAATTATTAATTATTTAAAATATATTGAATAATAAACTAATATTTTTCCAAAAAAATATTTTGTTTCCTGATTATAACATATTCAATATTATTGAACGTAAATTAAGGGAAATACTTTATTTTGTGATAATTATAACCGCACTTTTTACGTTTTGGTTTTGGAAAAAATATATACTTTTGATTGGCATTGGATAAAATGTAGTTATTATTTCATAAAAGCCTTTAAAATATAAAATAAAAAATTGGAGTTTAATGCCCCTGGCTGTCCCGTTTTACCCCAACTGTGGGGCAAAAAGGGACAGACGACAAGGTCTAGAAAAACTTTAAAAAGTCATGTTTCTATGATGATGAATCAACCGAAAATTGAGCAAAACATAGTTCGATAATTATTGTTTGTTTGATTTGTATTGTGTATTTAGTTGTTGGAGGTTTGGTTTTCACACTATAGTTACTCATAGTCAAATTGGACCTTTGTGCCCCGCGCTACCCTACTTAGTGTCATGCCAATTGGACGGTAAGCAATACAATAAATACTTATGATATTTTTTCGATGCTTCGCCTTTTGTAAGGAAAGATGAATAATATTTCTGTTAAAATTATGCGCACATTCATGTTTGTGACCGTACCTACTACCTAGGTCCTTGCCAGATTTAGGTCATAACTCATAGGTATTACCTAGGAGCTACTTCACTATTTGAGTTTCGTGATTCATTGCAACATTTTGAACAGGTGTTACCCGCGACATCGCGTTGAAACCTATCTAGCCACGAGAACCGTACGTTTTGTGCAGAATATCACGGGTTAACCAAACTAAGTACTCGACTGACTGCGGCAAGCGTGGGAGAGACGAGGTAGTGGACAGCAGCACACAAAACTGAGCAGTGTACCTCTATTTGTGAAGTATTCTTCTCGGCGGGTTAGGGTTGAACCGGTGATATCTTTTTCTGTTGACTTTCCGAAAAAAGCTTGTTAAGTTTCATTTGGATTTTTTTTTTCATTTTCATTCTGTGGCTCAGTGGTGAACGTGTGCTCACGTGCTCAAGCCGGAGGTAGCGGGTTGGAATCTCGACGAATTTTACGACGATGACAAAAAGTCAATGTGCCTGGGTCACGGATGTGTATTAAATGTGTGTATTTGTGTATAATATAATAAGAATCTCAAATTTATTATGCATAGCATAAAAATTATTTAAATTTTAATATAATATACATACTTCCCGTTTTCTAGTATCTGTAACACAAGTTCTTCGGATACTTACCACGGGGCCAGCTGGCCGTGGTGTGAAGCGTCCATAGGTATTATTATTATTATTATGGGTGTTATTATTTTTATTGAACATTTTATATACAAATAGTAACTATATATTGTTAAAAGCTAAAATTAACTAAAATCTATTTAAAATATTTACAAACTATAAAAGTAGGTAAGTACTAAAAAAAAATAACTACTCCAAAACTTAAAATGCACAAAACAAAGAAATCTCCCAGGTCGTCCCCACCAGGCAGAGTACCTATTATTATTAGATATAAATACTTAATCTTAACACTTTAATCGCGGCGAATAGTCCTAGTAACTAGAGCTGGAACAGTAGTTCTAAAATGGCCACATGTACTATGAAACATCAACTATTGAATTTCAATAGTTGATGTTTCATATTATGATGATGTTTTATGAGATGATGAGTAGACATTACCTACGGCCGAATTGTCAAACGTTTCTTTCTGCACCGCGCTGCACAGCGCATGTGCAGTCTATGACGGATGTCATATGAAACGTGTATCTTTTTGAGTAGTGAATAAAGTTCAATTTTGAATAGCTATCTTAATGATGCAGCACCGCGTAGCGTCGCGTATCGTCGCGGTGTGAACTGACCCTGAGGGCCTCCCAAATTGTGATTTGTTGCTATTGGCCGTCTCTGTGTGACGTGAGAGCCTCTTAATTTAAGACTTTGATTCGGCTGTACGATAACATAGCAACGGCATAATGAGCATTGACCACATTATCTGCCTCATGTCCTGTAATCAGCCGGGTCCGGTTTTAGTGCATCCTATTAGATATCGTAATTAAAAGCGTATTAATGATATTTTATTTAACTGTACGTACATGACAGGAAATAATAATTAACTTTCACATTAATAATTATTAACTATATTTTTAATATAATATTCTGTTAATGATTTTATATTTTTAAGTATTTATGAGAAAAACGTCTCCAAGTTGTTATTTCCGTAATAAAAACACAAAAAGGATATTATATTAGATATAAATAGATCTTTAATCAAAAATAATGATTTTTAAACATAGCAAGCTACAAGTGTAGCAACACACCATCCGTACCTAAGTATATACCTATTCTTACTCTGTGACCGTACTGCCTATCATCGAATCGGTATGAATGACGCTACCGATTGTATCAGTTAGAACTGACCGCGTATGGGCGTGGACTGGCATGACAGTTTATACTTAGTTTACAAAGATTTCAAAAGTGAAGATAGGATATGACGTAGGTACATTTGACAGATCAAATCTTCATACAAGAAAAAGTTACGCCATCTTGGTTCACCATACCTCAAATGTCAGCCATCTTGTTTCTACCATACCTCAAACGTCAAAATAGCCCCAAAAAGATCGAAAACTGGGTCCATTTAAGTGGGGACAGTTTAGCCTCAACATGCCTCGTCTATATTATATACGTCTATGACTGTTTATGTCAATATGGATGAACTGGAGATTGGACAAAGCCTGCAGCGTCATGCCGATTGGACGATAAACAGTATGGTGTATGCCTACTGTAACAATAGCAGTACGAGAAATAAAATTGAATAATAATAGTTTCTAAAGAAGGTGTTAATACTAGTTTTACATTTAACGCGATTATAATAAAATAACTATCTGAATTAAAAAAAAAAACACAATTTTTAGGTTTCCGTATTATACTACAAATGACTTATAGTTTTGCTCTGTCCGTCCGTTGTTTATCCGCTTTTCTAACTTCTGTAATTATGAATACAAATGGATAAAATTTGGTATAGTTACGTCATAAAATAAAAAATATATTTGGGTGGCTCTCCATGCATGTGAAGTGGGGATGAATTTTTCTTTTTCATTCAACCCCACCGTGTGGGATATCGTCGATCGTTTTTAAATAATGGTAAGGCTTTTAAAAGAAACTTAAATACATAACTTTTTACAAAGCCCAACCATTTTGGAGTAATATACCTCCAAACTCAAAGTGGTTTATAAGTTGCGCCCCCTCTGGCATTTCTGAAGTATAAAATAAATAAACTTGTCAGTTTATATGATTGTTGATAGGTCATGCTTCAAACTATCTAGGAAAATTATTTTGAGCTAAACTGGACAATAACTTTTGAAGTAATTAAGAGAACGAATTGCGCGTTGATAGTTACGGAACCCTCCTCAGACATGTCCTGATAGTATGCTCTTGGTTGGGTTATTTAATTTTACAAGACACAACACCTTGGCATATCTTCTCGTGCCTAATAAAGCTCAGTAGGTCAATTTTATGTATGACTATAATTATGTATCATTACAATGATTTTAATAGTGTTCGCTTGACTTATTAGCATGTATTATATTACATTATTAGATGCAATTCTAGTAATTCGGACCAGCTCGACGACCTCTGTGGCTCAGTGGTTAGCGCGTTGGCGCTCAAGCCGAAGGTGATCAATCATTCGGCAGGTTTGAATCCTACCGAAGGAATAGTTAATAAATTTATAATGTTATATATATGAATATATATGAAATATATATGAATAAAAAATTATGTGAATAATTTAATAAAAATCTTAAATATATGTATGTATAGACTATAGTATAAAAGTATTAAATACTTTCTTACTTCATACTTTCCGTTGTCTAGGGCCCCGTAATACAAGTTCTTCGAATACTTAGCACGGGGCCAGATTGACGTGGTGTGAAGCATCCGTAATTATTTTATTTATACCCGCAATATCTTATAGTAAACTTTCAGGTTAAAAGCGTAAAAAAAACTCTAATCAGTGAATACGTTCTAAATTTAAAATGGATTTATATTTAGAAATTCTAATATTAAATTTAAATATTTAAGCCTCGTCAAATGCTTAACATTTCCGGTTACAATCGTCAACCTTGTTGGAATTCGCACGATATCGATACCGCCGTCTTTCTTACTGTAAGAATGTTTTATTAATAAAGAAAATGTCAGTCGCTTCCTTCTAGACATTTTTCTATTAAGGACTGGAAATTATCATCGGTATCATTTTGAAAAAGTAGGAAGCATCTTCAACATCCTCCAACAACGCCAAATATTTTATTATATTAGGATGTCTGAGACAAAAAATGTATTCAAACGCAGAGTTCGTGAACTATACTTAACATCATTGGCAGACTAGAAATAGACTAGAATAAATAAGTAAATTATTTAGATATCTTATTATGTTATATATTAGTAGGTTTACATATTTAAAATATTTAGTAGGTTAATTTTAAATAAAGAGTTATATTAGTATTTATATGGTAGTATTTATTATTATTATATATTGTATATATACTCAAAATGTCTAAGTCTATGTTTCCTTTTAATACTATGCATCTACCTCACACTGTCTCTACATCACCCACAGGTTGGCTGGTAGAAAATGCCACAAGGCATTAAGCCCGCCTTTGTACCATATTGTGTGCATAAAGTATAATAAATAAAATAAATAAATATATTAAACTAGGCTGACCCGGCGAACTACGTACCGCCATATTTTTTGCCGTCAATTTGCTATCTTTTATTTTTATTTTATTTTTTTCATACTAAACTTCTCCTGACAATAACAAATCACATAAAAAAAGTTTTATCCAATTTGGTGCAGTTGTTTGGAAGTTATGCGCGTACAAACATATCGGTAATTCATTTTTATTTATATAGATAGATAATATAATTATTATTCGCGTTTCTAACCATATTATGTATAGAAGCGTGAAACAAACACTTTTAGTGCAGTGTTTTTTTAAATAATGTTAAGAAATACATAAAATTAATAAAAAGAACAACAAGACACTGCCTCGGATTATTAACACACACTACCGTGCGTTTCATAGATACATTTTTATTACAAGTTTGTCAATCTGACATAACATTTATATTCTTTATTTTTCTATCTTAGATTTAAAAGAAACTCAGTTGTAAAGTTTAATTTTAAGAATCATATGTTTCATCAACCCGCAGGGCGGACCTCTAATAAATATTTTGCAGGCTTTGTTAAGAAAAATTACGTAATTTCTTGTATTAGCTGTAATATTATACAAAATATTTTATTAATAAAATCAAATGCAGAATAATAATATTATTATGAAAACGTAATTACATTTATTTAAAATAGAATATAATATATTATCTATCTATAGATACTAATATTATAAAGAGAAAAGGGTTGTTTCTTTGTTTGTAATTAATAGGCTCCGAAACTACTGGATCGATTTTGATGAAATTTATCACACATATAGATTAGACCACGGGGAAGGACATAGGCTACTTTTTATTACGGCAAAATGTACGGTTCCCGCAGAATTTTCTTTTGTGCGTACGAAGTCACGGAAACATCTACTGTCTGTCAAGTGACTTTTCCAACGCATCAGACAAAGACAGCAACGTTTTTTAAGTTATCCGTTGTGTAAATCTTTTTATTAGTAAGGGGGTAGCCCCCTTACTAATAAAAATTTAAACTAACAAAAACTTAGCAGTATATTATAACACGAAAGTCCCTATAATCATACCATACTAATTACTACTTATCAGCACAGATCTGATTGTTATAATAATAACAAATGAAACAGAAGCTATTCAGTTACGACTACAAACGATAGTATCCACATTGTGCCACTGATCTCGTTTCCATTCATCCATTCTTCGATCATTAACCATTTTGAATGCGAGCGTACTGAAAAAAAAAGGCTTAGAAAGTCGCTGTTTGTTTTTGTCAACTGCGCCAGACGCTGTTTGAACACGTTTTAAGGCCGTTTTCACTTTCTTCCGGTACTGGTGAGCCGGAAAGTGATTAAATAAATACAAAAAATATATGACAGTTGAGTACATAGCAACAGTCGTTATAGGGACATAAAAATGAATATTAAAAATATTGATATTTAGTACATATAAAAAAAATAAAGAACATGTAATCACGTCGAAGATTGGTTTGACATTCGTTAAATTAGTCAATTAAAAAAAAATTGTAATTAACATTTGAAATAAAAAAAAGCACCATACCAGCTGTTGGTGACATACTTTAAGTAATAAAATACTTTTATGTGCTTCAAATTAATATTCAATGCCTAAGTTTACTTCAAATACGCACTTAATTAATTCAAGTTCACTTCAAATTAATACTGTCTAAGTTTATTTTAAGAAATAAACTTAGGCAATACGTGCCTTGTGCCCATATTTTATTCAAACTTTACATTACTTTAACGATGTTGTGGTATTATTTAACTTAATTACCGCGTTATGATGTTATCATGGTAATGACGGCTTGAAAGTCGGCTTAGATTCATATCTGTAAATTGTTATTACCATGATTTTCATACAAATTATGCATCAGCCCATCGGGGCCTCCATTCACTATTTTCTTTACTAAATAATTTAAACGTTATTTTACAAATGCCACCTGATTTGCACTATGAACGTA
This sequence comes from Phengaris alcon alcon, assembly GCA_037179445.1. NCBI lineage: Eukaryota > Metazoa > Arthropoda > Insecta > Lepidoptera > Lycaenidae > Phengaris > Phengaris alcon. The sequence continues at coordinate 1,201,801 of JAYRCH010000130.1, read as the reverse complement.
AAATATTTTGTTAAGTTAGACTAGTAGTAAGTAGTATTTTATTTATTTTGACAATTTGTTTGATAAGTAGGTGTATTATAATTTTGTATCGAAATATGACCGTTTTCGTATAGTAGGCGTTGCTTTTCATTTTTTTAGGCAAGAAACTACAAAATTAATGCTGTTTCCAGCTGTACATATTATAATAATATAGATGTTTCTTATCCGTGAGTTACTGAACATTTATTTAGCATTAGCAATTTTCGCTAGGACTGTACATTCTGAATAAACGGGACGGGCTTTATCATTAAGTTTTTTTTTTCATATTTATTTTGACTTGAAACTGGTTAAACCTAAAGTAAATATTCAACAGATATATAATAATGTCTATCGACGCTTCACACCACGTCAATCTGTTCCCGAAGTAAGCTCTCGAAGAACTTGTGTTAGGGTACCAGACAACTTAAATATGTTTATTACTTTTTATACTATACATATATTTGAGATTTTTGTTATATTATACACATATTTAATACACATCCATAATCTAGGAATACAGAAAAACTTTTTGTTCCTTCGGCGGGATTCGAACCCGCGACCTCCGGCTTGAGCACCAACACGTTCATCCACTGAGCAACAGAGATCGTCAAATATAAGGTTGTTCCAAACCAATTACGGATATTTTGGGCATATTATGATCTGCTGCTTATCTCAAGACTGACAAATAGTTAAAAATTTTGACCTCTTAATTTTAGATTGTTTGAGAATTGGATCCTCAGTCGAATTGCACACTAAAAAACCTAAAATTTACCACAATTTTTGGCAAAGGTATTTTGAATGGAAACTACTTTAGCGGCGTTGAGAGTGAAACTTCAAGGTCGCGTCACGTCACGGCACGGTTTCTGAAGTACGGCTGTAAATAGAAGGCGCTGGGTGTACTTTAATTTTTTAATTATTTTTTTGAAGAGATGTACCTATTTTAGGCGCGATGAGAGTATTTTTGGGTTTTAAATGATGAAGGAGTGACTTCCGCCACGTGTACTTTTATTTTATAGTCCGTATAGGGATAGTAAGTTAGAATTACAACAGGCAAGGGCAGAATGTAGAGCGTGACGCTGATTGTTGTCCCAAACTCGTAGGGCTCTGAAGGGACAGAGTAACCGTACTTTAAGTAACAGCTGTGTATTCAGTAGCTGCTTCAACCTGTTGCATATATCATGATCGTGTGTATAGGAAAGAGGTCGAAAAATATACTCACGCTGGTTTCCATAGAGCAAAGTAACAGACCGCAGACCAATGTTGTGATCCACACAGATTTCCTTCATATCATCCACATTAAACTCAGTATCGAAGCAAACTAGTGATAATATAGCAAGAAGCGAAACAAAATATTGGCATAGCTACTAGATTCTAACAGTACAAAAATATCGTACTAGGTGTTTCCCGCGACTTCGTGCGCGCTAAAAGAAAACTCGCGTGAATTGTACGTTTTGCCGCGATAAATTAGCCCTTGTCCTTCCCCGTGGTATATATCTGTGTCAAATTTCATCATAATCGCTCCAGTACCTAGTTTCGGAGCCTATTCAATGCAAACAAACAAACAAACCTTTCCTCTTTATATTATTAGTATAGATGTATTTGGTTCATATTTTGAATATCAAACTTCGACCTGTTCCACGATCTTACAATGAGTATCGAATAGCTTAGCTTATTCGGAAGTTTTGTCGCTGCTTACTCTATATCGAGCGACAGAGACAACGATTGAGAAATCGGCCCTTAAACGTCTGGAATATATACTATAAATTATGTCAATAAAAACATC